>CM067169.1:104336539-104349039 GCA_034093135.1 Erigeron breviscapus | reverse complement strand
GTTGTTCTTGTTTTTGTTATGTAAAAATGATTGTAAAAAAGTGTAAAAAAATATAAAATGTAAAAAAAATGTATTACATAGTATATAAAAAATATAAAAAAAAAAAAAAAAAAAAAAAAAAAAAAAAAAAAAAAAAAAAAAAAAAAAAAAAAAAAAAAAAAAAAAAAAAAAAAAAAAAAAAAAAAAAAAAAAAAAAAAAAAAAAAAAAAAAAAAAAAAAAAAAAAAAAAAAAAAAAAAAAAAAAAAAAAAAAAAAAAAAAAAAAAAAAAAAAAAAAAAAAAAAAAAAAAAAAAAAAAAAAAAAAAAAAAAAAAAAAAAAAAAAAAAAAAAAAAAAAAAAAAAAAAAAAAAAAAAAAAAAAAAAAAAAAAAAAAAAAAAAAAAAAAAAAAAAAAAAAAAAAAAAAAAAAAAAAAAAAAAAAAAAAAAAAAAAAAAAAAAAAAAAAAAAAAAAAAAAAAAAAAAAAAAAAAAAAAAAAAAAAAAAAAAAAAAAAAAAAAAAAAAAAAAAAAAAAAAAAAAAAAAAAAAAAAAAAAAAAAAAAAAAAAAAAAAAAAAAAAAAAAAAAAAAAAAAAAAAAAAAAAAAAAAAAAAAAAAAAAAAAAAAAAAAAAAAAAAAAAAAAAAAAAAAAAAAAAAAAAAAAAAAAAAAAAAAAAAAAAAAAAAAAAAAAAAAAAAAAAAAAAAAAAAAAAAAAAAAAAAAAAAAAAAAAAAAAAAAAAAAAAAAAAAAAAAAAAAAAAAAAAAAAAAAAAAAAAAAAAAAAAAAAAAAAAAAAAAAAAAAAAAAAAAAAAAAAAAAAAAAAAAAAAAAAAAAAAAAAAAAAAAAAAAAAAAAAAAAAAAAAAAAAAAAAAAAAAAAAAAAAAAAAAAAAAAAAAAAAAAAAAAAAAAAAAAAAAAAAAAAAAAAAAAAAAAAAAAAAAAAAAAAAAAAAAAAAAAAAAAAAAAAAAAAAAAAAAAAAAAAAAAAAAAAAAAAAAAAAAAAAAAAAAAAAAAAAAAAAAAAAAAAAAAAAAAAAAAAAAAAAAAAAAAAAAAAAAAAAAAAAAAAAAAAAAAAAAAAAAAAAAAAAAAAAAAAAAAAAAAAAAAAAAAAAAAAAAAAAAAAAAAAAAAAAAAAAAAAAAAAAAAAAAAAAAAAAAAAAAAAAAAAAAAAAAAAAAAAAAAAAAAAAAAAAAAAAAAAAAAAAAAAAAAAAAAAAAAAAAAAAAAAAAAAAAAAAAAAAAAAAAAAAAAAAAAAAAAAAAAAAAAAAAAAAAAAAAAAAAAAAAAAAAAAAAAAAAAAAAAAAAAAAAAAAAAAAAAAAAAAAAAAAAAAAAAAAAAAAAAAAAAAAAAAAAAAAAAAAAAAAAAAAAAAAAAAAAAAAAAAAAAAAAAAAAAAAAAAAAAAAAAAAAAAAAAAAAAAAAAAAAAAAAAAAAAAAAAAAAAAAAAAAAAAAAAAAAAAAAAAAAAAAAAAAAAAAAAAAAAAAAAAAAAAAAAAAAAAAAAAAAAAAAAAAAAAAAAAAAAAAAAAAAAAAAAAAAAAAAAAAAAAAAAAAAAAAAAAAAAAAAAAAAAAAAAAAAAAAAAAAAAAAAAAAAAAAAAAAAAAAAAAAAAAAAAAAAAAAAAAAAAAAAAAAAAAAAAAAAAAAAAAAAAAAAAAAAAAAAAAAAAAAAAAAAAAAAAAAAAAAAAAAAAAAAAAAAAAAAAAAAAAAAAAAAAAAAAAAAAAAAAAAAAAAAAAAAAAAAAAAAAAAAAAAAAAAAAAAAAAAAAAAAAAAAAAAAAAAAAAAAAAAAAAAAAAAAAAAAAAAAAAAAAAAAAAAAAAAAAAAAAAAAAAAAAAAAAAAAAAAAAAAAAAAAAAAAAAAAAAAAAAAAAAAAAAAAAAAAAAAAAAAAAAAAAAAAAAAAAAAAAAAAAAAAAAAAAAAAAAAAAAAAAAAAAAAAAAAAAAAAAAAAAAAAAAAAAAAAAAAAAAAAAAAAAAAAAAAAAAAAAAAAAAAAAAAAAAAAAAAAAAAAAAAAAAAAAAAAAAAAAAAAAAAAAAAAAAAAAAAAAAAAAAAAAAAAAAAAAAAAAAAAAAAAAAAAAAAAAAAAAAAAAAAGAAAAAAAAATATTAAAAAATATAAAAAAAGTAGTACAAAAATAAAAAAAATAAAAAAAAAGTAGTTCAAAAAGTTGATATAAAAAGTATTATAATACGTGTATTATTTATGTAGATTTAAGAAAAATGCTAGGAGCTCACGGCGGCGACGGCGATGGAAACGATCCGCACCGATCGTGGTGGAAGAAAATAACAGGCTGCAAAAACAGCGGTAAGAAAATTGACTTTACATTAAATTTAGTTATGCATTGAAATAATTGTATTCTTATCGTTTAAAGTAACTTATTTATGTTATTGTTACTTATTGGTTTTGTAGGGTCGAAGAAAACACCACCACCACCAAGAGGGGCAGCCAAACATCTAAACCTTGAGGCTGCCTTCAAGAAAAATGGAGGCCCGTTACCCATGTACTTCGATTACAAATCGAAGACCTTTCAGTCGATCGGGGACTACGGGGCTATGTACAAATCTTTGTTAGGCTCATTGATCGGAGATGTCCCCAGTACTACGAGTCATGGTACGATGTGCCCGAGTCTCTGAGGGACAATATCTTGGAGGAAATACAGGTTAGAATATGTTTCTTTTTATATTTTTTGACTTAATATGTTTTACAATGATAACCCCGAAACTGCTAACTTGTATTTGTAAACAATGTAGCGCTGGTTTGCGATGGACCAGTACTTAGAGCATGATGAGGACGACCCCACCCGGAAGGCAGCAAAACAGGCTTTCCATGCTGATGCAGCTAGCATATATAGGCAGAGAAAGTCAAAATTCAAATCTCAGCATTTTACAGCACGGGGGGGTGTAGACGAAGCAGATACCCTGCAGACAGCACCGCCAGCTGGTATGGACCCGGAAGAGTGGGGAAAACTACTGCGTTTCTATACGAGGGATGACCGGGTCAAGCGGGCCGCGACAAACAAGACAAACCGGTCCAAACAGGCGGTGGGGACTCAGGGTCGGCGATCTATTTCTCTTGCCCACGATCGGGCGTTGGTACGTTTGGTTTTAACAAAAGTATACAATTCTTGTGTTTTTTTATGCTAATTATTTGACTTGTTTGCAGGCCAAGCACCATAACGAAAAGAAGGAGGGGCCACCGCCAGCTGGTGGTGGCATCGGAGGTGATACGTTCAAGTCTGGCATCTGCAATGAATGAATGAATAATTAAGTTAGATGTATACCCGTATAGTATTTAACAATTAATAATTTGCTAGACTATAATAATATACCTTTTTCTTTGACCCAACAGGTCTACCACGTGTTTTCTTTTGGACCTCCGGATCCTTGATTTTGGACCGACCCGGATAGAGGATGTCCTTTATTTTTGACATCAAGCTTTTCCTTTGTTTTATGGGTTTTCGTTCCAAGGCAGTAGTAACCTCGCCACAAAAGTCCTCAACAGGCTCGTCATCATCCGAGTCTTTCTTCACATTTCCAGGCAGGCAGGTGGACGGGTTTATATCGAGCCTGCACCAAAATGCATCTATCTCATATTCTTGAACACGCCTTCCTGCAGGAATAAAAATATTACATTAAGTATTTTTAAGTAAAATGGACCATTTGTATTTGAATGAACTGTACTTACGTTCCTGCATGTATGTTAGAAGTCGACAACTACATGGCAAGCCACAGCTAGCCCATACTGTACACCCGCACTTTGACACGTCCCCTTTTAGTGTATTTTTCAATCGATCAATTTCGTCAACCATAATTTGCAAGGCTACATGGGAGGCTTACCGAGCAAATCCTTTAAACAGGGATAGTTGTGTTTATTTTGATTGTACTGCCTGCAATGTTCCAGTGACCCCTTTATTTCGGTGTATTGCCCGCTGACAACAGAGTTAACACATTCAACGATCCTGTGGAACGTAAGCCGCTTTTGATGCATAACTGACTTCAGCAAAGAATGCTCGCTCTCAACCCTGTTGGTAGTGTAGTTACGATAGTTGCGGTGTTGGTCGACCCAACATGACACAAATAACTCTTTGTACGAGGCAAGCCACTGTATTTGTAGATACTTATAAAGATCTGCAGGAAAATAAAAAGTGATTTAGCTACATGGTTACATCGTAAGCTTTATCATAAAAACAGTATGGGGACGGGATGTATATACTTGGTTTATCTGCCAAGAATACTTTTAGCCGCTGCTCATTCTCTGCGTATTCTTTAACCGTGATTGACTTTACGAGTTTATCCCACCGATGTTTAAACGAACCATAATCTTTTTTTGTCCTAAACGATGGGTTGGCATGTAAATCAATATTCCTCCAAATGTGTATTCTACACAGTATCAGCTTCGTTTCCGGCATCACATCCTTAACCGCTTTCATAAGGGCCAGATCCCGATCAGTGAGTGCCACACGCACGACGAACCCTTCTTCGAGCGTCGACCTCAAGCACTGTAACACCCATGTGTATGCCGCATGTTGCTCATTTTCAATTAGTGCGTGCGCAATGCTGAATGTCTTGCCAGTTGGAGTGACACCCACAATCTCAACACTTTTTTATAATACACTTTTTTATAATACACTTTTTTATATACACTTTTTTATAATACACTTTTTTATAATACACTTTTTTATAATACACTTTTTTTAATACACTTTTTATACACTTTTTTAAAATACACTTTTTTATACACTTTTTTATAATACACTTTTTATACACTTTTTTATAATACACTTTTTAACACTTTTTTATAATACACTTTTTTATACATTTTTTTTTACACTTTTTTATAATTTTTATATAGCATTTTTTAATACATTTTTTAATACATTTTTTATATACACTTTTTTATAATACACTTTTTTATAATACATTTTTTATAATACACTTTTTTATAATACACTTTTTTATAATACACTTTTTTATAATACACTTTTTTATAATACACTTTTTTAATACATTTTTTATAATCACATTTTTATACACTTTTTTATAATACACTTTTTATACACTTTTTTATAATACACTTTTTTATAATACACTTTTTTATATCATTTTTATACACTTTTTTATATACACTTTTTTTATACACTTTTTTATAATACACTTTTTTATAATACACTTTTTTATACACTTTTTTATAATACACTTTTTTATACACTTTTTTATAATACATTTTTTATATACTTTTTTATATACACTTTTTTATATACATTTTTTATAATACACTTTTTTATAATACACTTTTTTATAATACACTATTTTATATACTTTTTTATAATCCACTTTCTTATACACTTTTTTATAATACACTTTTTATACACTTTTTTATAATACACTTTTTTTTTTAACAATTTTTCAATAGCTTTTCTTAATCTACATTTTTACGTACATTTTTTAATATGTTTTTATATACAATTTTTTTTTTTTTTTTTTTTTTTTTTTTTTTTTTTTTTTTTTTTTTTTTTTTTTTTTTTTTTTTTTTTTTTTTTTTTTTTTTTTTTTTTTTTTTTTTTTTTTTTTTTTTTTTTTTTTTTTTTTTTTTTTTTTTTTTTTTTTTTTTTTTTTTTTTTTTTTTTTTTTTTTTTTTTTTTTTTTTTTTTTTTTTTTTTTTTTTTTTTTTTTTTTTTTTTTTTTTTTTTTTTTTTTTTTTTTTTTTTTTTTTTTTTTTTTTTTTTTTTTTTTTTTTTTTTTTTTTTTTTTTTTTTTTTTTTTTTTTTTTTTTTTTTTTTTTTTTTTTTTTTTTTTTTTTTTTTTTTTTTTTTTTTTTTTTTTTTTTTTTTTTTTTTTTTTTTTTTTTTTTTTTTTTTTTTTTTTTTTTTTTTTTTTTTTTTTTTTTTTTTTTTTTTTTTTTTTTTTTTTTTTTTTTTTTTTTTTTTTTTTTTTTTTTTTTTTTTTTTTTTTTTTTTTTTTTTTTTTTTTTTTTTTTTTTTTTTTTTTTTTTTTTTTTTTTTTTTTTTTTTTTTTTTTTTTTTTTTTTTTTTTTTTTTTTTTTTTTTTTTTTTTTTTTTTTTTTTTTTTTTTTTTTTTTTTTTTTTTTTTTTTTTTTTTTTTTTTTTTTTTTTTTTTTTTTTTTTTTTTTTTTTTTTTTTTTTTTTTTTTTTTTTTTTTTTTTTTTTTTTTTTTTTTTTTTTTTTTTTTTTTTTTTTTTTTTTTTTTTTTTTTTTTTTTTTTTTTTTTTTTTTTTTTTTTTTTTTTTTTTTTTTTTTTTTTTTTTTTTTTTTTTTTTTTTTTTTTTTTTTTTTTTTTTTTTTTTTTTTTTTTTTTTTTTTTTTTTTTTTTTTTTTTTTTTTTTTTTTTTTTTTTTTTTTTTTTTTTTTTTTTTTTTTTTTTTTTTTTTTTTTTTTTTTTTTTTTTTTTTTTTTTTTTTTTTTTTTTTTTTTTTTTTTTTTTTTTTTTTTTTTTTTTTTTTTTTTTTTTTTTTTTTTTTTTTTTTTTTTTTTTTTTTTTTTTTTTTTTTTTTTTTTTTTTTTTTTTTTTTTTTTTTTTTTTTTTTTTTTTTTTTTTTTTTTTTTTTTTTTTTTTTTTTTTTTTTTTTTTTTTTTTTTTTTTTTTTTTTTTTTTTTTTTTTTTTTTTTTTTTTTTTTTTTTTTTTTTTTTTTTTTTTTTTTTTTTTTTTTTTTTTTTTTTTTTTTTTTTTTTTTTTTTTTTTTTTTTTTTTTTTTTTTTTTTTTTTTTTTTTTTTTTTTTTTTTTTTTTTTTTTTTTTTTTTTTTTTTTTTTTTTTTTTTTTTTTTTTTTTTTTTTTTTTTTTTTTTTTTTTTTTTTTTTTTTTTTTTTTTTTTTTTTTTTTTTTTTTTTTTTTTTTTTTTTTTTTTTTTTTTTTTTTTTTTTTTTTTTTTTTTTTTTTTTTTTTTTTTTTTTTTTTTTTTTTTTTTTTTTTTTTTTTTTTTTTTTTTTTTTTTTTTTTTTTTTTTTTTTTTTTTTTTTTTTTTTTTTTTTTTTTTTTTTTTTTTTTTTTTTTTTTTTTTTTTTTTTTTTTTTTTTTTTTTTTTTTTTTTTTTTTTTTTTTTTTTTTTTTTTTTTTTTTTTTTTTTTTTTTTTTTTTTTTTTTTTTTTTTTTTTTTTTTTTTTTTTTTTTTTTTTTTTTTTTTTTTTTTTTTTTTTTTTTTTTTTTTTTTTTTTTTTTTTTTTTTTTTTTTTTTTTTTTTTTTTTTTTTTTTTTTTTTTTTTTTTTTTTTTTTTTTTTTTTTTTTTTTTTTTTTTTTTTTTTTTTTTTTTTTTTTTTTTTTTTTTTTTTTTTTTTTTTTTTTTTTTTTTTTTTTTTTTTTTTTTTTTTTTTTTTTTTTTTTTTTTTTTTTTTTTTTTTTTTTTTTTTTTTTTTTTTTTTTTTTTTTTTTTTTTTTTTTTTTTTTTTTTTTTTTTTTTTTTTTTTTTTTTTTTTTTTTTTTTTTTTTTTTTTTTTTTTTTTTTTTTTTTTTTTTTTTTTTTTTTTTTTTTTTTTTTTTTTTTTTTTTTTTTTTTTTTTTTTTTTTTTTTTTTTTTTTTTTTTTTTTTTTTTTTTTTTTTTTTTTTTTTTTTTTTTTTTTTTTTTTTTTTTTTTTTTTTTTTTTTTTTTTTTTTTTTTTTTTTTTTTTTTTTTTTTTTTTTTTTTTTTTTTTTTTTTTTTTTTTTTTTTTTTTTTTTTTTTTTTTTTTTTTTTTTTTTTTTTTTTTTTTTTTTTTTTTTTTTTTTTTTTTTTTTTTTTTTTTTTTTTTTTTTTTTTTTTTTTTTTTTTTTTTTTTTTTTTTTTTTTTTTTTTTTTTTTTTTTTTTTTTTTTTTTTTTTTTTTTTTTTTTTTTTTTTTTTTTTTTTTTTTTTTTTTTTCTTTCAATATAGCCTCTTCTCGGTCACTCTTGAGCCTTTTTTTTGTTCCACAGCCTTTATTTCGTATATTTTGTGGATTAGTTACTTCATTTGAAGAAGGTTGAGGCAGTCCAACCATTGCAGCCAAAAATTCTTTTGAACCCATTGGAGGCTTAGAGCCCATATCATCATTAGCTTTCTTCTTTAACTCTTCCAAAGTGTCTCTAAATAGGGCAAGTTTTGTTGGGTCAGCCAAATACCTATTTACACAAGCATCTACATTCCGGAAAATATCCAGTAAAATAGGCTTCAATTCACTCTTTTGATTCTGCAACAAATTCAGTTTGCTAATTCTTGGTCGAGGTACAACACACTTCGTCCATCTCTTCGTTATATACTCATCTGGTATTTCTTCCACTCCACATAATCTCATAACATAGTAAACATGTTTGCAAAAAAGCCCACATCTTTCAAATTTTTTGCACGAACACGTTACTACTTTATCTTCAGAATTGAAAGTAACCTGACAATGGACAAAAAATATAAATACAATTATCTAATCGGGATTATTTCTAAAGCATAGTAACTTATATACAATGAAGATATAACATGCCTGGCTATGACGATGAACAAGTTCATCAAAATAGTTAGGATTTGCATCTCTGTCAATAGAGTCATCAATATCACATGATTTGACACTTGTATCAGTTATCGAAAAAGTCTTCGAACCATCAGTCAAATCAGAAACATTGAAACAAAGGCAATGTTTGAAGGCCTCACACATTTCCTTCTGGATATCCAAAACAACATCATGCGTAAACAACTTATGAGCATGTCTTTCCAATGCATATTCAGTTACCATATCAAGAGTGGAGTACATCGATTTTTGATCATTTTCAGATTGAACCCATCTTTGATTTTGCATAGCGGTATCAAAATGAGTATAAAACTCAATCAAAGTGGACGACGACTTCATCAGTTGCTGAAACATGTGATTTTCACTTTCCGACCTAGATGATGTCCTCATAAGTCCTGACATTTCCCAGTCTTGAAAATATGCTGGAATCCAATTATACCTAAGCTTATACATATCATTCAACCACTTATTTTCATCAACATCATACTTTTTAAGAACATAAAGCCATCGTTTGTCAAACTCTTCTTTATTAATCTTATTAGTCCACACAATTTTCGAAAGGTCACCTCTTAATCCAGACTTAATATAGTTTTGAATATAGGTTTTAATATAGGTTTTGAATATAGGTTTTAATATAGGTTTTGAATATAGTTTTATATAGGTTTTGAATATAGTTTTAATATAGGTTTTGAATATAGGTTTTGAATATAGGTTTTGAATATAGGTTTTGAATATAGGTTTTGAATATAGGTTTTGAATATAGGTTTTGAATATAGGTTTTGAATATAGGTTTTGAATATAGGTTTTGAATATAGGTTTTGAATATAGGTTTTGAATATAGGTTTTGAATATAGGTTTTGAATATAGGTTTTGAATATAGGTTTTGAATATAGGTTTTGAATATAGGTTTTGAATATAGGTTTTGAATATAGGTTTTGAATATAGGTTTTGAATATAGGTTTTGAATATAGGTTTTGAATATAGGTTTTGAATATAGGTTTTGAATATAGGTTTTGAATATAGGTTTTGAATATAGGTTTTGAATATAGGTTTTGAATATAGGTTTTGAATATAGGTTTTGAATATAGGTTTTGAATATAGGTTTTGAATATAGGTTTTGAATATAGGTTTTGAATATAGGTTTTGAATATAGGTTTTGAATATAGGTTTTGAATATAGGTTTTGAATATAGGTTTTGAATATAGGTTTTGAATATAGGTTTTGAATATAGGTTTTGAATATAGGTTTTGAATATAGGTTTTGAATATAGGTTTTGAATATAGGTTTTGAATATAGGTTTTGAATATAGGTTTTGAATATAGGTTTTGAATATAGGTTTTGAATATAGGTTTTGAATATAGGTTTTGAATATAGGTTTTGAATATAGGTTTTGAATATAGGTTTTGAATATAGGTTTTGAATATAGGTTTTGAATATAGGTTTTGAATATAGGTTTTGAATATAGGTTTTGAATATAGGTTTTGAATATAGGTTTTGAATATAGGTTTTGAATATAGGTTTTGAATATAGGTTTTGAATATAGGTTTTGAATATAGGTTTTGAATATAGGTTTTGAATATAGGTTTTGAATATAGGTTTTGAATATAGGTTTTGAATATAGGTTTTGAATATAGGTTTTGAATATAGGTTTTGAATATAGGTTTTGAATATAGGTTTTGAATATAGGTTTTGAATATAGGTTTTGAATATAGGTTTTGAATATAGGTTTTGAATATAGGTTTTGAATATAGGTTTTGAATATAGGTTTTGAATATAGGTTTTGAATATAGTTTTGAATATAGGTTTTAATATAGGTTTTGAATATAGGTTTTAATATGGTTTTGAATATAGGTTTTGAATATAGTTTTGAATATAGGTTTTGAATATAGGTTTTGAATATAGGTTTTAATATGTTTTGAATATAGGTTTTAATATAGGTTTTGAATATAGGTTTTGAATATGTTTTGAATATAGGTTTTGAATATAGGTTTTGAATATAGGTTTTGAATATAGTTTTGAATATAGGTTTTGAATATAGGTTTTGAATATAGGTTTTAATATAGGTTTTGAATATAGGTTTTAATATGGTTTTGAATATAGGTTTTGAATATAGTTTTGAATATAGGTTTTGAATATAGGTTTTGAATATAGGTTTTGAATATGTTTTGAATATAGGTTTTGAATATAGGTTTTGAATATAGGTTTTGAATATAGTTTTGAATATAGGTTTTGAATATAGGTTTTGAATATAGGTTTTGAATATAGGTTTTGAATATAGGTTTTGAATATAGGTTTTGAATATAGGTTTTGAATATAGGTTTTGAATATAGGTTTTGAATATAGGTTTTGAATATAGGTTTTGAATATAGGTTTTGAATATAGGTTTTGAATATAGGTTTTGAATATAGGTTTTGAATATAGGTTTTGAATATAGGTTTTGAATATAGGTTTTGAATATAGGTTTTGAATATAGGTTTTGAATATAGGTTTTGAATATAGGTTTTGAATATAGGTTTTGAATATAGGTTTTGAATATAGGTTTTGAATATAGGTTTTGAATATAGGTTTTGAATATAGGTTTTGAATATAGGTTTTGAATATAGGTTTTGAATATAGGTTTTGAATATAGGTTTTGAATATAGGTTTTGAATATAGGTTTTGAATATAGGTTTTGAATATAGGTTTTGAATATAGGTTTTGAATATAGGTTTTGAATATAGGTTTTGAATATAGGTTTTGAATATAGGTTTTGAATATAGGTTTTGAATATAGGTTTTGAATATAGGTTTTGAATATAGGTTTTGAATATAGGTTTTGAATATAGGTTTTGAATATAGGTTTTGAATATAGGTTTTGAATATAGGTTTTGAATATAGGTTTTGAATATAGGTTTTGAATATAGGTTTTGAATATAGGTTTTTTTTTTTTTTTTTTTTTTTTTTTTTTTTTTTTTTTTTTTTTTTTTTTTTTTTTTTTTTTTTTTTTTTTTTTTTTTTTTTTTTTTTTTTTTTTTTTTTTTTTTTTTTTTTTTTTTTTTTTTTTTTTTTTTTTTTTTTTTTTTTTTTTTTTTTTTTTTTTTTTTTTTTTTTTTTTTTTTTTTTTTTTTTTTTTTTTTTTTTTTTTTTTTTTTTTTTTTTTTTTTTTTTTTTTTTTTTTTTTTTTTTTTTTTTTTTTTTTTTTTTTTTTTTTTTTTTTTTTTTTTTTTTTTTTTTTTTTTTTTTTTTTTTTTTTTTTTTTTTTTTTTTTTTTTTTTTTTTTTTTTTTTTTTTTTTTTTTTTTTTTTTTTTTTTTTTTTTTTTTTTTTTTTTTTTTTTTTTTTTTTTTTTTTTTTTTTTTTTTTTTTTTTTTTTTTTTTTTTTTTTTTTTTTTTTTTTTTTTTTTTTTTTTTTTTTTTTTTTTTTTTTTTTTTTTTTTTTTTTTTTTTTTTTTTTTTTTTTTTTTTTTTTTTTTTTTTTTTTTTTTTTTTTTTTTTTTTTTTTTTTTTTTTTTTTTTTTTTTTTTTTTTTTTTTTTTTTTTTTTTTTTTTTTTTTTTTTTTTTTTTTTTTTTTTTTTTTTTTTTTTTTTTTTTTTTTTTTTTTTTTTTTTTTTTTTTTTTTTTTTTTTTTTTTTTTTTTTTTTTTTTTTTTTTTTTTTTTTTTTTTTTTTTTTTTTTTTTTTTTTTTTTTTTTTTTTTTTTTTTTTTTTTTTTTTTTTTTTTTTTTTTTTTTTTTTTTTTTTTTTTTTTTTTTTTTTTTTTTTTTTTTTTTTTTTTTTTTTTTTTTTTTTTTTTTTTTTTTTTTTTTTTTTTTTTTTTTTTTTTTTTTTTTTTTTTTTTTTTTTTTTTTTTTTTTTTTTTTTTTTTTTTTTTTTTTTTTTTTTTTTTTTTTTTTTTTTTTTTTTTTTTTTTTTTTTTTTTTTTTTTTTTTTTTTTTTTTTTTTTTTTTTTTTTTTTTTTTTTTTTTTTTTTTTTTTTTTTTTTTTTTTTTTTTTTTTTTTTTTTTTTTTTTTTTTTTTTTTTTTTTTTTTTTTTTTTTTTTTTTTTTTTTTTTTTTTTTTTTTTTTTTTTTTTTTTTTTTT
>CM067169.1:104274039-104331539 GCA_034093135.1 Erigeron breviscapus | reverse complement strand
AAAACTTTTTGAGTATGAATTTAGGAATAAGCTTAGTATGTTTTGAATATAGGTTTTGAATATAGGTTTTAATATAGGTTTTGAATATAGGTTTTATATAGGTTTTGAATATAGGTTTTATATAGGTTTTGAATATAGGTTTTGAATATAGGTTTTGAATATAGGTTTTGAATATAGGTTTTGAATATAGGTTTTGAATATAGGTTTTGAATATAGGTTTTGAATATAGGTTTTGAATATAGGTTTTATATAGGTTTTGAATATAGGTTTTAATATAGGTTTTGAATATAGGTTTTGAATATAGGTTTTGAATATAGGTTTTGAATATAGGTTTTGAATATAGGTTTTGAATATAGGTTTTGAATATAGGTTTTAATATAGGTTTTGAATATAGGTTTTAATATAGGTTTTGAATATAGGTTTTAATATAGGTTTTGAATATAGGTTTTGAATATAGGTTTTGAATATAGGTTTTGAATATAGGTTTTGAATATAGGTTTTGAATATAGGTTTTGAATATAGGTTTTGAATATAGGTTTTGAATATAGGTTTTGAATATAGGTTTTGAATATAGGTTTTGAATATAGGTTTTGAATATAGGTTTTGAATATAGGTTTTGAATATAGGTTTTGAATATAGGTTTTGAATATAGGTTTTGAATATAGGTTTTGAATATAGGTTTTGAATATAGGTTTTGAATATAGGTTTTGAATATAGGTTTTGAATATAGGTTTTGAATATAGGTTTTGAATATAGGTTTTGAATATAGGTTTTGAATATAGGTTTTGAATATAGGTTTTGAATATAGGTTTTGAATATAGGTTTTGAATATAGGTTTTGAATATAGGTTTTGAATATAGGTTTTGAATATAGGTTTTGAATATAGGTTTTGAATATAGGTTTTGAATATAGGTTTTGAATATAGGTTTTGAATATAGGTTTTGAATATAGGTTTTGAATATAGGTTTTGAATATAGGTTTTGAATATAGGTTTTGAATATAGTTTTGAATATAGGTTTTGAATATAGGTTTTGAATATAGGTTTTGAATATAGGTTTTGAATATAGGTTTTGAATATAGGTTTTGAATATAGGTTTTGAATATAGGTTTTGAATATAGTTTTAATATAGGTTTTGAATATAGTTTTGAATATAGGTTTTGAATATAGGTTTTGAATATAGGTTTTGAATATAGTTTTATATAGGTTTTGAATATAGGTTTTAATATAGGTTTTGAATATAGGTTTTGAATATAGGTTTTGAATATAGGTTTTGAATATAGGTTTTGAATATAGGTTTTAATATAGGTTTTGAATATAGGTTTTATATAGGTTTTGAATATAGGTTTTAATATAGGTTTTGAATATAGGTTTTAATATAGGTTTTGAATATAGGTTTTAATATAGGTTTTGAATATAGGTTTTAATATAGGTTTTGAATATAGGTTTTAATATAGGTTTTGAATATAGGTTTTAATATAGGTTTTGAATATAGGTTTTAATATAGGTTTTGAATATAGGTTTTAATATAGGTTTTGAATATAGGTTTTAATATAGGTTTTGAATATAGGTTTTAATATAGGTTTTGAATATAGGTTTTAATATAGGTTTTGAATATAGGTTTTAATATAGGTTTTGAATATAGGTTTTAATATAGGTTTTGAATATAGGTTTTGAATATAGGTTTTGAATATAGGTTTTAATATAGGTTTTGAATATAGGTTTTAATATAGGTTTTGAATATAGGTTTTAATATAGGTTTTGAATATAGGTTTTAATATAGGTTTTGAATATAGGTTTTAATATAGGTTTTGAATATAGGTTTTAATATAGGTTTTGAATATAGGTTTTAATATAGGTTTTGAATATAGGTTTTAATATAGGTTTTGAATATAGGTTTTAATATAGGTTTTGAATATAGGTTTTAATATGGTTTTGAATATAGGTTTTAATATAGGTTTTGAATATAGGTTTTAATATAGGTTTTGAATATAGGTTTTGAATATAGGTTTTGAATATAGGTTTTGAATATAGGTTTTGAATATAGGTTTTAATATAGGTTTTGAATATAGGTTTTAATATAGGTTTTGAATATAGGTTTTATATAGGTTTTGAATATAGGTTTTAATATAGGTTTTGAATATAGGTTTTAATATAGGTTTTGAATATAGTTTTAATATAGTTTTGAATATAGGTTTTGAATATAGGTTTTGAATATAGGTTTTGAATATAGTTTGAATATAGGTTTTAATATAGGTTTGAATATAGGTTTTAATATAGGTTTTGAATATAGGTTTTGAATATAGTTTTGAATATAGGTTTTGAATATAGGTTTTGAATATAGGTTTTAATATAGGTTTTGAATATAGGTTTTGAATATGTTTTGAATATAGGTTTTGAATATAGGTTTTGAATATAGGTTTTAATATAGGTTTTGAATATAGGTTTTAATATAGGTTTTGAATATAGGTTTTGAATATAGTTTTGAATATAGGTTTTAATATAGGTTTTGAATATAGGTTTTGAATATAGGTTTTGAATATAGGTTTTGAATATAGTTTGAATATAGGTTTTAATATAGGTTTTGAATATAGGTTTTGAATATAGTTTTGAATATAGGTTTTGAATATAGGTTTTGAATATAGGTTTTGAATATAGTTTTGAATATAGGTTTTAATATAGGTTTTGAATATAGGTTTTAATATAGGTTTTGAATATAGGTTTTGAATATAGTTTTGAATATAGGTTTTAATATAGGTTTTGAATATAGGTTTTGAATATAGGTTTTGAATATAGGTTTTGAATATAGGTTTTGAATATAGGTTTTAATATAGGTTTTGAATATAGGTTTTAATATAGGTTTTGAATATAGGTTTTGAATATAGTTTTGAATATAGGTTTTGAATATAGTTTGAATATAGGTTTTGAATATAGGTTTTGAATATAGGTTTTGAATATAGTTTTGAATATAGGTTTTAATATAGTTTTGAATATAGGTTTTAATATAGGTTTTGAATATAGGTTTTGAATATAGTTTTGAATATAGGTTTTGAATATAGTTTGAATATAGGTTTTAATATAGGTTTTGAATATAGGTTTTGAATATAGTTTGAATATAGGTTTTGAATATAGGTTTTGAATATAGGTTTTAATATGGTTTTGAATATAGGTTTTGAATATAGGTTTTGAATATAGGTTTTGAATATAGGTTTTGAATATAGTTTAATATAGGTTTTGAATATAGGTTTTGAATATGTTTTGAATATAGGTTTTGAATATAGGTTTTGAATATAGGTTTTGAATATAGGTTTTGAATATAGGTTTTGAATATAGGTTTTGAATATAGGTTTTGAATATAGGTTTTGAATATAGGTTTTGAATATAGGTTTTGAATAT
The DNA here is from genome assembly GCA_034093135.1 of Erigeron breviscapus. Classification (NCBI taxonomy): domain Eukaryota; kingdom Viridiplantae; phylum Streptophyta; class Magnoliopsida; order Asterales; family Asteraceae; genus Erigeron; species Erigeron breviscapus. The sequence goes on along the minus strand of CM067169.1, from coordinate 104,328,145 downwards.
TTATATAGGTTTTGAATATAGGTTTTGAATATATGAATATAGGTTTTGAATATATGTATTTGTGTATCATAATATTGAATTTAGGTGCCCAACTGTTATGTGCATTTATAATATTATCTGTAACTGATTAAATCTTTGGTCCAGATTCCAAAAATCCAATCAATTGGATTCACCCAAATGGATTCTATAAAACCTCTCATATTGGCTTCTTCAAAATATATAATTAGAGCTTTAGATTTACAGTCCGTCTATGAATTTGATCCATTGTTGAACTTAGATAATTGTTTCAGTGTACTTGCTCTTTCTTGGTCTTGCTTGTTACTCTTAAAAATGAACCTTCGGGACTGTTTGGTTGGGTGGAATTCATAGGAATTGGAATCTGAATTCCATTCCTAACCATGTTTGACAGATTCCAACTGCCCTTTAAGGATTTTTTTTTTTTTTTTTTTTTTTTTTTTTTTTTTTTTTTTTTTTTTTTTTTTTTTTTTTTTTTTTTTTTTTTTTTTTTTTTTTTTTTTTTTTTTTTTTTTTTTTTTTTTTTTTTTTTTTTTTTTTTTTTTTTTTTTTTTTTTTTTTTTTTTTTTTTTTTTTTTTTTTTTTTTTTTTTTTTTTTTTTTTTTTTTTTTTTTTTTTTTTTTTTTTTTTTTTTTTTTTTTTTTTTTTTTTTTTTTTTTTTTTTTTTTTTTTTTTTTTTTTTTTTTTTTTTTTTTTTTTTTTTTTTTTTTTTTTTTTTTTTTTTTTTTTTTTTTTTTTTTTTTTTTTTTTTTTTTTTTTTTTTTTTTTTTTTTTTTTTTTTTTTTTTTTTTTTTTTTTTTTTTTTTTTTTTTTTTTTTTTTTTTTTTTTTTTTTTTTTTTTTTTTTTTTTTTTTTTTTTTTTTTTTTTTTTTTTTTTTTTTTTTTTTTTTTTTTTTTTTTTTTTTTTTTTTTTTTTTTTTTTTTTTTTTTTTTTTTTTTTTTTTTTTTTTTTTTTTTTTTTTTTTTTTTTTTTTTTTTTTTTTTTTTTTTTTTTTTTTTTTTTTTTTTTTTTTTTTTTTTTTTTTTTTTTTTTTTTTTTTTTTTTTTTTTTTTTTTTTTTTTTTTTTTTTTTTTTTTTTTTTTTTTTTTTTTTTTTTTTTTTTTTTTTTTTTTTTTTTTTTTTTTTTTTTTTTTTTTTTTTTTTTTTTTTTTTTTTTTTTTTTTTTTTTTTTTTTTTTTTTTTTTTTTTTTTTTTTTTTTTTTTTTTTTTTTTTTTTTTTTTTTTTTTTTTTTTTTTTTTTTTTTTTTTTTTTTTTTTTTTTTTTTTTTTTTTTTTTTTTTTTTTTTTTTTTTTTTTTTTTTTTTTTTTTTTTTTTTTTTTTTTTTTTTTTTTTTTTTTTTTTTTTTTTTTTTTTTTTTTTTTTTTTTTTTTTTTTTTTTTTTTTTTTTTTTTTTTTTTTTTTTTTTTTTTTTTTTTTTTTTTTTTTTTTTTTTTTTTTTTTTTTTTTTTTTTTTTTTTTTTTTTTTTTTTTTTTTTTTTTTTTTTTTTTTTTTTTTTTTTTTTTTTTTTTTTTTTTTTTTTTTTTTTTTTTTTTTTTTTTTTTTTTTTTTTTTTTTTTTTTTTTTTTTTTTTTTTTTTTTTTTTTTTTTTTTTTTTTTTTTTTTTTTTTTTTTTTTTTTTTTTTTTTTTTTTTTTTTTTTTTTTTTTTTTTTTTTTTTTTTTTTTTTTTTTTTTTTTTTTTTTTTTTTTTTTTTTTTTTTTTTTTTTTTTTTTTTTTTTTTTTTTTTTTTTTTTTTTTTTTTTTTTTTTTTTTTTTTTTTTTTTTTTTTTTTTTTTTTTTTTTTTTTTTTTTTTTTTTTTTTTTTTTTTTTTTTTTTTTTTTTTTTTTTTTTTTTTTTTTTTTTTTTTTTTTTTTTTTTTTTTTTTTTTTTTTTTTTTTTTTTTTTTTTTTTTTTTTTTTTTTTTTTTTTTTTTTTTTTTTTTTTTTTTTTTTTTTTTTTTTTTTTTTTTTTTTTTTTTTTTTTTTTTTTTTTTTTTTTTTTTTTTTTTTTTTTTTTTTTTTTTTTTTTTTTTTTTTTTTTTTTTTTTTTTTTTTTTTTTTTTTTTTTTTTTTTTTTTTTTTTTTTTTTTTTTTTTTTTTTTTTTTTTTTTTTTTTTTTTTTTTTTTTTTTTTTTTTTTTTTTTTTTTTTTTTTTTTTTTTTTTTTTTTTTTTTTTTTTTTTTTTTTTTTTTTTTTTTTTTTTTTTTTTTTTTTTTTTTTTTTTTTTTTTTTTTTTTTTTTTTTTTTTTTTTTTTTTTTTAATATGCTAGACGAATATCTTTAATCGTATATATATCAATGATTGTAAGTTAGGTATTAACTAGCATTGTTAACTTAGTACCTAAAGTGTTAGAAAAAGTGTATTTTTGGGAGAAGGTAATTTCAAGAATTTTGGTTTTTCTTAGGATAATAACTGTTGTTGCTAGCACAGTGTTACTCTATGCATTTGTTAAATACACCAATGACACTAAAAGATTGATTGTAGTCAAAGTGGTGGAGTCATTATCTCATAGATAGTTTTTCAGGTAGATGGGGTTGATATTACCCAACTAGAACTTGACCTGATTGGAAATTTAGGTAGGAATTTTGTTGTAAATTGTGAGGTGTGTAATCGCCTTTTACAACAAGTTTGGTTGCACGGTTAGTCATTTCTGTATAACAAAGAGATATGATAATTGTATCTACTATCTAGCATACCTGTATCACTGTTAGAAATTCTTACTAGCTGTGCACACTGTTAGAAATTTTTAGAAATTTCTAAGTTTGGATTTTGACCGACGGGACTAGAAACCGGGTTTCACTAAGCCTGAACCGGTTTGAACCAGGTGTTTGGTAAAAACGTGGACCCAATGACGCTAAAGATTTGCATCATGGTCTGGTGTTAGTAGGGTGCTTGATTGTATTCAAAGTGGTGGAGTCATTGTCTCATAGACAGTTTTTCAACTCTTGACAACTCATAGTCATTGTAGTCAAAGTAGTGGAGTCATTGTCTTAAGTCAGGTTTTGTTCACTTCACTTAGTTACCTAAAACTATAAGTCAGGTTTTAATATTCATAGATTACTAAAACTAATTGTTTTAAATTTTCAATTTTTCAGCTGTTCTTTCCTATTTGTGAGAGTAGACATTATTATCTTCTTTGTTTCAATCTCAAAACAAACAAAGGTTATGTCATTGATAATATTGAAGCAGAAGACGATTCGATTGACAGATACCAGGAAACTATTTTTTTGTTGGTAAGATTATTAGATAAATTAAATCATATATATTTAGTCATTTATGTTACAAAAACATACCAAGTAATTATTATCAATTACTTTACATTTCAGGGAGAATTGTTGGTTGACTATCTCGAGTACAAGGAACATCCTTACCTGAAAAATGGTGCATTTCCTAATGTAGAAAGGTTAAGAATTTTTTTTTTTTTTTTTTTTTTTTTTTTTTTTTTTTTTTTTTTTTTTTTTTTTTTTTTTTTTTTTTTTTTTTTTTTTTTTTTTTTTTTTTTTTTTTTTTTTTTTTTTTTTTTTTTTTTTTTTTTTTTTTTTTTTTTTTTTTTTTTTTTTTTTTTTTTTTTTTTTTTTTTTTTTTTTTTTTTTTTTTTTTTTTTTTTTTTTTTTTTTTTTTTTTTTTTTTTTTTTTTTTTTTTTTTTTTTTTTTTTTTTTTTTTTTTTTTTTTTTTTTTTTTTTTTTTTTTTTTTTTTTTTTTTTTTTTTTTTTTTTTTTTTTTTTTTTTTTTTTTTTTTTTTTTTTTTTTTTTTTTTTTTTTTTTTTTTTTTTTTTTTTTTTTTTTTTTTTTTTTTTTTTTTTTTTTTTTTTTTTTTTTTTTTTTTTTTTTTTTTTTTTTTTTTTTTTTTTTTTTTTTTTTTTTTTTTTTTTTTTTTTTTTTTTTTTTTTTTTTTTTTTTTTTTTTTTTTTTTTTTTTTTTTTTTTTTTTTTTTTTTTTTTTTTTTTTTTTTTTTTTTTTTTTTTTTTTTTTTTTTTTTTTTTTTTTTTTTTTTTTTTTTTTTTTTTTTTTTTTTTTTTTTTTTTTTTTTTTTTTTTTTTTTTTTTTTTTTTTTTTTTTTTTTTTTTTTTTTTTTTTTTTTTTTTTTTTTTTTTTTTTTTTTTTTTTTTTTTTTTTTTTTTTTTTTTTTTTTTTTTTTTTTTTTTTTTTTTTTTTTTTTTTTTTTTTTTTTTTTTTTTTTTTTTTTTTTTTTTTTTTTTTTTTTTTTTTTTTTTTTTTTTTTTTTTTTTTTTTTTTTTTTTTTTTTTTTTTTTTTTTTTTTTTTTTTTTTTTTTTTTTTTTTTTTTTTTTTTTTTTTTTTTTTTTTTTTTTTTTTTTTTTTTTTTTTTTTTTTTTTTTTTTTTTTTTTTTTTTTTTTTTTTTTTTTTTTTTTTTTTTTTTTTTTTTTTTTTTTTTTTTTTTTTTTTTTTTTTTTTTTTTTTTTTTTTTTTTTTTTTTTTTTTTTTTTTTTTTTTTTTTTTTTTTTTTTTTTTTTTTTTTTTTTTTTTTTTTTTTTTTTTTTTTTTTTTTTTTTTTTTTTTTTTTTTTTTTTTTTTTTTTTTTTTTTTTTTTTTTTTTTTTTTTTTTTTTTTTTTTTTTTTTTTTTTTTTTTTTTTTTTTTTTTTTTTTTTTTTTTTTTTTTTTTTTTTTTTGTTGGTAAGATTATTAGATAAATTAAATCATATATATTTAGTCATTTATGTTACAAAAACATACCAAGTAATTATTATCAATTACTTTACATTTCAGGGAGAATTGTTGGTTGACTATCTCGAGTACAAGGAACATCCTTACCTGAAAAATGGTGCATTTCCTAATGTAGAAAGGTTAAGAATGATATGGCAAACATCCAATAATGGAATTGATTGTGGAATTTTCCTAATGAGACATATGGAATGTTTTATGGGTAACGGAAAAACAGGTCTGAAGTGTGGATTTAAGAAAGAAGGAGAAGTTCAACAAAAACAATTAAACTGTTTGAGGATAACATATCTCAACACAATTCTGTTATCCGATGTTAATCTTGTTTGCACATGATAACATGAATGTTTGACTTAAATTTGAATAACAATATATCTTAGTATTTGTCCAGATTATTGTTTCAAAAATGTCCAATATTCAAATAGTGTATTCATATTATTGACTTTGTAGAAATCATTGCTTAAATACTGAACACAGAAAAAAGCTAAATGATTACAGAAACTAAAACAAGTTTATTCAAAATTCAAATCTAAATGATTACAGAAAATTGAAATGAGTTTATTTGGGGACATTTCAAATTGAAACAAACCAATAGGAATGAAAGTATCTATATGCAGTTCTAAAATGAAACATTTCATTTTTTTCTTAGTTTCTCCTTTTCAAACTTCGCAGCCTCAATTCTGATCGGACAAGTTCGAAGATCATGTTGCTGTAGAGATTTGCAGTATGCACAATTTCTCCAATTTTTTTCTTTCAATATAGCCTCTTCTCGGTCACTCTTGAGCCTTTTTTTTGTTCCACAGCCTTTATTTCGTATATTTTGTGGATTAGTTACTTCATTTGAAGAAGGTTGAGGCAGTCCAACCATTGCAGCCAAAAATTCTTTTGAACCCATTGGAGGCTTAGAGCCCATATCATCATTAGCTTTCTTCTTTAACTCTTCCAAAGTGTCTCTAAATAGGGCAAGTTTTGTTGGGTCAGCCAAATACCTATTTACACAAGCATCTACATTCCGGAAAATATCCAGTAAAATAGGCTTCAATTCACTCTTTTGATTCTGCAACAAATTCAGTTTGCTAATTCTTGGTCGAGGTACAACACACTTCGTCCATCTCTTCGTTATATACTCATCTGGTATTTCTTCCACTCCACATAATCTCATAACATAGTAAACATGTTTGCAAAAAAGCCCACATCTTTCAAATTTTTTGCACGAACACGTTACTACTTTATCTTCAGAATTGAAAGTAACCTGACAATGGACAAAAAATATAAATACAATTATCTAATCGGGATTATTTCTAAAGCATAGTAACTTATATACAATGAAGATATAACATGCCTGGCTATGACGATGAACAAGTTCATCAAAATAGTTAGGATTTGCATCTCTGTCAATAGAGTCATCAATATCACATGATTTGACACTTGTATCAGTTATCGAAAAAGTCTTCGAACCATCAGTCAAATCAGAAACATTGAAACAAAGGCAATGTTTGAAGGCCTCACACATTTCCTTCTGGATATCCAAAACAACATCATGCGTAAACAACTTATGAGCATGTCTTTCCAATGCATATTCAGTTACCATATCAAGAGTGGAGTACATCGATTTTTGATCATTTTCAGATTGAACCCATCTTTGATTTTTTTTTTTTTTTTTTTTTTTTTTTTTTTTTTTTTTTTTTTTTTTTTTTTTTTTTTTTTTTTTTTTTTTTTTTTTTTTTTTTTTTTTTTTTTTTTTTTTTTTTTTTTTTTTTTTTTTTTTTTTTTTTTTTTTTTTTTTTTTTTTTTTTTTTTTTTTTTTTTTTTTTTTTTTTTTTTTTTTTTTTTTTTTTTTTTTTTTTTTTTTTTTTTTTTTTTTTTTTTTTTTTTTTTTTTTTTTTTTTTTTTTTTTTTTTTTTTTTTTTTTTTTTTTTTTTTTTTTTTTTTTTTTTTTTTTTTTTTTTTTTTTTTTTTTTTTTTTTTTTTTTTTTTTTTTTTTTTTTTTTTTTTTTTTTTTTTTTTTTTTTTTTTTTTTTTTTTTTTTTTTTTTTTTTTTTTTTTTTTTTTTTTTTTTTTTTTTTTTTTTTTTTTTTTTTTTTTTTTTTTTTTTTTTTTTTTTTTTTTTTTTTTTTTTTTTTTTTTTTTTTTTTTTTTTTTTTTTTTTTTTTTTTTTTTTTTTTTTTTTTTTTTTTTTTTTTTTTTTTTTTTTTTTTTTTTTTTTTTTTTTTTTTTTTTTTTTTTTTTTTTTTTTTTTTTTTTTTTTTTTTTTTTTTTTTTTTTTTTTTTTTTTTTTTTTTTTTTTTTTTTTTTTTTTTTTTTTTTTTTTTTTTTTTTTTTTTTTTTTTTTTTTTTTTTTTTTTTTTTTTTTTTTTTTTTTTTTTTTTTTTTTTTTTTTTTTTTTTTTTTTTTTTTTTTTTTTTTTTTTTTTTTTTTTTTTTTTTTTTTTTTTTTTTTTTTTTTTTTTTTTTTTTTTTTTTTTTTTTTTTTTTTTTTTTTTTTTTTTTTTTTTTTTTTTTTTTTTTTTTTTTTTTTTTTTTTTTTTTTTTTTTTTTTTTTTTTTTTTTTTTTTTTTTTTTTTTTTTTTTTTTTTTTTTTTTTTTTTTTTTTTTTTTTTTTTTTTTTTTTTTTTTTTTTTTTTTTTTTTTTTTTTTTTTTTTTTTTTTTTTTTTTTTTTTTTTTTTTTTTTTTTTTTTTTTTTTTTTTTTTTTTTTTTTTTTTTTTTTTTTTTTTTTTTTTTTTTTTTTTTTTTTTTTTTTTTTTTTTTTTTTTTTTTTTTTTTTTTTTTTTTTTTTTTTTTTTTTTTTTTTTTTTTTTTTTTTTTTTTTTTTTTTTTTTTTTTTTTTTTTTTTTTTTTTTTTTTTTTTTTTTTTTTTTTTTTTTTTTTTTTTTTTTTTTTTTTTTTTTTTTTTTTTTTTTTTTTTTTTTTTTTTTTTTTTTTTTTTTTTTTTTTTTTTTTTTTTTTTTTTTTTTTTTTTTTTTTTTTTTTTTTTTTTTTTTTTTTTTTTTTTTTTTTTTTTTTTTTTTTTTTTTTTTTTTTTTTTTTTTTTTTTTTTTTTTTTTTTTTTTTTTTTTTTTTTTTTTTTTTTTTTTTTTTTTTTTTTTTTTTTTAGTTTTTTACCTTTACAGACACCTTCTCCATGATATGCCACATGCATAATCTATGTCTAGCTGTCTTAAAAACATCAGAAACAGCCACTTTCATGGATGGATCTTGATCTGTCAATACAACCTTGGGTTCACGAGGAAATGCATTCTTGAATTCATTCAAGAGCCATTTATAGGAAGAAATATCCTCTTTAGCAAGCATTCCAGCTCCAAATGTAACACACTTTTTGTGATTATCAATTCCTGTGAATGGAATGAATACCATATCGTACCTACAAAACAAAAGTATGCTAAAATAAATAAAAGAAGTATTCAAATTAAACCGATTATTCAAACTGAAAATTCTATATAAATTTTCAACCATAGCATTCAAATTGATTATTCAAACTGAAAATTCTATGTAAAAAATTCAATCAAAACATTTCAAAGTGGATATTCAAAATGTATAACTGAGTTACTTACTTGTTAGTACGGTAAGTTGCATCAAAAGATACAACATCCCCAAATGCATAATAATTCAACTTAGAAACTTCATCTGCCCAAAAAAAAAAAAAAAAAAAAAAAAAAAAAAAAAAAAAAAAAAAAAAAAAAAAAAAAAAAAAAAAAAAAAAAAAAAAAAAAAAAAAAAAAAAAAAAAAAAAAAAAAAAAAAAAAAAAAAAAAAAAAAAAAAAAAAAAAAAAAAAAAAAAAAAAAAAAAAAAAAAAAAAAAAAAAAAAAAAAAAAAAAAAAAAAAAAAAAAAAAAAAAAAAAAAAAAAAAAAAAAAAAAAAAAAAAAAAAAAAAAAAAAAAAAAAAAAAAAAAAAAAAAAAAAAAAAAAAAAAAAAAAAAAAAAAAAAAAAAAAAAAAAAAAAAAAAAAAAAAAAAAAAAAAAAAAAAAAAAAAAAAAAAAAAAAAAAAAAAAAAAAAAAAAAAAAAAAAAAAAAAAAAAAAAAAAAAAAAAAAAAAAAAAAAAAAAAAAAAAAAAAAAAAAAAAAAAAAAAAAAAAAAAAAAAAAAAAAAAAAAAAAAAAAAAAAAAAAAAAAAAAAAAAAAAAAAAAAAAAAAAAAAAAAAAAAAAAAAAAAAAAAAAAAAAAAAAAAAAAAAAAAAAAAAAAAAAAAAAAAAAAAAAAAAAAAAAAAAAAAAAAAAAAAAAAAAAAAAAAAAAAAAAAAAAAAAAAAAAAAAAAAAAAAAAAAAAAAAAAAAAAAAAAAAAAAAAAAAAAAAAAAAAAAAAAAAAAAAAAAAAAAAAAAAAAAAAAAAAAAAAAAAAAAAAAAAAAAAAAAAAAAAAAAAAAAAAAAAAAAAAAAAAAAAAAAAAAAAAAAAAAAAAAAAAAAAAAAAAAAAAAAAAAAAAAAAAAAAAAAAAAAAAAAAAAAAAAAAAAAAAAAAAAAAAAAAAAAAAAAAAAAAAAAAAAAAAAAAAAAAAAAAAAAAAAAAAAAAAAAAAAAAAAAAAAAAAAAAAAAAAAAAAAAAAAAAAAAAAAAAAAAAAAAAAAAAAAAAAAAAAAAAAAAAAAAAAAAAAAAAAAAAAAAAAAAAAAAAAAAAAAAAAAAAAAAAAAAAAAAAAAAAAAAAAAAAAAAAAAAAAAAAAAAAAAAAAAAAAAAAAAAAAAAAAAAAAAAAAAAAAAAAAAAAAAAAAAAAAAAAAAAAAAAAAAAAAAAAAAAAAAAAAAAAAAAAAAAAAAAAAAAAAAAAAAAAAAAAAAAAAAAAAAAAAAAAAAAAAAAAAAAAAAAAAAAAAAAAAAAAAAAAAAAAAAAAAAAAAAAAAAAAAAAAAAAAAAAAAAAAAAAAAAAAAAAAAAAAAAAAAAAAAAAAAAAAAAAAAAAAAAAAAAAAAAAAAAAAAAAAAAAAAAAAAAAAAAAAAAAAAAAAAAAAAAAAAAAAAAAAAAAAAAAAAAAAAAAAAAAAAAAAAAAAAAAAAAAAAAAAAAAAAAAAAAAAAAAAAAAAAAAAAAAAAAAAAAAAAAAAAAAAAAAAAAAAAAAAAAAAAAAAAAAAAAAAAAAAAAAAAAAAAAAAAAAAAAAAAAAAAAAAAAAAAAAAAAAAAAAAAAAAAAAAAAAAAAAAAAAAAAAAAAAAAAAAAAAAAAAAAAAAAAAAAAAAAAAAAAAAAAAAAAAAAAAAAAAAAAAAAAAAAAAAAAAAAAAAAAAAAAAAAAAAAAAAAAAAAAAAAAAAAAAAAAAAAAAAAAAAAAAAAAAAAAAAAAAAAAAAAAAAAAAAAAAAAAAAAAAAAAAAAAAAAAAAAAAAAAAAAAAAAAAAAAAAAAAAAAAAAAAAAAAAAAAAAAAAAAAAAAAAAAAAAAAAAAAAAAAAAAAAAAAAAAAAAAAAAAAAAAAAAAAAAAAAAAAAAAAAAAAAAAAAAAAAAAAAAAAAAAAAAAAAAAAAAAAAAAAAAAAAAAAAAAAAAAAAAAAAAAAAAAAAAAAAAAAAAAAAAAAAAAAAAAAAAAAAAAAAAAAAAAAAAAAAAAAAAAAAAAAAAAAAAAAAAAAAAAAAAAAAAAAAAAAAAAAAAAAAAAAAAAAAAAAAAAAAAAAAAAAAAAAAAAAAAAAAAAAAAAAAAAAAAAAAAAAAAAAAAAAAAAAAAAAAAAAAAAAAAAAAAAAAAAAAAAAAAAAAAAAAAAAAAAAAAAAAAAAAAAAAAAAAAAAAAAAAAAAAAAAAAAAAAAAAAAAAAAAAAAAAAAAAAAAAAAAAAAAAAAAAAAAAAAAAAAAAAAAAAAAAAAAAAAAAAAAAAAAAAAAAAAAAAAAAAAAAAAAAAAAAAAAAAAAAAAAAAAAAAAAAAAAAAAAAAAAAAAAAAAAAAAAAAAAAAAAAAAAAAAAAAAAAAAAAAAAAAAAAAAAAAAAAAAAAAAAAAAAAAAAAAAAAAAAAAAAAAAAAAAAAAAAAAAAAAAAAAAAAAAAAAAAAAAAAAAAAAAAAAAAAAAAAAAAAAAAAAAAAAAAAAAAAAAAAAAAAAAAAAAAAAAAAAAAAAAAAAAAAAAAAAAAAAAAAAAAAAAAAAAAAAAAAAAAAAAAAAAAAAAAAAAAAAAAAAAAAAAAAAAAAAAAAAAAAAAAAAAAAAAAAAAAAAAAAAAAAAAAAAAAAAAAAAAAAAAAAAAAAAAAAAAAAAAAAAAAAAAAAAAAAAAAAAAAAAAAAAAAAAAAAAAAAAAAAAAAAAAAAAAAAAAAAAAAAAAAAAAAAAAAAAAAAAAAAAAAAAAAAAAAAAAAAAAAAAAAAAAAAAAAAAAAAAAAAAAAAAAAAAAAAAAAAAAAAAAAAAAAAAAAAAAAAAAAAAAAAAAAAAAAAAAAAAAAAAAAAAAAAAAAAAAAAAAAAAAAAAAAAAAAAAAAAAAAAAAAAAAAAAAAAAAAAAAAAAAAAAAAAAAAAAAAAAAAAAAAAAAAAAAAAAAAAAAAAAAAAAAAAAAAAAAAAAAAAAAAAAAAAAAAAAAAAAAAAAAAAAAAAAAAAAAAAAAAAAAAAAAAAAAAAAAAAAAAAAAAAAAAAAAAAAAAAAAAAAAAAAAAAAAAAAAAAAAAAAAAAAAAAAAAAAAAAAAAAAAAAAAAAAAAAAAAAAAAAAAAAAAAAAAAAAAAAAAAAAAAAAAAAAAAAAAAAAAAAAAAAAAAAAAAAAAAAAAAAAAAAAAAATAAATCAATATTCAAAATTAAATATGATTTTACAAAAACATTAATGAAATAACAAAAAATAATTTATATCTGATATGAAAAATAACTACATTTACATGTAATAAAATGAACAAGTAATAAAATCAATAGAAATTAGAAAAATAAAAATAAAAAAAGAGACTCACTTTCTATAAAAAAATGGGACAATCAATTAATCAAACAAAAAAGTGCACCTCTTTTTTTTACTTGTATTATGGCATCTGCAAGAATGTTTCTAGTGACTGGCAGGGTTTTTGTTCATGGATTTTCTTGTACCCAGCCATCATTCACGTAAAAAGGAGGCCCATTTTATCAAAAATTCAATCTCAAACCAATTGGGATGTTGAAGATGATCACCGTATAGATAGTGACATTCCATTAGAAAATATTACTTTCATCAAACAAAATCCATCAATAGGGTTTTTACATATATAGATCTATAACACAAACCATCTGAAAATAATTTAAGATTGAGATTGTTATACGACCACCCCATCACCGCCACCATAAAGATCCGGTCATTCCATCTCAACCGCCATCAAGATCCTGCGACGGCGAAATAAACGGCTGTGGAAAAAGTAACAACAGTAGCTGAATTGAAACCGTTATCTCAAAAGATGGTAATTATTCTTTACATATTTATAACATGGTGATTATCTACGAAGCACATCTCTGCTCCTTTATGTGAGGGAGAAAGTTTTGACTTTTGATGAAGAGAATGGTATATGAGAATGACTATGAATCAGGGAAATGGGATATTTACCCATCGATTGGAAAACTTTTAAATACAATTCAATTTCCATTTACCATTTTTACCCTTTATGCACAAATCCCGTTCATTTTTCTCTCATTTATTTACAAATATGCCATGTGAATTATTAGCCTTTCATCTAAATCATCCAATGGTTATAATTAATTCAAAGTGTTTTTAAAAGTACTTGCTTTTTCTTGAGTTCTTAAAATAATTTTTCACTATATATATATATATACACATATATCTATAACAAAAAGTTCATGTGAATATATATATATATATAATATATATATATATTGAAAGTACTCCTCATGATTTAACCTTTTATTCAAGTAGCACGGTACTTGTGTGATGCGGCAGTGTAATGACGGTGGCGGTGATGTGTAACACCCCGACCCAAAGCTCAGAATATCAAGGAAATCAAATAGCACAAGGTGGGATTAATGTAGAACATGAACTAAATGCAAATAAAGGATTCAGTAAATTCATACAGTAAGATAAACAAGTGTCAAAATACATAAAGAGCAAGTCATCATCAAAGATTACAACAGAACATCAAAAGATGGCTAACGGTTCTAAGTACAATGCAAAAGAAGGCAAATGGATCCTTGATCCATATAAGTCCAAGTCCGGGTTCAACAGCAAGCTAACAACCAAACTCCACGCCTGGATTAACCTGATTACCTGAAAAGTGTACTAAGCATAGTCAACACAAGGTTGGTGAGTTCGCAGTAATGGTCCATTAGAAACCATCGTCAATAATCATAATATACGAGTAGAGGCGAAACATGACTTACAGTGAGCCTCTACGAAAAACACAACAACATCCACAACGAGATTACACAAAACAAGTAAAACGTGTAATAAACAATACACTCAAGTAATATACGTAACATCCATTCCAAATCAAGTATCATATCCTCTTCAGTGGGATTTATACACTACATATGTCATATCCTCTTCAGTGGGATTTATACACTACATATGTCATATCCTCTTCAATGGGATTTATACACTACATATGTCATATCCTCTTCAGTGGGATTTATACACTACATATGCATCAATCAACATCCATTCATCACAAGTCCATCAATCATCAAACATCAAATTAAAATTAAACTACACGTACATACACTTAGGAGGATTCTACTTCCTTCGAGTCCTATATGCTTATATATAGGGTCACCCGCAGCCTTCCCACCACATCTAAAACCCTTTGAAGGCATAATCGACTTCCATGTATGCACGTCTATCCTAACAGTAATAATAATAATAATACATATCACAACCCTTTTACTAATATCAAACAAATGTAACCAACAACCCATCAATAAATCGCTCAATCAAACATTCAATCGTCAACCATTGATTCATAAGTTCGTCAATACAAAGATAAAGGTATACTTGAGCGCGTATCACGCAAATCAAGTATAACAAGACGTATATGTCCATTCCAACCATATTCCCAGGATCCATCGCTTTCTCTAAATAACGCGTACATATACTTCGGAGGATTTTACTTTCATCAAATTCTAGATGCTTATGTATAGGGTCATCCGCAGCCTTCCCACCACATCTAAAACTCTTTGAGAGTAAAACCGACTTCCATGTATGTACTTCTATCCTAATAAATTACACTATCACAATCACATTCGTAAACCAGCACACAATCAATCAATACTATCTGTCAATCGACAATCAATCAGAAATTAAGTAGACAGTCAATCAAATCAACCAAACAATCCAACAAACACGTATATGTACACTTTTCAGCCCGAAGCTCTATTGAGTAGGGAGCTACGAAACTCACCTTTGATCGGCAAAGAGAAGTTATTATCGGGATAAAATAAGATTATATCCGTTCAACGTTCACCACGCGTCCACAACCTATTAATATATACAACGTACACAATTAATATATATATATATGTTCATATTCGTCATTCACTAGGGTTAAAACCCTAATTAGGTTTTAATACGACTTATGGCCTTTAAAAGATTCCCGAGACTTGACATTATCATTGGAAGGGTCGAGAGGTTGCTTGAAACAAATGTAAAGTCGTCTTGTATAAAAATCGTTTTTATTACACCTATATATATAAATAAATGTCTAAACGTTTAGGATTCAATGGATGATTCTCGACTCTCAAAGGACCCTTGCAGCATTAACTCGACACTAGAATGAGCCCATACGACCCCTAAGAACAGCCCAAAAGGACCCAAGAACTGAGCTAAAGTGCTGGACCAAAAACAGAAAGCAGGAGGTGCAGCACCGTGTCGCACGGTGGCTGCCACCGTCCCACACGGTAAGCCAAGAAGGAATGACATCTCGCACGATCACCTTCACCATCCCAGACGGTCACCAGGCCAGGACCCACCGTGTCATACGGTCAATGCCACCGTTCCACACGGTGGCTTGCATTTTCAGGTTCCACCGTTTAGCTCCACCGTCTCGCAGAAGCTTTCACCGTTTAGTCACCGTGCAGCGTTTCAGAAGAATGGGGGGGCACCGTCTGACACGGTGCCACCACCGTCCCACACGGTGGTTCGTGTCCAAACTCAGCACCAGCAGCCATTATGCAGAAAATGAAGACCAAAACCCTATTTTTATAACTCTAAAACCCTAATTCGTACTAAAGGGTTAAACGACCAGTTTTAAAGGGAGATTAGATGTTAGTAAGCTTAAATACACTTAATTCGATTACATTTTTCATTCCAAGACATCCAGAAATTATCCAAGTCGATTCTTGATCCATTTTTGCCCAAGAACCCTAGTTTTACCCAAGTTGCCCTAAAATCCGTTCCATCGCGTTTTGGCCCGACCCAAAAGGTCTTGCATACTCATTTTAACATATTCTAACTAGTTGTAACAAAACCCATACCCAAATCTTGCTCTAACACGACTCTTGCATTAATATTCGATTTTTGACCTAAAAGTCAAACCGAAAACCCAAATGGGTCAAAGGTCAGATTTTCGACCCATACAAGAAAGTTTAGCTTAGAAACATGGTAATAAACATAAAATGATTAATTTGAGTGAAGATTTACTTACCTAAGAGTTATCACCAAGCTCAAATCCGAAAATTGACCCGAAAGAATGATCTTGCAATTTGAAGAGCCCAAATTTGAAATGATGGTAGTAATGATGTTATAGATGATGTTACTTATACAATTTCAACCCAAGAACACAATTAAATGCAAGAAATAAATGAGATAGAGAGTTTTGGTGTGTGTGTTTTCTTTGCAAGTATTTAAGAGGGAGAGAGTTAGAGAGAAAGTATGTAGTGAATGAATGGATGGAGAAGGGTTAGGGAGGGATAGGGTTGGGTCAACATGGCTGGTGGGTCATGGGTAACCCACGGGTCGACCCATTTCCCCCTTTTTAAGCCAAATTACATATTGTTATACATTTAATCACCGGTTAAGTCATACTATCGACCCAACGAATATACCACATTGTCATTTAATCACAAACGAACCCAAATATTTCATTAATTAAGATTTTTAGTCAAATTGCACATAAAGTCAAATGGTCAAAACTCACGGATGTTACATTATTCCCCCGTCAAAAGAATTTCGTCCCAAATTCAACAAAACACTAACCGTTGAACAAATGTGGGTACCTAGTCTTCATATGATCCTCTCGCTTCCTAGTGAACTCGGCTCCACGTCTAGCATTCCATCTAACCTTAACAATCGTGTAGCGCTTATTCTTTAGCTTCTTAACTTGACGATCCAAGATCTCTACCGGCTCTTCAACAAAATTAAGCTTCGAATCTACTCTAATCTCGTCCATGGGCACATGATGTGTAGGGTCCGCCAAACACTTGCGTAGGTTGCAAATATGAAACACATCATGTACACCGCTAAGCTCTTGTGGTAATTCCAATCGATAAGCAACTTTTCCAACCCTTTCGAGGATCTTGAAATGACCAATACACCTCGGCTCGAGTTTGCCTCGCTTCACGAATCGGATGACGCCTTTCCACGGTGATACTTTCAAAAGTACAAAATCACCCACTTCAAACTCTAACGGTCTTCTTCTCACATCGGCATACTTCTTTTGTCGTTCACGGGCCAACTGTAACCTCTCCTTGATTTGAGAGATCACTTTCGTGGTTTCAACTACGGTTTCCGGCCCGCTACATTGACTTTCTTCATCTGAAATGATAGAAATCGAATCTCTGTGCACCTACCCATTTCTTCTACATACTAATGTTCCAAGTTGTCAAATTTTACCGGTTTTTCACTACAAGCTTATTCATATCTCAGAAGTCTATAAAGGCTTTGACTACGCGCGCGATGTTAGGAAGTTAAGCATATACAAAATTTAAGTTATCGAGATGGGACAAGCCCGGTAAGTCACCCAAAAAGGCCTCGGGAGACTCAAGATTATTAGAGACGACGTTAGTTTTCAGATTCTTGAGACGGTAGTTCTAAGGATCTTTGAGTTGGAAGATGTGCATGGGGCCCTAAGAACCCTACCGTTAGATATTTTCACACTAGCAAACCCTACTACACAAATAAGAACCGTATCAACCGTTGGTATTAAGATTGTTGTAACACCCCAACTAAGGCGGAACGATGAGATGTACAGAAAGTCGAGTATTCAAAACAAAGGATAATAGATAACATTCACCATAGCTTTATTTGATAAAAATAATTTTACGATGTACAAGCATGTGAACCAATTCCCAAGTACAATACGTCTACCATACTTGGATATTGAGTCCACGAAATAAATAACAAATACATGAGATGATATACTACAATGATCAAGGCGGATTCCATTGCCCATCACAAGGTTTGATCTTTGACTCCAAGTGCAATGCAAATAATCATGATGCATATAATTCCTCAAAGCTTATGCTAATTCCTGAAAAGCATGAAGAAAAAGTGTCAACTACGAAAATGTAGTTGGTGAGTGCATAGGTTTTTAAGTAAATCTCGTTACCTAACCATTTTAAACACTTAGAAAACATGTTATTAGATATCAACATACCCAAACTGTATGATCGGCAAAAATTTCCATATCAAACCATCAAGTTTTCAAAATACCATAACGTCATTTCAAAGAGTTGAGAATCCATTGTAAATTATAAAGTTCTCATTTGTCAAATTTATCGTGAGAGAAAAAGTATATAAATCGATTAGTCATACATCAAAACCATTCGGTCATCAACATTTCAATATCGCCAACTTCAACAACTTTCAAGATTCCATATGAGGTCCAATACCCAAACCATATATTTAATCCATAATATCCAACCATAAATAATTTCAATAACATTTTGCCCAAGGCATAATTTGATGAGTTTGTGCTTGAGCCACTACTAAGACCATTTCCTGTCCCAACCAACATAATATTTCATTTCATAGCACAAGCTGTCAATCAAGTGCAATTAATAAAGAAGGGGATCGTGCCATGGAGACGACCGCCTAATATAAAGTAGATTAGAGCACCGCTCGGGTCGGACTGGCAATGAAAGTGGCCACAAAGGCAACCAACATTCCACCGTTACCTATTTTAGTGGGTGAGTGGACGACTCCTAGTTGCGCAACCCTCTAACTACAGGCCTCCCCTTTCGGAGTTAATAGTAGTGTACCGAAGTGATATAGTTTGACAGAACTCAAGCTCATCATATAACTTATAACACATTGAACATACAATATATCCCATTTCATAATCATTCTTTCAAGAATCATTCATATATATATAAAGCAATTTTATTTATCATGCTTTTCACCCCGAAAGTAAAACACATAAAAGAGTTTGAAAGGGGGCTATGACTCACCTTGATATGCCTCATATTATATTCACTTATCCAAAATGGGTACTTCCCATCTATCGCTTCCTTGATCATATATTCCATCATGGTCCTCAACCACATTTCAAAGCCAAGACTATCCCTACGCGAGGACTAATAAACGTAAGTTCCTATCTTAAGCCACCACTTAGAAATGCCACTTTCATTATGTTGTCATCAATTATGGGATCCAAGTGTATTGCTAGTATTCGCATCTTTTTGGTTGTAGAGATTGATGGTGTAAAAGGTCACTTTCATTATACATGTAGTTATAAGTTGTTAGAATTTCGGTAACTTGCCTTCATTTGTGGTTTCGTTTGGCATCTTAGGTTATCATATGAGAATGCCATGTTAAGTTATATTATATTTATTCATCATTTGATGTGTAACCGATTTTAATACTAGTTAGCATTCGTGATATCAATTTATAGTTTGATTAACGTAATTACTTATGTTCATTCTACTTAATCATCCTTTTTGTGTTACTTTAATTACGCTTATCTTTTACTCACATATTTCTCAATATGTCTTATGATTATTCGGGTTTATGAAATTCGCTTAGGTGTTATGGGCCATCACCAAATTGGGCCTAAGTGTTATGGGCTTTTAAGTGACTTGGGCTTAATTTAGTTATTGGGCTTAACCTTAATTGGGTTATTTGCTTAGTGGGTTATATTGGTTATTGGGCTACATGGTTTATTAGGCCCAGTGGGCCTACTGATTTATGGTTCAAATGGGTTTATTATTTGGGCCGGGTTAGCCCATTATGGTCCTTAGTGTATCTTTTAGCCCATTACACAAATTATTGGTTTACTTCAGAATTTTCTGTTTTTACTTCACATTTTTGTGAAATGTTGGCTACTGTTTTGGGGTTAAACCGAATTATTTGGACCCTCCTGATTTTTATACAATAACCTATATGTGTCCACTTATTTTCTGAATTTTGGCTTAATTTGTAAAGAATGTTTACTACCTCTAGATATTTTTCCAAGTGGAAGTGGTCAAAACAGTCACTGTTTTGCATACTTGAAACTTTTATAAAAGTTCTTTGGGTTTTGCTCTTAATAAAAATTCCATGATTTTATTTTAAGTTTAGGACACATTGTACTTACTTTCCACCAAGTATGGCCTCCTGGAACCTTATGGATTAGGAGATAAAAATTGTTAAAGTTGATAAAATATTCAGACAAAAATGCAGTTTTGACCAGTTTTAGTAGAAAAATCATATCTTTTGTTTGGTTCAGTATTTTTGAGTGATTCCAGTTGGTGGTTAAATTTAACTCGTTTATCTACAAATTTTATTTTGAAAGTTTTTCTTGAAACGGCCCTCACATGTTCAGTTTACCCGTTCCAAGACAGAAGATGGATTCTGTCAGATTGTATTTTGATTAACACAACTCACCAATAGCCTTTCTTGCTTAATTTACACTTTATTTCACCACTAACATGCTTGATACTCCTTTTTCTAAGATTTTAACATCAAATATACAGATTTCTTATCAAATTCAAAGTCATCATTCATCCATCTCAAATCCCAAATCAAAATCAACCAAAACTAGTGCAAATGTTAACATGCATGTGATGATCTAACACTTTTACACTAAATCCATTATTATCTCTTGCATTCTTAATTATTTCCTTCAAATCAATATTTTAAATGTGAATGCATGTGTGGATCCATATGTATTTAGTGATAAATTTAAAGATAAAGAAAGTGATAACCAAAAGAGTTCAAGTTATCAACCTTTGAAGATGAGTATAACAAGATTGTGGGTGTTGTTGGGTCTCCATTTCGTGGTTGCCCTTGGAGTGTTTCATGGCTGTAACAAGCTTGAAAAGAAAGGAAAATAAGCTACAAAATGAAGGAAAAGATGAATAACAATCAAAGGAACATGTTGGGTACCCATTGATGATCAAGAATCAAAAGGAAAGAAGAAGATGGGACTTGTTTGCTCCTGTTTTCTGCTGCTGTTTGATCAGCCCCTTAGAGGGCTGATTTCGTGACCTTGTTGCCTCCAAATCGAATCCATGCTTCCACCATACATGACTATAGTTGTTGGATGATCAATGGAACTTATTATTACATTAGATTAGTTAGTTTCAAGCTCCATTTTGCCTTGGAGAATCCGAAAATGGAGAAGGAGATGGAGATAGTTGAGAGAAAGTTTTTGGGAGGAGTGTGTGTTGTGTTTTCAAGAATGAAAGGTGTGGGGGTGGTGTGTGCAGATGTATGAACGTGGGAGAGAGAAGGAAAAGGAGTTAGGAGGATGCCTATTGGTCTAATGGAGTGGTGTAGTGGGTTAGGAGTGAATTCATTGGTTAACCCAAGTGGTTTGTGTTGGGTTTAAGTCATAACTAGTGTTTGTATGTATGTATATGTATATGTGATGTATATTTATGTGTGAGTGTAAGAATAAGTGGGTTAGTTGTATGTTGATTGGTGGATTTTATAACAGCTTATATTTATAGTAAGTTTAAGTTGTATGCATATTTTCTAATTGGAAGACTTATTCAAATGTTGCAATATATATTTATGTCGTGTATGTATATACATATGTGCTTAACTTGTAAATTTTATTGATGTACTTGGTTATTATTTGAGTTGTTGAGTCATTTGGATCATTATATACTTTCTTGTTTAGATCATATACTTACAAGGTTATCGTTTTCCATAAACTTTGAGATTGATTTTGATAATCTTTAGTCATTATGGATGGCATTTCTAAGATGATTAGCTAACTTTGAGCATTCCATTGAACTAGAGGGCAATTATCACTAGGTCCTAAATGCCTAGAAGGCAAATGCTCTTAAGAAACCTCTAGGGATAATGCGTAGGTAAATCCAAGTAAATTGTCCTAGTCGGAAAATTAAGGGTTGTTACAATTGTACTCACTTTATCGTCAAGAACCTTAATATCATAGAGCACAAAGTACGTGAAGAGTTTGTCGTCTTCTAGAGTCAAGATAGATACACGGGGTATTTGACCAAATTTAGTTAGGGAGTCGCTAAACATCCAAAATTTTTAAACATATAATTCCAAAACACACGAACGAACGTAATTCAAAGGAGTAACGTTAGGATAAACGAGATCATAGTCTGTTCCAATATCGAATAGCGCCATAATATAACGACCGTTAAGAGGAATGTACCTTAACCAATGTTTGGATCATTTTGGCCTCCATTGCCACTTCCCGCAAAAGCTCGGCCACGAGGTTGAACTTGTTGACCCTGTTGGCCACGGTTCTGATTCGGCCCTGTAATTTGGAGTTGATTCGGGTGGACCGCCACTTCAACTTGTTGTCCAACCCATTGCGGACAATTATTTCGGTAGTGATCAGGGCTTCCACATCCAAAGCATGTACCCCATGGGAAGTCTCCTTGAGGACGAATGGTTTGAAGGGGTACTACATTCGACGGTGCCGCTTTCGGTGTTCTACAATTCTTGGACATGTGCCCAACTTGGTTGCATTTAAAACACGCCCTGCATTGAGCGTTGGTGGGGTGGTGCTTGTTGCATTTTTCACATAACGGATGAGGTCCTAAATAAGCTTTCTTCACCGGTTCCGCCGCCACCATCACTCTACCCCTATTAGCATCTTTGGGATCAAACCTTCCCATTTTCTTCACCCCACTTGATTCTCCCATTTCCTTTCTTGTTTGTTGAGGAGTTACTCAAAACACCGCTCCTCAACAAGTCTTCAGTCACACTACCGGCTCAGTTGACAGCATCGGCCAAAGAAGTAGGCATGTTAGAATTCACATAAGATCGGACTTGAGGATTCAAGCCCAATACAAACTTCTCGATGGCCCGAGACTCGGAATCCACCAAGTGAGGAATGAGGGTAGACAACTCTTGAAATCGTCTAACATAGCTCTTGTAATCGGCTCCCTCCATGTTGAGATTAACAAACTCAATGGTCAAGTGTTGTAGTTCATAGGGAGGACAAAACTTCGCCTTCACCTTGTTCTTGAAATCGATCCATTCCAAGTTATAAGTCCGCCCCAAAGTTATCTCTTGGTTCCACCAACTCAAGGCGTCCTTTTTAAACATGCCGGATGCATAAGAAATCCGGTCGTCATATGTGCAATGACTCCTTTCAATCACTGCCTCGATCTCCTCAAACCACCTTAAACACTCTGTGGGACCGCCTCTTCCATCAAACTCCGGCGCCCCACAGCTTTTGAAGTCTTTAAATATGCACCCCTGTCGGTATCCTCCATGTTGATTATACATGGGTATACGGTTATCAACTCCCACTGGTTCCTCTTCTTCCTCCTCCACTGCATGAGGTTGAGCATTTTCATTATTCATATTAACTGGGGCTTCATTGTTTTGAGGCCCATTGTTTGGAGCCGCATTGTTTCCCCCGAGACTTGCTGTGACTTGAGCAATAATGGTCGGCATGATATTGGTGACCGTTTGAGTGATCACCTCAGCTAAGTTTGGCTCGGGAGCTTCACCACGACCTCTACCACGGCCTCTACCACGACCTCTACCACGGCCCCTACCACGGCCCCTACCTCTACCTCCTTGTACCTCCGATTGAGCTTCCGGTTGAGGTTCTTCCAGTTCAGCCCTATAGTTCGTTCTGGCTCTCCTTGGTCTCACCATTTCTATAAAGTAAGTGACACGTTGACCCGAGAGTTAGCCTCAAATGCTCACATGTTAGTCACACAAGTAGCTAATGCTCTCGTACCGATATAACATACTCATTTCATATCATTAAGCTAAGGCAAGAGTGCTAGAATCCTATGGGATTGTTACTTATCATATTATCATGTCAAGTTCACTACAATTGTTTATCGTTAATTCAAGTAATCATGTCAATACATCATACCAGCAAACAATTAACACAAATGGTTCAAGTATAATCTGGATTCGATATGCTCTCTAGTCATTGACCAGGTATGTATACAGGGTGTACCAATGGCTAACCCTCCACCCAATCAACTTCCATTAAGCATATCGGTTCCTTATTATACACTAAGCCAAGCAACTAACACGAATGATTCAAAGTATAATCCGAATTCGATAAGCTTTCTAGTTATTGACCGGGTATGTATACAGGGTGTACCAATGGCTAACCCTCCACCCAATCAACTTCCATTAAGCATATCGGTTCCTTATTATACTCTAAGCCATGCATGCGCAATCCATGATGTCATTAACTTGTTATAATGTTGGGCGACCATAAAAGAGTTGATCGGGTTCTTTTAGGGTTGCCACAATATTATACTAAGTTAATACCATAACTTCATTTTGCTCTAAAGCATCCAACTAACCTCAATCAGTAACAACAATCCATATCAATGACAATCAAATTCAATCAATGCACACATTAACCACATTGTACCCATTCCACATTCATCACGTTGAATTCAAGCCATCACATAAGTGGTCTTAACTACGAACTCACAATATACACTTTCCAGGGTTCACAGAATTCACGTTGCACACAAATTTCCTAACCATGCATGCTATATGAAGAGTTTTAACTTAAGCCGTAGTCTAGGTCAAACCGCCTAATTCTCTACGACCACGCATGGGTCACCATTCTGTAACACCCCGAGCCAAGGCTCAGAATATCAAGGAAATCATATAGCACAAGGTGGGATTAATGTAGAACATGAACTAAATGCAAATAAAGGATTCAGTAAATTCATACAGTAAGATAAACAAGTGTCAAAATACATAAAGAGCAAGTCATCATCAAAGATTACAACAGAACATCAAAAGATGGCTAACGGTTCTAAGTACAATGCAAAAGAAGGCAAATGGATCCTTGATCCATATAAGTCCAAGTCCGGGTTCAACAGCAAGCTAACAACCAAACTCCACGCCCTGGATTAACCTGATTACCTGAAAAGTGTACTAAGCATAGTCAACACAAGGTTGGTGAGTTCGCAGTAATGGTCCATTAGAAACCATCGTCAATAATCATAATATACGAGTAGAGGCGAAACAAGACTTATAGTGAGCCTCTATGAAAAACACAACAACATCCACAACGAGATTACACAAAACAAGTAAAACGTGTAATAAACAATACACTCAAGTAATATACGTAACATCCATTCCATATCAAGTATCATATCCTCTTCAGTGGGATTTATACACGTCATATGTCATATCCTCTTCAGTGGGATTTATACACTACATATGTCATATCCTCTTCAGTGGGATTTATACACTACATATGCATCAATCAACATCCATTCATCACAAGTCCATCAATCATCAAAAATCAAATTAAAATTAAACTATACGTACATACACTTAGGAGGATTCTACTTCCTTCGAGTCCTAGATACTTATATATAGGGTCACCCGCAGCCTTCCCACCACATCTAAAACCCTTTGAAGGCATAATCGACTTCCATGTATGCACGTCTATCCTAACAGTAATAATAATAATAATACATATCACAACCCTTTTACTAATATCAAACAAATGTAACCAACAACCCATCAATAAATCGCTCAATCAAACATTCAATCGTCAACCATTGATTCATAAGTTCATCAATACAAGAATAAAGGTATACTTGAGCGCGTATCACGCAAATCAAGTATAACAAGACGTATATGTCCATTCCAACCATATTCCCAGGATCCATCGCTTTCTCTAAATAACGCGTACATATACTTGGAGGATTTTACTTTCATCAAATTCTAGATGCTTAAGTATAGGGTCATCCGCAGCCTTCCCACCACATCTAAAACTCTTTGAGAGTAAAACCGACTTCCATGTATGTACTTCTATCCTAATAAATTACACTATCACAATCACATTCGTAAACCAGCACACAATCAATCAATACTATCTGTCAATCGACAATCAATCAGAAATTAACTAGACAGTCAATCAAATCAACCAAACAATCCAACAAACACGTATATGTACACTTTTCAGCCCGAATCTCTATTGAGTAGGGAGCTACGAAACTCACCTTTGATCGGCAAAGAGAAGTTATTATCGGGATAAAATAAGATTATATCCGTTCAACGTTCACCACGCGTCCACAACCTATTAATATATACAACGTACACAATTAATATATATATATATATATATATACACAATTATATATATATATATATGTTCATATTCGTCATTCACTAGGGTTAAAACCCTAATTAGGTTTTAATACGACTTATGGCCTTTAAAAGATTCCCGAGACTTGACATTATCATTGGAAGGGTCGAGAGGTTGCTTGAAACAAATGTAAAGTCGTCTTGTATAAAAATCGTTTTTATTACACCTATATATATAAATAAATGTCTAAACGTTTAGGATTCAATGGATGATTCTCGACTCTCAAAGGACCCTTGCAGCATTAACTCGACACTAGAATGAGCCCATACGACCCCTAAGAACAGCCCAAAAGGACCCAAGAACTGAGCTAAAGTGCTGGACCAAAAACAGAAAGCAGGAGGTGCAGCACCGTGTCGCACGGTGGTTGCCACCGTCCCACACGGTAAGCCAAGAAGAAATGACGTCTCGCACGGTCACCTTCACCGTCCCATACGGTCACCAGGCCAGGACCCACCGTGTCACACGGTCAATGCCACCGTTCCACACGGTGGCTTGCATTTTCAGGTTCCACCGTTTAGCTCCACCGTCTCGCAGAAGCTTTCACCGTTTAGTCACCGTGCAGCGTTTCAGAAGAATGGGGGGCACCGTCTGACACGGTTCCACCACCGTCCCACACGGTGGTTCGTGTCCAAACTCAGCACCAGCAGCCATTATGCAGAAAATGAAGACCAAAACCCTATTTTTATAACTCTAAAACCCTAATTCGTACTAAAGGGTTAAACGACCAGTTTTAAAGGGAGATTAGATGTTAGTAAGCTTAAATACACTTAATTCGATTACATTTTTCATTCCAAGACATCCAGAAATTATCCAAGTCGATTCTTGATCCATTTTTGCCCAAGAACCCTAGTTTTACCCAAGTTGCCCTAAAATCCGTTCCATCGCGTTTTGGCCCGACCCAAAAGGTCTTGCATACTCATTTTAACATATTCTAACTAGTTGTAACAAAACCCATACCCAAATCTTGCTCTAACACGACTCTTGCATTAATATTCGATTTTTGACCTAAAAGTCAAACCGAAAACCCAAATGGGTCAAAGGTCAGATTTTCGACCCATACAAGAAAGTTTAGCTTAGAAACATGGTAATAAACATAAAATGATTAATTTGAGTGAAGATTTACTTACCAAGAGTTATCACCAAGCTCAAATCCGAAAATTGACCCGAAAGAATGATCTTGCAATTTGAAGAGCCCAAATTTGAAATGATGGTAGTAATGATGTTATAGATGATGTTACTTATACAATTTCAACCCAAGAACACAATTAAATGCAAGAAATAAATGAGATAGAGAGTTTTGGTGTGTGTGTTTTCTTTGCAAGTATTTAAGAGGGAGAGAGTTAGAGAGAAAGTATGTAGTGAATGAATGGATGGAGAAGGGTTAGGGAGGGATAGGGTTGGGTCAACATGGCTGGTGGGTCATGGGTAACCCACGGGTCGACCCATTTTCCCCTTTTTAAGCCAAATTACATATTGTTATACATTTAATCACCGGTTAAGTCATACTATCGACCCAACGAACATTGTCATTTAATCACAAACGAACCCAAATATTTCATTAATTAAGATTTTTAGTCAAATTGCACATAAAGTCAAATGGTCAAAACTCACGGATGTTACATGATGGGTGGTGGCGATGTAATTGCGGCGGCTGTGGGGACGGCGTGCATCAGTGTCGGCAATTGGTGGTGGTGGCGGTGGTGGCGGTGATGGGTGGTGGCGATGTAATGCGGCGGCTGTGGGGACGGCGGCCAGTGTCGGCAATTGGTGGTGGTGGCGGTGGCGGCGGTGGTGGCGGCGATTGGTGGTGGCGGCGGGGAGTAGTGTAGATTATTGGTGTAAGGTGGTTTTGAGGAATTGTTGAAACATAAAATTCAATCCTGAAAGTTGATATAATTTAGATACGTATATAGCGTACGGTTTATGTTTTCATTTTTTTAAATGCAATTTGGATCACTCACGACACTACCATTTGTAATCAGTGGCAGCCACACGATCATTCTCAAATATCTTTTTGGGGGAAACCCAAATAACTCGAAAAAAAATAAAATTTGTTTTCTAATATAAGTATTGATTAAAAACGAAATAGGAGCCCATTTACATAGTTTTAAAATATAAACTTCTTCTAGTTAACATGCGCAAATTTTGAACCATACAAAAAGAAAAATGAAAAATGAAAGAAGATTTTCATTAAATTTTCAATATATCTTTCTTACTGTAACACTTCACTGTTCTTTTGTGACGCATTAGTGCACCTTCTAAGTGTTGACAGTTATTGGGTCATGCTATTGACATCATGGAATGTATCTATTGACACCTTACCCCAGAAGGGGCGAAATTTGCCCCTTTTGCCTTTGAAATTTGCCCCTTCTGCTATGGTCAAATCACTGCACATGTTAAATGTTGGGCCTAACTGACACAGACAGCACATGTTAAATGGTGGGCCCAACTGACACAGACATAAAGAACAAAGAGGCATGAAACTTTTTTTATTTGATATTTTTCATAAATAACCTCTAACTTTTTAAACTTTTATATTATGATTGTATACGTTTCATAATTTATAATATATCTTCTTTAATTATATAAATAAGTTATGATTGCTTGAAATAGAATAAAAAAATTCATAATTTAAAGTTTCTTAATAATACTAATATTTAGATTTAATATATATCTCATTCTATATTTATCTATATATTATATTACTAGGGTTTTTTACCCGCGCAATCGCATCTGTTGATTTTTGTATAGTGTTAATGTTTTTGTGTATTCTTATGGATACATGAATAAACAAAATTGGTTACAAAAATAAAACAATCAACCGAATAAAAAAACATATATTACTTAACGTTAGACTTGACCAATAAAAACAAAATTTTACAAATAACATACCTTTTGATTCCATTAAATCCGCATATTAATTAACTACCATTGAACTAAACATCTCCATAGTCTAAGGCAACATAAATCTGACCATGTGATAATGAATAATACATATAATAATAACATGAACAACGTTAATTCATAAAACACTTATAACTATTATATCATATGAATGAAGTAAAGGAAACGATCTGTACACCACCAGTTTTTGACAATACACCTATAATTTACTAATGTATTTAACATTATAAAAATGTGATAAGGTCCGGATTATCATTATCTATTCATATATTTAGTCTACTAGATTAATCTCGTACGTTGTACGGGTTATGTAATTAAAATCTTATCAAATAATTTTAAATAAGATAATGAGGTAAGAACTAATAAGATTAAAATCTTATAGTTAAACTAAATCATATAACTTTATTAAATAATAAAAAAATCAATAACATATGACATCATCCATCTAATAAAAAAGTATTAAAAAACCTTTAAAATATTTTTCTTTATTTATAGGTGAATTGTAATCCACAATAATTGATGTACCTGACATATTAATAAAAGAATAAGGTAAGTGGTCAACAATATAAAGTTTTGAATAAATTGAATTAAAGGTAACAATTTGTGTACCTAAAATAACTCCTTAAATTGTGTGTTAACATAATTGAGTCAATATTATTTATATACTTATTTAATGGAAATTAATTTTTATAAATTTACATGACATCTAAAAACGTTAAATATGAGAAAAATGATATTTGTTGTATTATTTAATTAGGTTTTGTAATACTTCTTTGTAGACGATATTTGTTGTATTTAATTTGGTTTTGTATGTATGTTTGTATGTATTTTGATTTAAGTGAAAACCTCGTCATGACAAAGAGAGCCCTAACCATTTATTGACCAATCAAAGATCCATATTTTTCAAAAACTTTTTATCTATACTATATTATAAAAAAATAACCCTATTGTTGAAAGTTACATGAGGGAAATTGTCTAAAATGCCCTTAATATTAAATTACACCATCAGAGCTCAATATTTTTGAATATCTCCATTAACATTTTACATCAATTTGATTTACATTAATTATCTACACTACACGACACCGTCTTTACCACCATTAGTCGCCCTCACCGCCACACTGTCGCCGCCATGACCACCGCCGCATTGCGCGGGTACCGTGGTAGTATATAAAAGTTTTTATCTTGTCCTTAGTATTTCACCTAAACATATAGCCTTTGTATGTACTATCTTGAAAAATGGATTATCTTAATATAATAATCATACACTCATTTTTTTGATCAAGGTATACATATAACGATCATTAGTAATTTTTATCTTCTCATATAATCAACAAAAATCTAAATAGTTGTTTTAATAAAGAGACAAAGTTGAAGTTTTAGTAATTTTAATATTTATGTTATCTAAAAAATATGATTTAAAGGTATTTTTCAATGACATGAGTCGTTTAAATAAAAAGTCACTTTACATAATAGTTTTCATAAAATAATATTTTGTTGAGTCCAATGTTAATTGTAAATTTAATGATGACAAATCTGACCTATAAACACTTAGTAATCTTTGGTTCTTGTAATCTGATCTGGGTCAGACTAAGCTGACACAGCTTACGATTTGTCTCTGACCCAGATCATGCTTCATACTTTGTAATTGTAAATCTTATGGAAGCAAGTGTTATTCAAGCTGCATCAACAATGTATTAGCATTCAGTCCAAGTCGAAGAGGAGGATTGAAGATAGAAGACCAAGCTGTTAGTGGAAGACAGCTTGGGATTAGCAGTCAGCTTGGAAACACTTAGGCAGATTGGTGCCTTGACAAACGGCCCAATCTGTGTCTGACAATCAAGTGAAGATAACAACCTGGATTGAAGATAAAGACAAATGACGTGACTAGGAAGAATCCTAGGATCCAGGTTGGTGGTTGGTTTTACATATGCGTGTCCATACTCTTATTGGTTGATAAAGAATGTGCGTCAGTACGTGGGGGACCACAAGTACCATGAAAGGCACGATTGATTATTCCTTTATCATCCACTGAATGAAGAACACGTAGCTGCAACGGACACCTAGTGAAGGAGACTTTCGCCTATAAAAGCCTCATTCATGGATTGCATATGTGTGGCATTTTTCCTGAGAATCATTCTTCACACAAGTTTCTCTACTCTTACACACAACTTAGTCTGTACGAGATCAACTTGGGCTGATTCTCTTGAGCTGAAACTTATTGATTGTTGTTTGTCATTTCATAGGGTTGTTTAGATATCTATAGGCTATCTTTATTCCGCAACAACCCTGTAATTCTTTGTATAGATTATTTCTTAATAAAGGATTACATTTGAAAACCACAATCTGTGTTCAAGAATGTTTTTATTTCTTTACTGCTTTACTGTTTTAATGATTCATGCTCTTTACTCACTTGCTTAATATACTTAAACTGAATCTTAAAACGTTTCGTGTTAAAAGTTTGTAAAGATTAAGGAAAGTTGTATTCACCCCCCTCTACAACTGTTCTGTGTACAATATACTTTGGTATATTGATACACCGTGGGACGTATCAATTGGTATCAGAGCAGGGGTTAAGAATTAACTTGACTTGATCCTTGCATATATTGATAATGGTTCTTCAAGCCGACCACCCATGTTTGATAAAGATGATTTCAGTGGGTGGAAAGGTAGAATGTCTTTGTTTCTTGAATCCATCGATAACAATATGCCTGACATCTTGCGGATGGTCCTTATGTTCCTACACAAACCATTGTGGTAGAAGCTGTGGTCAGGGAAGGTCAAACCAACCATTCCTGCCACAGTCAAATCTATTGTTAAGGACAAGGCAGATTGGGGGGATGAGGATAGGAGGTTGGCAAACTTGGATGTGAAGGCTAGAAATTTCATTGTCCAAGTTGTGCCCAAAAACCTTTACCATTCTATTAAAATGTGTTCTACAGCTAAGAAAATGTGGGGTACATTGACTGTCATGTTTGAGGATTGCTCTACCTCCATGGAATCCACAATTACTACATTAACCAGGAGGTATGAGAGATTTTTCTCTTTGAGAAATGAATCCTTGACTGACACTCATACCCGCTTTAATGCTTTGGTAAATGATTTAGCTGCTGTTGGAATTATTAAGAAAAATGAGGTTTTAAAGAGTAAATTTCTTGATTCATTACCACCTAAATGGAACAACTACATCTCTTCTGTTAAATTAAGTTCTGTTTATCATGATTTTGATCTCCCTGGACTTTTTGGTTTGCTTCATAACCAAGAATGTTCAGAGGCTGAAAAATTAATTGCTATGGGTGATTCTTATAGTCAGCTTGCTGCTGCACTTGTTGCTTCTATGACTGAACACCCTAGTTCAATTAGTAATGAGATCATTCCTTGTGTTAATGATGATATTCCTGATGTCTAATCCTAACTCTGTTTGTGCTGAATCTGAATGTGATGAATCTGATGGTGATGAACTAGCAAATGAAGTAGCTATGTTGGTTGAAAGGATCAGAAGGAGATCCTTTAATAAGTTTAAAGGAAAAGGAAGAGGTGGCCAAGCAGACAAGACCAAGAAGCCATTTGACATGTCCAAGGTCACTTGTTACAAATGTGGCAAGACTGGACATATGGCTGGAGACTGCAGATCTAAAAAAACTACTCAAGCTGTGCCAGCCAAAGGTGGAAGAGGTGAAAAATACTCAAAGCTCAAGACTAAGTACAAAGCCTTGAAAGCACAAGTAGCTGAACTGACTAAGATGGTGAACAAAAGTGAAAAGAGTCTGGTAGCAAAAGACTGGGCTGAAAGTGCCACATCATCTGATAATGAGCTGTATAAAGATGCCAAGTGTTTCATGGCTAAAGAAGCTACTCAAAGATTTGCTGAAGATCTGGTGAAAATACAACAGCAATCTGAGTCAACTCACCAGGCATCTACCAGTCAGACTGCTCCACCTGAGGTAACTTCTTTTTCCAATCTGTCTGATAATGAGAAACTGTCCAGACTGAATAAACTTGGTGATGAGGTTCTGCTACAAAAACACTTTAATCAAGAACTCAAAAAGGAAATACATGTTTTGAAACTTGATAACAGCTCTAAGAGTCACACCATTGAAAAACTAGAATCTGAAGTTAAAGCTCAAAAATAATTAAACTCCATTTTGGTTAAAGAAGCTAAAACTGCAGAAGAAAAGTTTTTAAAGGTCAAACAAATTACTAAAACATGGTGTATAAGTTCCAAAAGAGTTGCTAAGTGTGTAAATGAACAAATACCTCATCAGATCCAAGCTATTTTTGATGGTGATTATGATAGGGCCATAGCCATTGCTGAAGTATGTGTTATGGAGCCTTGTTATCAGCCTCCTTCACCACCCAAAGTCCAAACAAATGGAATGAATTCTAAACCAATTAAGATGGTTCAGAAATCGGGTATTGGGTTTAAAGATCCTGAATCCATTGGTCAGACCATTGCTGAAGCTGTGTCTGAAGCTGATCAGGTTGTTGAGTTAAAACCTGAAGAAAGTCTTGACTTGTCCAAGCTGACCATCACCCAATCTGAGTCAGATTCAAAGACTAAAACAAACAAGAATAGTTTAAAGAAAAATAAAAGAAAGGTTAGAGATCATAGTGTTCCTAAAGAGAAAATAAAGCTTTTAAAGAGTAAGAGGTCTGGTTCTCTAGGAAATGAGTCACAAGCAAAATCTGAGTCTATTTCAAGTAACACCAAGTCTAACTCTGACAAGTTGATTTTAAAATATGTTGAGTCCAAAACTGATAAGGTGTCAATGGAAACAAATTTTCGTAAGAATGTGTCTGATCAAAAAACGGTTGATCAAAGAAAATTGAGAGCTGAATGTAAGAAAGCTGGAATAGGCAAGGGTTTTGTTCAAAAAGAAACTCTAAATGTTGCTAGAAAGAACTTTGAATCTGGTAAAGGACAGACCAAGCAACAATGGGTTTCAAAATGTGATAAGAGTATATGTTTAGTTACCCAATCTGAGTCAGACCAGAAGGTCAGCTCTGGTGAACCCATCTTTGGATGGGTTCCCAAAAAGAACTAATCTCTTATCATAATTGCAGGGCAGTCATGACGATAATACCTGGCACTTGGACAGTGGATGTTCCAAGCATATGACCGGATGTAAGTCCCTGCTATGTAGTTTTAGGATTCGCGCTGGTCCTAATGTTACTTTTGGAGATGATTCTCAAGGAAAGACTGAAGGTTTTGGTGTATTTTCAAATGGTCCCCTTACTTTCAGAAGAGTCTCATATGTAAATGGTTTAAAGCACAATCTGATCAGTGTGAGTCAGTTGTGTGATGCTGGTTATGAAGTAAGATTCAAGTCTGATAAGGGTATTGTTCTTGATTTAGAAGGCAATGTGGTTCTTATTGCAAAGAGGGATGAGTCTTTGTATTCTTTTGACATGAGAAATCCAACTGTCACAAGAGAAGTCTGTTTCATGTCAAAGACTCAAGATGAGCTGAATTGGTTGTGGCATAAAAGGCTGTCTCATATGAATTTCAAAGATATCAACAAGTTGTGTAAGAAAGAGTTGGTGTCTGGTCTTCCAGTGATCAATTATGAGAAGGACAAGCTGTGTGGTGCTTGTGAGAAAGGCAAGCAACATAAAGCTACTTTTAAGTCTAAAACATGCTCAACCATTGATAATTGTTTGGATCTGCTTCATATGGACTTATTTGGACCAATTAGTACTCCATCATTCACTGGAATGAGGTACTCCTTGGTAATTGTTGATGAGTATTCAAGATACACCTGGGTTTTCTTTCTAAAGCACAAGAGTGAAGCTGCTGACAGCATTATTCATTTCATCAAGCCAGCTGAAATTGTCTACAAAAGGCCTGTTAGACAATTAAGGAGTGATAATGGTACTGAATTTAAGAATATCACTCTTAATTCTTTTTGCAGTGAAAAAGGGATTTCACAAGTCTACTCAAGCTGCCAGAACTCCTCAACAAAATGGTGTTGCAGAAAGAAGAAACAGAACTCTTATTGAAGCTGTCAGATCCATGATGGCTCAAAACAATGTCAAGTCTCATTTCTGGGCTGAAGCAGTACACACAGCTTGCTTTACCCATAACAGATCCCTTATTGTGAAAAGACACCAGAAGACTGCATATGAACTTCTTAGGGGGAGAAACCTGAGATTGGTTTCCTAAGAATGTTTGGAAGTCCTTGCTACATTCTGAATCAGAAAGACCATCTTGGAAAGTTTGATGAGAAGTCAGATGAAGGTATCCTACTTGGATATGCAACAATGATGAAAGCCTACAGAGTTTACAACAAGAGAACTAAAATAATTGAGAACTCTGGTAATGTAAGCATTGATGAAGGTTGTTCTAAGCCAGATTGCTCTCCTCCTGAAGATGAAGACTTCAATTTTGAAGAACTGGCTGTACCTGAGAATGAGCCTCCAACTAATCCTCCAATTGGAGCTGATAATGCTCAAACTCAGGGGGAACAACTTTTAGAAGAAGAAGAAAGTGTTCCAATCTTTGAAAATGCACAAGCTGATCCTACTCCTACTGAAGAAATTATTCAGAATCCATTAAATGACTCTCCAACTGGTTCAGATTCCTCCATTCCAGTCCAAGCTGATCATCCTCCTCCTCAAGCTGACATGCTGAACCATCTAATCTGAATCAGTCCATTGTCCCTGTTACCAGCTGGACAAAGAGTCATCCAATTAACCAAATCATTGGTGATCCACTCTCTGGTGTTAAAACAAGAAGAAAGGCAACAGGCAATTTCTGCATGTTTGTCAATTTTGTAAGCAAGGTGGAACCAACTGAGGTTGATGAAGCTCTGGCAGATCCTTCTTGGGTTAA
The DNA here is from genome assembly GCA_034093135.1 of Erigeron breviscapus. Classification (NCBI taxonomy): domain Eukaryota; kingdom Viridiplantae; phylum Streptophyta; class Magnoliopsida; order Asterales; family Asteraceae; genus Erigeron; species Erigeron breviscapus. The sequence goes on along the minus strand of CM067169.1, from coordinate 104,293,378 downwards.
TGCAATGCAGGATGAGTTAACACAGTTTGAAAGAAACAAGGTTTGGGAACTTGTTCCAAGACCTCATCACAAGACTGTGATTGGAACCAAGTGGGTCTACAGAAACAAAATGGATGAAAGGGGAGTTGTGACCAGAAATAAAGCAAGATTGGTAGCTCTTGGTTACAGACAAGATTCAATTTATAACGATTTATAATAACAATTGTTTTAATTAAAATTATATATATATTCGGATCTACTTAAATTTATATTTGGATCTACTTCATTTGTATTATGGAAACTTTAAAAATAGTTATTTTCGTTTTAATTATAATAGATAGAGATAAGAAAGAACTTTAGATAACAATAGAGGGTTGTAACGTGAAAAATGTAAAAAGTTTAACAATACTATTGTATCATCTTCTTCAACGAATGAAAATGGGCCTGGCTCACTAGCACCCTTTGAGCCCCTCCAAAGCCTTATGTCCACAGGCCATGTATTTACCTAGTATTTAGGGTTCACTCCATCACGTACGCGTCTTTCCTCATTATACTCTGTATTTAGATAAATATATATACATTATCAATTAGTTCTCTGTGCTCCTTCAATCATCTTCTATATTAATATATTTCTATCAAAATTCTTGATTTTCCTGATTTATATATATATCTCTATTAGATATATATACAATGGCAAGTTATCTTAGTGCTTGTTACTCTGTTTCTTTTGCCAAAAAATTCTTCACTAATAATAATAAAAAAAAGGTTTGTTGAATCTTTTCACTCCATTTATTTATGTATGTGATGTGATGTGATTTTATTGTTATTATAATATTTTTTTCTTCTCAATTTATATATGGAGTGAAAAGATTCAACAAACCTTTTTTTTATTATTATTAGTGAATTTTTTGGCAAAAGAAACAGAGTAACAAGCACTAAGATAACTTGCCATTGTATATATATCTCTAATAGAGATATATATAAATCAGGAAAATCAAGAATTTTGATAGAAATATATTAATATAGAAGATGATTGAAGGAGCACAGAGAACTAATTGATAATGTATATATATTTATCTAAATACAGAGTATAATGAGGAAAGACGCGTACGTGATGGAGTGAAAGATTTCAATCACCCCTAAATACTAGGTAAATACATGGCCTGTGGACATAAGGCTTTGGAGGGGCTCAAAGGGTGCTAGTGAGCCAGGCCCATTTTCATTCGTTGAAGAAGATGATAGTTAAACTTTTTACATTTTTCACGTTACAACCCTCTATTGTTATCTAAAGTTCTTTCTTATCTCTATCTATATAATTAAAACGAAAATAACTATTTTTAAAGTTTCCATAATACAAACTGCATGATCAAAAACACATGTTACTCTTCGATTTTGAATTTCCATTCAATAAAAACACACTTTGAACATGATTTGTTGATTCAGGTATAAGCTAAGTTGATTTACACATAACAGAAAAGTGAGACAAAAGACTGTTTACTGGTACTTTTTGTAGCTCTGTACAAGTTCCTCTGGATCACGTCTGGTTTGGTTGAATCCCTCATTTTTGTTCATTTCCTGTAAGAGAAAAATATTGCAAAGGATATTATTGTAAAGAAAAGCAGGTAGAGTAAGGTAAATGTAATTTCTAAAGTGAGTAGTACCTCAATCCATGCTGCAAGTTTTGGCCTGCCTACTCTAATATCATACGTTTTTACATTTAGCAAGTATGGCTGAAATCTTTCGACAAAAGGAGCATAAGCTATATTTACCTGTACATGGACAATATGAGCCTTGGAGGAAGCTTACACTAATACTATAGCCAAAGGATCCTCCGCTTTCATTGCTGCACTCACCAATAAGGTATAATCTGATGTTGATTAAGAAAGAAAGTAAGAAATGTAAAACTAAAGTCTAGATCTACCAACATGTTTTTAGCAGTCCGATTGAGTTATATTTTGGTTTCAGAATATTTTGAGTAACTTATTTTCTTTCCCATGGTCTAAATGCCATTAATTTGGGTGATAGTGGTTTCATGGTAGTTAAAACATTGTTGTACTGTTTTCCGATCCCTTCCGCAACTACACAATTTGAAAATGGAAGTAGCAGTGATTTTCCGAGCTCGGGCCAGGTTTGTCGAAGTTCTCCTTTCATCTAAATACTTCACTTTCAACTCTTTTTTAAAACAATGACTCTTGATGGGTTATACATATGTTGCTACTATGCCACTCTTGGGGTTTTATATTAGAAATTCACGATTGCAGTATAAATGACATCTATCCATTTTATTCTTTAAAAATGGCCTCCCCCATTTGTGTCTCTCTCTTTTCAAAGTTTACTAATCACCAGCTCTTTAATTTCATGCACTTGGATTTCTTCAAATTTCGTTTTCCATCTACTGAGATATCGTTGATCTCAAACTTCTATCTCAAAGGTTATTATTGGGTAATGTTTTCTTGAAATGATACTTTCGATTTCTTTAAATATTGTTAATGTATAACTTTCATAGAAACTGAGTTTGTACATTGCACGCGAGCTTCTTAAGCCAGACTTTGTGCGTAACCTACACAATAAAAGATCACCAATTTTGAAAATCGTTGTTGTTTATAGTGGGTTTCTTGTCAGCCAACTTTGGGTATTAGGTATCCAAATTTATCTGCTTAGGTTCGTTATTAGTTTCACAGCAACTCAAAATGCAGATTATAGCTGGATTGGTGGAACAAAAACTATTAGATAATTTTGCTGATTAAACGTTATTTGTTCATGGCGCACACAATCAATTCCGACCAGGGATCTCAGGTGACATGCACCTAAATTTTTAATCCTTATTCATTAATTTCTTACAGTTAAATATCTGTACCAAACCTATAGGATTGGGGCGAACGTTACTCTTGGCTCACTCTAGAGTTGGTAAAGTGGAAGAGGGAGGCGTGTCGGGGGATGGGTAAAAGAACAAAAAAAACAGTTTATCGCTGAAGTTTCTTTAGCACGGGTATGCTTGGCCCACAAACACTTGATTAATGTGTTAAATATGATTACAAAATCATGTTGTTGCCAGGATAAAATAGAAGTTCAAAAAAATTGATATAGGAGTTTTATGAGCTTATGCATTAAAAATACATGTGGGAGACTTTTGAACCATCTAATTCATTTCTTTTTTGGCTGGTTGTGTTTATTGACCAATTTGGGATATAAAACATAACCCAAATCAACCAATCAATAGGTGAACCTTGGACTTTCGTTCGTTGTTTTTCGTTCACATAAGATAACCTCTAACATATGTTATTTTTAGGCAGCAACGGATCGATCTTGCAAGGTTTACGGGACTACAGCGACTCATCAGTAAACTAAACAATAGAATCTGCAAATCCTGCTACATTTGGTTGCAGCAACGCTACAAAATAAGTCGTTGTTGATGAAAATGAATATGAACAGTTGATGATATGATAACTGGCTGCCATTCTATAGGAGTTGAGGGCTTTTCTTGTAAGTATTACCTTTTTTTATTCTCTGTAATTATGTCATAGTATGTGCTCATATTTGTATTAAACATATTCTTTAAAGTTTATGGTTTTTTACATTATTCAGTTCATTAAACATTAGGTTTCAATATTCTTTTTCTAAAGAGATTTGATGTACATGCCAATAATTATAGGTCTTTGGAAATGGGCTGAATGTGGTCAATCGACAATCTAAGTTAGAAAAGATTGGGTATGCATAAGCTTTTGGTTTTAGTCACAACAACGTATAACCTAAGATGTTTTAAGTAGGTATTGGTCAGCGTTCAACCTGGGTTATCGTTCAATATGAGTAAATAGGCTGGGAAAACCAATGTGAATAATTATTCACGTTGGCGAGTGTCTAGGTTGATTAAACCATTTCAGGACAATCCGGGTAAAGTTTGGTTTTGGGGTCAAGTGGGTCAAAATTTACAGAAACGGTTCTTAGTGTGTGTAACATCTTTAAAGTTTTTTTCCCTCGAAAATTAATTACTATCATCTTTCTAATTTTAATCTATGTTTCGTTGATATATTCTTTATTTCTTATAGGCCTCTCTACATATAAGGGTCAGATTGCTCACTTAAAGGCAGTGGCACCCCTTTTCAATCTACTAGACAAGTAAATGAAGACAACACGGATGAGGTTGACGATAATGATGACCCATACTCTAAAAAAAGGTGAGAAAGCCGGATGAAAGTCTGTATTTTGATAATATTAGTTACACTAAAATGGTAATATCTAATGACTTTTATCTATGATCAGGCATACAGCTTTTGGTATCCTTGATGTAAATCCACTGGTTAAGCCTATCCGTGAACCACGTGTGGTTGTCCAAACTACCACCAATACGGGATGATGGATATCGAAAGTGGTCCGAGTCAATCCTAAATTCCTAATTCTAGGTATGTATTCATTTCCTGATCAAATAAGAATCAATAAAAGCTATTTGGATCTCCCATGTATTATTGCTCCATTCATCATTTAGTTGAGCGATAAGTGATATCGTTTGTATGCAACTCTAAAGAAATAACTAGCAAGCCGATAGCGATATGGTTTGTATGCAACTCTAAAGAAATGACTACAAAGTTGATAGCTATTTGGTGGTTGGAGGGGATATATAGTGGTTTAGGTAGCATTGCTGGTCAAAGTATGCCTGGGTTGAAATAAGCAATTGCTAATTCAGTTTGAAAGGGGATCGTTAAAAATAGTTCGGTTGAAACATGTCATTTCTTTGTATGTGCTGAAATAAATATAGGCGGATTGGGTTCCTTTCTGAACCTTTTTGTTGTCCTTTAATATCACAAAACCAGAACTACTCCGCTGAGAAAGCGATTTAGGTGTGTGTACGTTCTAAAATAAAAGATTTAAGTGTGTGTACGTTCTAAAATAAAGGCATGACTACTTTAATACCCATTGGACTCAGCTTAACTTTACGAACCATTTGACTTCATTTGATATATAAAAAAACTGTTAGGAACAGCCCTTAGCCGTAGCACAGCGGAAGCAATTAAACAAGAAGATAAAAACCAGAAAATAGATAAACGACACTAGAATTTAACGTGGTTCGGCCCCAGTGGGGGGCCTAGTCCACCGGCTGCAACTAGGTTATTTTATTAAGCTCTGAACCATCTTTAATTACAATTACATAGGGATATATTTATAGGAGAACAATTAGGGTTAGAAGACTTGTTCCCCAAGAAACCTAAACATGCCTCCTTAATAGATCAGGCCTTCTGGCCAGCAAGCCTTCAAACCCAACAAAAAACAACCGAAATCAACCATTTCATAGTTAAATGGCTCGAAATTCTCATCTTAGTTTATGTGCATGTACAAGGAGTGCAACCGTACAAGCAAGGTTCGGGCCATTTGTCTATATTTGTTTATCATATAGATATATCTTATTGAAGATATGTGTTTGCTGGCAACTTTTCTTATTTGTATGTGTCGGTCACTTATCATCGGTTTTGTAACTAAGTACTATAGCTAGAGATATTGGCGGCTATTTCTATTCATTTATGTGCGGGTGGGTCAATTGGAGCTGTGTTTGAAATGGGTCAAAGTGGTTAAAAAGGCGTAAGTGTAATTTGAATGCACATAACCTCATAAATCCTTATTATCTGGAGATTTAGATTCGTAAGAAATTTGCTTTGGCTGTCAGGTATTCATAATTATACAAATCATCCATTTCAAAGTACAAAAAAGACAAGATTTCAAATCAACCTGACCCTGCCCATGTCAATCCATAGTTAAGGTTACCCAACCCAAAACCATATCAACTTTTACTTGCCAAGCCATCTTTCCACATTTAGCTAGAGATTCTAATTTTATTATGATTGCTAATTGAATATATTTCTAACTTTCTGCAATCTTGTGCAATATGTTGCTGATGCCTACGGGACTGCAGCTGCAACAAATGTTATGTATGGCCTTGCATTGGGATACACACATGTCAGTATTCCCATTTTTGCCATAGCCATAAGCATCTTTGTTAGTTTCAGCTTTGCTGCCATGTGCGGGATCGCATTTCCTGCTCTTGGAATGCTGAGCACCATTGTGACTGCATCTGGTGTAGATTGCTTATGGTCCCATCAGTGACCGGCAGCATTGCTGAGATGGTGAGTCACAGAATCCACATTTCTTGCCATCATGTCATGTTATGTGATACTTTAGGTGCTTGAAAAAAATTGTGAACAAAATGAATTGATTATCATTTCTCACATTAAACGTATTATAAAGGTCTTCATACAATAGGAGAATGATCAAATATCAGTGATAAATACTTGATACTGCTGAAGATGAGTCATTAGTGTTGACAAAAAGAATAGGTCCTTTTGTTAACGGGAATGTGTTACTATAAAACAAAAGAGGGTTAAACATCAAAATATCATGGCAGATATAGCAGGTTTGCTTAGGAGAATACAAACAGGGGTACACTTTTTCACTTTCATATTTTTGTGTTCATATTTCTTATTACTTAGAAGAATCCTATTTAAAAGAGTGATAACTGAGAATCGAGATCGGTCAAAAATGTAATTGTTGATGACAACCCTTTTGTTGCTATGCCAGTCTCCCCATGGGAGAGATATACCCGGTTCGAGTTTGTGCTCCGTTGGACCAAGGATTAGTTGGCCAGAATAAACTAATAGCCTTCTTTTAAACATTCCAGGGCATTCATCCATCAATTAAAGGGGCAGTTTGGGAAGTTTTCCGGCTGTTATGATCCCAACTGCACCTGTGAGGAACGAGAACAACTAAGGCAAAAGAGAAGGTATGAGTGTCAAAAATAAAGGTACACCTTTGGCTGCTTTTATATTTTATTTTATGCACCGGTTCATTAGTAAATGGATAAAAAAAACAGCCACCTTTTTCTATGGTCATTAACTTGAATCACTTGGGACAGATTGTGGTGGGTTACACATTTTATTTATCAAGGAGGCTATCACTAGCAGATCAACCCATACACTGAAGGATGCTATGGCTGCTCTAAATAAAGAGGTCATGCAGCTTGGTCAGTCACTCTTTACTCAGCTTAGAGAACGAACCAATTGCCATAGATTTTATAATATACTACAATTGATGCAGCTTTAGTAGTAGGTGCCATAGTACGACTGGAGAGCAACAGTTGCAGGAGGCTGCTGAGCTGGTGTCAATGTCGGTGCTGCACCAGGTGGTGTGTAAACTTGCTACAGGACGGCCGGCTGAGATCATAAAAATATGAATGTTAGAAATTAACACGGCTCATATTGACTCCCAAACAAGTCATCTACAGCACTACAAAAAGATGTCGGGTTTTACTTATTAACTTAACGATGGCTTAAACTTGGGTCGTATTTACCTCTAATAGGGTATTTGTTTGATGTTTACTTTACTATAATTATTACATACGTTACATACTTTAATTATCTAAGGTTGTGTACATATTACAGTAGGGTATTTTCTTTCTTATATTACTGTAGCGTACCTATAGCAGACTAAAATACTTTACCATTGCTAAAATATGTTGGTTTCAATCTTAGCTTTGTTTCCTTAAAGACAAGTTAAAGGACTGAAGTATATATTTCATGAAGATGAGGGGTCAAAGGTGTACAAACTACAACTTCATTACACCCGTTCTCTCTTGCAACGGATATATCAAAAAGAAACAGAGAGCAATATACAAGAACAACTACTCTACCAATGAGAATTTTAATACACTTCATATTCATATTTGTATAGCAGAGTGTTCGATGTTCTTCTACCTATAAAAACCTTTTTTTATTATTATTAATATAGCTACTCTTTTACTTGTTATTGATGGTGTTGAATCTTGTTATCAGCTTTTACATAGCAGATTGTATCAGATTTCTATTGATTTCTTCATGGTACCAGAGCACAGGTTCTATATTTTCCGATTAAACATCTTAGAATCAAAACCCCCCTTTCAATTTATTAGGGTTCTTGTTATTTTCAAAATATCTTATCTAGCTTATTTCAGTTCGTTTTTATTGACTCATCTCTTTGCTCTTAATTGGAACTTAATCTTTTTTAGGATATTTATTTTTCAATTGAGTTAATTAATATTATTATAATATTATTATATGTCTTTGCTTACTTACTCTCGATTGAGACTCAATTCTTCATAGGGTTAGGGTTTCATTCGATTGAGTTGTCTTTTCTTTCCAGTTATTTGCTCTCATCCTTAGCGCTTTGATTGATCGAGTATTGTAGTTCATGCTCGTGCTTGAGATAGGTTGATTATATACATTACCGTTATCTTCTGGTGTTCAAGTCTAAATCCGTTTTATGGTTTTTTTGGACTTTTCACTTGAAGAATATTTGTGTTGCTGATTTTGGAATTTTTTGTCAAGATGATGGGTTGTAGAAGAATCACTATATTTACTGTATGCTTGGCTGTTCGAGGATCATTTTGCCTCTTTTAATTGAATGAGTTTATTATTGGTAACTCACTGCTGTTTTCGGGAGTATTAAGTTTATCCTGTTTCTCGCACTGGGCTGTCTTCTTTGATCGACGTGGTCCTATTCGTTGCTAAGTTGTATTATCCTAAGAGAAGGTCACAAGGACTTGGGGTCCCTCCTGCTATGTGATTGCCACTCGGGTTTTTTCTTTACCAGACTTTGTAACTCATGAGGGTTACGAGACTTGCCTGGATCACTCTTTATAGAGTAACCCCACTGTGAGTTTATCTAAACTCTTTTTACTTCTTTCTTTTGCACTAGGCATTTTTGGCTGGGTTAGGAGTACCAGCATTTGTTTGAGTGCGAGACAGGGAGAAATACAGGGAGAGTCATCCCCTGTTTTCTTGTTTAAATGTTGCATTTAGGCATCTAAGTTTTTCTTTAGCTTATGTTGGTTATGCTTTGGTTCTTCCTCTTGGTGTTACCGTTGGGTTTCGAGTTCTCATCGCTCAGATTGCACGATTAGATTCTTCCGCTGTTTCTCTGGTTTGTAATGTTACTTTGGTTTTAATCCTACTTATTTCATTGTGCTATTTTGTTTTGTCATTGATCTAGTTGCTCTTCATGATCATTGTTGTGTGTGTTGCTGAATTCTTCTTATATCCAAGTATGACTCGTCAGTAATATGGGAATCTCTGCTTATATTTGTGGTTGTGCGTATAGGAATCTTCTTTGCTTTGAAAATGATGTTATTTTTGTTAGCCTTTAGTTAGGTTGACATGTTCAAGTGTTTTACAAATTGTCCTTTTAATATTGTCTGCATGAAAGAAAATACAATTCACTTGTTTGAATATGCTCATTATTATAATTAAGGATTTTCGTTTGGTAATGTGTAGTTAAAGTAAGTTTTGCTGGTTTAAGTTTTGTGCTCCAAGTTGTCATTGTTGGTTATAAAGTTGAATGTATGAGGATCTCATCTTTGTGGTATGTTTGTTTTTAGTTTAACATGTGTGATCTTAATAGTATAAAGTGATCATTGTTGGTTATAAAGTTGAATGTATGAGGATCTCATCTTTGTGGTATGTTTGTTTTTAGTTTAACATGTGTGATCTTAATAGTATAAAATGATCTTGTTATTCCTTTATTTCAAGTTTTTTTGATCTTCATGTCAAGCTGTTCTTTTGATCTTGTATTAGGCATTCTTGTCGTTATGGTTGCCTCCCCTTGTCTTGATTCTTCTTGTCGTCTCTTACCTTTTAACCTTGGACTTATGGGCACGCTCAATTGTTATCAGTTTGTGCAATTGTTACTTTGTTCATGTTCTCTATTTGAGTCTCTGCCTTATGTTGGATATGCATGACTTCATTGAGTTATTTATTATGTTATTGATTTGCAGCCTTGTTGTATTGTTTGGTTGTGTGTATGCTGCATGCTTGTTTCAATTCTCTTATTATTTGTGATATTTTATATGACCAATCTGTTATTTGTGGATCTTAGACCCTTTGTAACCGTTCACCCCTTTAACCTTTTTTCTTTCTTTCCCTTATCACTTCACCTTTAAATTTAATACCTCATTGTACCCCACGATATTCAACTATACCTAATCAAACCAAACAAATAATTTAAGCAAATATATGGACACAAAATTAACCTTCTGCCATCCACCTTATCACCCTCTTTTTTTACAAACCTTTAACCTTAACCCTTTTTTTCCACCTTATCACCTTTAACCTTTAAAATATTCATGTTTTCACCTCCCCTTTACAAATTGTCTTATGATCCTTATGTGTTGTCTTCTTATCATTTGTTGTTGATTGGTTGTTTGGGCATTCTTAGCCTTTTATGGCAGCCCCTCTTATGTGTTATGGGCATTCTTAGCCTTTTATGGCAGCCCTTTTTATGTTTTGGGCATTCTTAGTCTTCATGACGGTCCCTCTTATTTGTCTTAGTTGATTTGTGTGACCCTTGCTGTTCGGTTTATGGTTGTATGATGGTTGTTTAGGATTTTTTACCTTGCTTGGTTGGTGATTGATATATGTTTTGACCATGAAACTGTAGTGCAGATTGCTGCAGGAAATGATTGTAGTTTTTTTTCTTATTTGGGTGTGGATACAAAGTTCACATTCAGTAAGATGGTTTTTTACTTATAAGAAAACCGTTGTTTGTTTCTCTTTATCTTTACTTTATGTTTGCAAGGTAATAGATGTTTAATTTGGGCAAAATTATTTTTTTTTGTGATGAGGTCATAAAAGTTTCTCTTAACTCAAATTAGTCTTTACGTTCTTTGCATGTTTAGTTGTTTACTTTACCTGTGAAGTTGTAAAAGTTATTGGTTAAGTTGGATTAGTCTTTATATTCCTCTCACTTATGATGACATCTGTTTGACATTATGATGATTATATCATTTGATTGTGTCTGCTATTGTTTGTGATATTTCCTTATGATGATATGGTTATGTTTTTCGCTCTTGGTTGAAAGGATATCTATCCTAATGATGTTTCTCATACTGTTCTCTGTTCTGATGATGTCTTTGATATGATTGGGTTTTTTCTACATGTCATGCTTCTTTATCTAGCATGATGGTGCTATGATGGTGCTAAGGGAAGTTCTCTATATTCTTTAACTAATCTTTTTTTTTGTTTCTCTTCAATCTTGTTGTTAGATACGGTATTATGGTCTATTAGCAATTGCTATATTTTTGGTATCTAACTACAAGATTGAGGGGGAGGAATATGAGTATATTGGTATATGAAGTCTTGTATGTTTTGAATATCTTGAGTTCGTTGTTTTACATCTTAAAATCTTTCAAATCTTCAAACTTTTGGTCGTGAATTTCTTTTTAATCTTAAAGTTTGTTTTTAATAATATAAATTTTTTATTTAAAAAAAATTAATTTTGTTTTTTATCGTGATTTCGCTTTTACTCTTATGTTCCTTTGATGTGGTTTGCTGGTTTTGTTTTTTTGTTAACAGAGTAAGCAATGACTTTTCATGGATGTTGGTTGCTAATATTCCTTGTTGCAAAGAGCTACTGGTGTTGTGATTGGAGTATACTTCTAAGATATGCAGGTGGCTCGTTTATTGATTGTTGAGTTTGGAAAGGTTGATGTTTGTTATGAAGTCTAGTATGGAGGATGATAAACGTAGAGTCAAAAGAGAAAGCATAATGAAGTTTGTACAAAAGTATATGACTGCTAGGCTTAATGGTAATATGCAAAATGGGATTACCATGGATCAATGGAATAACTTTGGTATTGGCAATTATTAATGTGGTTCAGAAAATAGGTATAAGATAGTATTTCGAAGTTAGGAATTATATTTAGAGCCACCTGTTCATAGCAATCTGGTTTTTTGTTGTTTAAAATATGTAAAAAAAAAGAGGATGCAGGGGAACATATCTTTGTTTTGAGGGTTAAAATGACTAGTAGGAGCTGCTCGTGGTCTTGTTTCATGCAGCATAAGCAGCTGAGCATCAGAGAGTTTACATTACGTGTGAAAGAGATTTGGCTTGATAAGTTGACTATTCTTGTTGGTGTCGTTTTGTTGTTGTTGAAGCTACTCTTTGCTGTTGAATATTTCACTTCGTTTTGATGCTGCTAGTCGAGAACTCCATAGCTAACGTCCTTTTCGCATGCTGAGTTGCTGTTTGATTATGAGAGCATTCTATCTGTTACTCTTCTGTCCTGGTACCTTCACCACTTCTCACCCTTCTTTTTTCTCGTGATTCTTCTTCTGTTCTAGTTGTTTAAGAAGCTAAAGTAGTGTTCTCTGATTTAGCCCGTGTTAGTGCGCTTGGGGTGAAAGACCCTCGGTGTGACTAAATGTTCCGGCCTTTGTAAACCATTCTTGTTTTGTTATTAGAGATCTTGCTTCTTGGCTACCATAGTCTTCTTGTTTCATTTTGTATTTGACCCATATTTCATTTAGTGGGGTCAGAGTGTTAAGTATGTTTAGTCTCGCTTATTTATGGTGAGAACATTCTACAAATCAGCTTCCTTTATCTTGAAGTATAAGTCGCTAAGATTGGGGGGGGGTGTTGAGAAAAAGGTTTCAATCTTAGCTTTGTTTCCTTATAGACAAGTTAAAGGACTGAAGTATATATTTCATGAAGATGAGGGGTCAAAGGTGTACAAACTACAACTTCATTACACCCGTTCTCTCTTGCAACAGATATATCACAGTACAGATATATACATCAATATATGAAGAAAAAGAAGCAGAGAGCAATATACAAGAACTACTACTCTACCAATGAGAGTCTGCCGATTTTAATACACCATAGTCCCCTTCATATTCATATTTGTATAGCAGAGTGTTCGATGTTCTTCTACCTAGTATTGTATAAAAACCTTTTTTTCTTATTATTAATATAGCTACTCTTTTACTTGTTATTGATGGTGTTGAATCTTGTTATCAGCTTTTACATAGCAGATTGTATCAGATTTCTATTGATTTCTTCATGGTACCAGAGTACAAGTTCTATCAAAGACTGAAGGTGGTTCTGAAGTAGAATCAAGAGCAGGAGGAAGATCTTCCTGCAAACTTACAACACTATCATATCAAAACATTGGCTACATGTAATTTAAAAGGGTAAACAAATGAGCGTTTTTACTGGTAGGATATATATATACTATATATACTATATAGGTTAAATTGTTTCTTAAATCTTACCCAGTAGACATTGTTGTTGCTGCTTGAACACAGAGATTGTTGTGAAGCTTTTGGTGATGAAATTTTAGCAATGGGGTTCTGGACATAGAAATCTTGTTATAATGATAAATAATCAACAACAACAACAACAACAAGGTACCCAATCCCGGCATAAGCCGGGCTATGGGGGAGGTATGATGTAGACAGACCTTACCTCTACTCAAAGGTAGAGAGGCTGCTTCCAGATCCACCGAAGTGGAAGGGACCTCCGGCCCGGTGTGCAAAAATACCCGACGGCCGGCGAAGCCAAACCGAATAGGGGAACTCTCGATCTCCAACTCTTAATCTCAACCTCTCAATCTCTATCTCTTTCTCAGCCTCAAATCTCAGATCTAGATTTGGATCTAGAAGAGATAAGGAGCCGTTGGAGAAGAGAGAGAGAGAGAGAGCAGGGAGAAAAATCTTCTATCTTTAAAGAAAAAAGTGATAATGGCAGCGGCTGATGATGCTTATTAGATTTAACACATCAGCCATTTGTTATATGATTTGATGATCAACTAACAATCGCGTACAATATCTCTGATGAACACTCAGGCTTCACCTTTGTGTTGTGTGTGAACTTTGTTTCACCACGTGTAATATAGACACTATTATAAGATTAATAATTTATCTGAGAGTCGATACATCATTTTATTGTATATATTCGTTATCGAATATTAATATGAAATGAACTTGGAAAAATGTCCTTTTGACTTTATGCTCATTATCGAATTTACTCCGGAATTTTTTTGTAAAAATTGATATGATTATTTAGCAACAATTATATTAGAGTAAAATGAATTTAATTATTGATGAGTGAAAATAAGATTTTTACATACATTATATTTGCCTAATCGAGTTTTTTCATTGCAGATGGACATATATTCTTCCAATCTTGTGGTGAGAGTGTGAGACCTGGAGCTTTATGAGGGGGCCGATGTTTATCATCTTATAGCAATTCTTCAATGGATGAATGATGATTAGATTGAACTGCACAAGAATTGTGTTTGCTTTCACCGATTAGAAACACCCTACAGGACAATAATTGGTCTCGTTTCTCATTGAACCTTTCTATTATTAGCCATGCCAATTTCCCTTGCTTTAACCAATTTAATTGGTTACGTGTGACCATGTAGCCACGATCGCTACTGGGGGAAGAAGAAAAGAAAAAGTAGATTAGTATGGGTGAGATAGAGTGTTGGTTAGCAACACCATCTCCTCCCAGTATGGGCGAGATGTTCTCATAGAGTGTTGGTTAACAACATCGCTTTGAAGAAGCCATCTCCTGTCTTTGGCATCCCGCATCTTAGATTAAAAGAAAAATAGATTGAATTGAAGCTGCAGAATCTAATATCAAGAGCATTTCAATATTCATTTCTGATCAATATAACTCACCATTCATCTTCAACAGCCAACTACTTGTATTATAGTAGTAGCAACTTACAAGTGACCTGAAACAGCTAACAAAACTGCGGCCAACCATGCTTAAATTTGGATATAATTATAAATTCCAACAGGTGAAAAACAAAAAATCATATAACGCAATGTGGCCATCAGTAACTAATTTACAAATGCTTGTTTATTAGTACACCAACATAAATATACCTCACATCAATATAAAACTACAAACAATTAAAAAGGGTTAATTTCCTAATCCACGCATCGATAACATATGCTATGAACCATCTCGTATGTATCATGTTGCTTACCTTGATTGAACACCTTAAGATGAGAACAACCAACCTATAATGAGCATCCGCACAAACCAAGAAAGAAGGATGAGATATAACTGCAGGGTGAAAAGGCAGGTTTTGGCTGCCAGGGGTTTCAAGAATAACATAGTCAGCAGTAAGTCCTTCAAGAACAATGTGTTAAAATCTTGAAGTTGCTACATCGGCATAACTTTCCATATCTTCTTCATATACACAACCAGTGACCATAAGGCTAGACCAGCTAACACGTAAATTAAAGAAAAGAAACACCCGTTGCACCAAGAAACCCTACTTCTGTAAAACTGCATAATTATGGGTATTACAAATTAGTCAAGATTCATCAACATTATTTCTGTAACACAGTATGCTCGAGTTTTGTTTCTAAATCTACATGGTTCCTAAGATTAACTTTATTTTTAGGGTTAATTACAAAAATGGTACCTGAACTATCCACTATATTGCACAAATCATACCCAAGATTAATTACGCCCGTCATACCCAAACTTACCATTTTTCTACTCGGACCATACCTGGACCAAACGTCCGTTAGTCGTGTTGTTAAGTGCCCCCACGTGCCATGCACGTGAGGGGTATTTTTATCCTTTTACATGCTTTGTAATAGTACAGATATGAAATCTGTAATTTTTATAATACTTCAGGTACCATCTTTGTAAGCTACCCTTATTATTAATACTTTATTTTATAAAATATATATTTTATCAATTAGTATTATAATTAATAAAAAATATTATTGTTAATGACTATTCTTTAGTAATAAATTATAATTTTATAAAAAATTATTAATAATTTATAAATATTTACTTATTTTTATAAAAATATTTATTTTTATAAAAGATTATTTAAATTATTATTTTTCTAAAACTTTTATTTTATTAAAAACTTTGACATATTGAATTATATATCCATAATAATCTTGGAATATATATTTCAAGATTTATTTTTTTTCTTTTAAAAAGTAAATAGAAGGAATGTCTTAATCTCTTGTATCGCATTATACCTACACAACCACCATGCAATATTTTTTTAAAAATATAAATATGAAAATACGCATTTATCAAAATAATCAGGGAGCGAGAAGGCAAGAGACGAGAGGGGGCAAAGAAAAGAAGGGGGGGAGGAAAAAAGGAAGAAACCGGGAGAAAGAAGCAGGGCAAAAAGTAAAGAGGAGGGCAGAAAAAGAAAAGGAAAGAAACGGGGGAAAAAAGAGGGGAAAAAATATTAATAAGTTTTTATAAAAGTATAAATTTATTATAGATAATAGTCATTAACAATAAATTTTTACTAATTGATAAAATATAATTTTATAAAGTAAAGTATTAATAATAAAGGTATATTACAAAGATGGTACCTGAAGTCTAGTGAAAGTTACAGATTTCATACCTGTATTTCACTCAGAGCATGCAAAAGGACGAAAATACCCCTCACATGCACGGCACGTGGGGGGACTAAACAACACAACTAACGGAAGTTTGGTCCAGGTATGGTCCGAGTGGAAAAATGGTAAGTTTGGGTATGACGGGCGTAATTAATAAACCCTGGGTATGATTTGTGCAATATGGTGGATAGTTCAGGTACCATTTTTGTAATTAACCCTTATTTTTATTGTAATATTCTTCATTTAATTTATTATAATTACTATTATCAAATTTTCTTTTCAAAAAGAGACATGTGGACTATTTGGGGGGGAAAATACTATATTATCCTGTTCGACGGAGATGTCAAAAGCATATTCCACACCTCTGTTGATTTGGAATTCGAAGGAATTAGAATCTGAAGGAGTGGAATCTGATGGAATTGGAATTTGAATGAATTATAATTTATGTTTGGTTGACCGGAATAAATGGAATGGAATGAATTCAAAATATAATAAAAATAATAACTAATTAATGTATTTTTATAATTTAATATTAATAATATATAATAATAATAATAATAAGAGTTAATTACAGAAATCGTCCTTGTCGTGGTACCCAGCTTGCAGGTTTCGTCCCTATGTTTAATAAATTACAGTTTTAGTCCAAACTTTTTTGCTCCGTCAACACTTTTGGTCCTGACCATAAACGTCCGTTAAAAGGAGGTCACGTGTCTGGCACGTGATGGGTAATCTCGTAATTTGGCTTCGAGTTATTTACAGAAGTCGTCCCTATCGTGAACCACCACTTTCAGCTTTGGTCCCTAACTTTCAATAATTAACTTTAAGCCAATTAGTTAATCTAAATCTAAAAACCCAAAATCTTATCAACATATATTAAACGAAATCTTATATACAAACTTCTAGTAATATATATACAAACTTTTAATAAATCACACTAAGTGCTTGTGAGCCACGACAAATGAAATTGAAATCAAATGTGACTATGTGAATGCTATTATAAATACATGTGTGCGTGCGAAAACTAGGAAAGCATGAAACAAATTGAAGCTCGCGTCTCCTAATAACTTCGAAATCGGATTCAAGTGAGTGATGGGGTTACTATGGAAGCTACGACAGATTCCGGTGACTCACAACCACCGTCATCTCCGGTGACTCCAAACCCGGTAACTCCTCCTTCCCTCCAAACCCGGTAACTCGATCTTGTAACATTTGTGTGATTTATTAAAAGTTTGTGTATATTATTTTTAGAAGTTTGTATATATTATTTTCAAAATTTTGTATATAAGATTTAGTTTAATATATGTTGATAAGATTTTGGATTTTTAGATTTAGTTTAACTAATTTGGCTTAAAGTTAATTATTAAAAGTTAGGGACCAAAGCTGAAAGTGGTGGTTCACGATAGGGATGATTTCTGTAATTAACTCTAAGCCAAATTATGAGATTACTCATCACGTGCCAAGCACGTGACCTCCTTTTTAACGAACGTTTATGGTCAGGACCAAAAGTATTGACGGAACAAAGTTTTTTGGACTAAAACTGTAATTTATAAAACTTAGGGATGAAAGCTGCAAGTAGAAGGTCTACGACAGGGACAATTTCTGTAATTAACTCTAATAATAATAATAATAATAATAATAATAATAATAATAATAATAATAATAATAATAATAAATAGATAAATGACACCTAAGCAAAAATCCTAAGTGTTAAATAAAGATAATTGACACATAATCAAAAACATATCCTATAATTACAACACGGCAACACACATGGCATATATTAAATTAAATATAATGTTACAGAAAAAGAACATAAAATACGAGTAGATAACAAATGCTAGAATATTTCTACTAGGTATGTAACAGAATTAACCTGCTGTCTCTAATCAAAAGAAGAATAGTTAATGAAGTCATTTGCGTGGCGGTTTTCCACTTCCCCAAATTATTTACAGCAACTGCCTGAAAATCATGCATTGTTTCAAATACAAAAGAAAAAAAAAACAAAATTTTAAGCAAAATAAGTACAACCATGACGTCCTGAAAATCATGCATCGTTTCAAATATAAGGACTGAAGGACAATTTCATGAGCAGAATATAACAACCATGAGCTTAGAGAATGAATAGAGTAGAACCTCTAAAAGTTTACTTCCTTGAGAAGCAGCCCATTCTCTAACCGCATACATTGTTATCTGTGGAATACACCATACTTTGTGTCATATTCTTAAAGAATTCAAATGTTGCCACCAAAAGTTTCAATAACTAATGAAGAAAACTAGAAAGCCAAGCAGAAATGTGTCCAACCGCTTGGTCTAGCGAGGAAGCACGAAATTACTAGATGAAGAAATGGAACCTAAAAACTGATAAATCGGACCAATAGGATGCTATTCGTACCATGTTTAGGAGTTTTTAGTGTTCAAATCGACTGGTTAAGTTTTGGGGGTGACGTTCTGCATTTGCGTGTTCTTCGAACCCCTGATGCACATCTTCAAACTTTCCAGATTTTGCGTGTTGGGGTGACGTCATCACAAGAACACGTATACGACTGGTTGACTCCTATTTGCGAGTTCTTATTGTCAAATACACCATTTGCGTGTTTGTCACCATTTGCGTGTTGTGTCACTGTTTGCGTGTTCCTGACTTAGAAAATTTTTACATTGGAAAAATTTTAAACAAGTAAAATAGGAATACAACACGCATTAACCAGTCAAACTCCACACCATATGTGTGTATTGTCACCATATGCGTGTTTATAAGGAATTTGCTCGTTCTAGGACTTCGAGAAATTTTCAAAATGGGAAAAATTTTAATGAGTCAAATTAGAAAATGTGAATTACCTTATAAAAATTGGACTTTAGGAGATTTAAGAAAAACAAGTGGTTTTAGTTAAATTCGATAAAGTTCAATGTGTCGATAGTTAAAATTGGTAACGTTTTAAAATATTTTAAGACAAATGGTTTTAAAATTTTGGAGAACGTTAAGAGTTTTAACTTCGACCTGTCGATCATTAAAGTTGATAACACTTTGACAGGTTATGAAACAAATGGTTTCAGGATCTGAGAGAATGTTACGAGCTTTAAAATTCGACTTTATTTGTTGTTGCTAATATTTGTTTGTTGTTGTTTGTATCATTTTGCAGATGGCCGGGAGACACTTCCACAAGAATCATAAC
>CM067169.1:104246738-104273039 GCA_034093135.1 Erigeron breviscapus | reverse complement strand
CCAATCTTTATCAAAATCATAAGTTGAATCAGAATCAGAATCAGATTCCAAGGCTGTTTGCCTTTGAATCTGAATCAGAATCAGAATCAGAATCAGAATCAGAATCAGAATCAGAATCAGAATCAGAATCAGAATCAGAATCAGAATCAGAATCAGAATCAGAATCAGAATCAGAATCAGAATCAGAATCAGAATCAGAATCAGAATCAGAATCAGAATCAGAATCAGAATCAGAATCAGAATCAGAATCAGAATCAGAATCAGAATCAGAATCAGAATCAGAATCAGAATCAGAATCAGAATCAGAATCAGAATCAGAATCAGAATCAGAATCAGAATCAGAATCAGAATCAGAATCAGAATCAGAATCAGAATCAGAATCAGAATCAGAATCAGAATCAGAATCAGAATCAGAATCAGAATCAGAATCAGAATCAGAATCAGAATCAGAATCAGAATCAGAATCAGAATCAGAATCAGAATCAGAATCAGAATCAGAATCAGAATCAGAATCAGAATCAGAATCAGAATCAGAATCAGAATCAGAATCAGAATCAGAATCAGAATCAGAATCAGAATCAGAATCAGAATCAGAATCAGAATCAGAATCAGAATCAGAATCAGAATCAGAATCAGAATCAGAATCAGAATCAGAATCAGAATCAGAATCAGAATCAGAATCAGAATCAGAATCAGAATCAGAATCAGAATCAGAATCAGAATCAGAATCAGAATCAGAATCAGAATCAGAATCAGAATCAGAATCAGAATCAGAATCAGAATCAGAATCAGAATCAGAATCAGAATCAGAATCAGAATCAGAATCAGAATCAGAATCAGAATCAGAATCAGAATCAGAATCAGAATCAGAATCAGAATCAGAATCAGAATCAGAATCAGAATCAGAATCAGAATCAGAATCAGAATCAGAATCAGAATCAGAATCAGAATCAGAATCAGAATCAGAATCAGAATCAGAATCAGAATCAGAATCAGAATCAGAATCAGAATCAGAATCAGAATCAGAATCAGAATCAGAATCAGAATCAGAATCAGAATCAGAATCAGAATCAGAATCAGAATCAGAATCAGAATCAGAATCAGAATCAGAATCAGAATCAGAATCAGAATCAGAATCAGAATCAGAATCAGAATCAGAATCAGAATCAGAATCAGAATCAGAATCAGAATCAGAATCAGAATCAGAATCAGAATCAGAATCAGAATCAGAATCAGAATCAGAATCAGAATCAGAATCAGAATCAGAATCAGAATCAGAATCAGAATCAGAATCAGAATCAGAATCAGAATCAGAATCAGAATCAGAATCAGAATCAGAATCAGAATCAGAATCAGAATCAGAATCAGAATCAGAATCAGAATCAGAATCAGAATCAGAATCAGAATCAGAATCAGAATCAGAATCAGAATCAGAATCAGAATCAGAATCAGAATCAGAATCAGAATCAGAATCAGAATCAGAATCAGAATCAGAATCAGAATCAGAATCAGAATCAGAATCAGAATCAGAATCAGAATCAGAATCAGAATCAGAATCAGAATCAGAATCAGAATCAGAATCAGAATCAGAATCAGAATCAGAATCAGAATCAGAATCAGAATCAGAATCAGAATCAGAATCAGAATCAGAATCAGAATCAGAATCAGAATCAGAATCAGAATCAGAATCAGAATCAGAATCAGAATCAGAATCAGAATCAGAATCAGAATCAGAATCAGAATCAGAATCAGAATCAGAATCAGAATCAGAATCAGAATCAGAATCAGAATCAGAATCAGAATCAGAATCAGAATCAGAATCAGAATCAGAATCAGAATCAGAATCAGAATCAGAATCAGAATCAGAATCAGAATCAGAATCAGAATCAGAATCAGAATCAGAATCAGAATCAGAATCAGAATCAGAATCAGAATCAGAATCAGAATCAGAATCAGAATCAGAATCAGAATCAGAATCAGAATCAGAATCAGAATCAGAATCAGAATCAGAATCAGAATCAGAATCAGAATCAGAATCAGAATCAGAATCAGAATCAGAATCAGAATCAGAATCAGAATCAGAATCAGAATCAGAATCAGAATCAGAATCAGAATCAGAATCAGAATCAGAATCAGAATCAGAATCAGAATCAGAATCAGAATCAGAATCAGAATCAGAATCAGAATCAGAATCAGAATCAGAATCAGAATCAGAATCAGAATCAGAATCAGAATCAGAATCAGAATCAGAATCAGAATCAGAATCAGAATCAGAATCAGAATCAGAATCAGAATCAGAATCAGAATCAGAATCAGAATCAGAATCAGAATCAGAATCAGAATCAGAATCAGAATCAGAATCAGAATCAGAATCAGAATCAGAATCAGAATCAGAATCAGAATCAGAATCAGAATCAGAATCAGAATCAGAATCAGAATCAGAATCAGAATCAGAATCAGAATCAGAATCAGAATCAGAATCAGAATCAGAATCAGAATCAGAATCAGAATCAGAATCAGAATCAGAATCAGAATCAGAATCAGAATCAGAATCAGAATCAGAATCAGAATCAGAATCAGAATCAGAATCAGAATCAGAATCAGAATCAGAATCAGAATCAGAATCACCACCGTAATCATCATCAGAACAGATCACATCATCACTACTATCATTCCCATGATCAGAGTCATCAGAATCAGAATCACCATCAGAACCATCATCTGAACTCTCTTCATCCTCATGATCAGAATCGTCTTCATCATCCACTAACATATCATCCTCAAAACGGGATCGATAATTTGGATTAATCAAATGACCAAACAGTGGTGGATCATTAAGACCAGCCACATTTCGAGTGTTGGCTTCTAAATCAGCAAATAGACGTAAAGGCCAAGCATGTGGTGCATAGCGAGGACCTTGATCAAATACCAAGTTCGGACAAAAATGTCTAACGATTGCCATAACAAAGAGAGGATATAAGAGAAACCTATTTTTTGCTTTGGCATTGATTTGACCAATAAACTCTTGATAGAAGTATGTTGAAAAAGGATAAGGTCGATTATAGACCAAGGCAACCATCTGCGAAGAAATCTGAGCAGAAAGCTGATCAAATCCAGCCTTACGATTGCTCAGACTTACTAACAAAACATAAGCAAGATATCTCCAACGTCCTTGAAATCCACTTTTGTCAAAAGGAAGCTTTATTTGACCAACATAGCCCATTCTTTGAAAACATCTACGAATAAGGTCAAAGTCATAAGCCAATTCCACTGCTTCGTCTGGTTCTTCACCCAAATGCAGAATATCACGAAGCATCGCAGCATTAAAATCAAATGTGATTTCTTCGACAGTAGCACGAACAAAACTACGACCATTAACCATGACCTGATGAGCAGTCCTCCAGAAGGCATCAATATACTGCCTAATGAGTCTAGGTGAATCACAAAATGCAAAAGAAAGCCTAGAGCGAGCAATAAAATCAAACATCTCATGATAACGTTCACAATTATGCTGATCTGGATCAAGATTTAAAGCAAGATTGTGCTTCTTAATAAACTGACGCGGAGCAAGAGCCATTTCTGCAAAACAAATCATAATATAAAAACAATTATAGGATTAGCACAAGAAATGAATTGCAGGCTTAGATGAACTTAATCAATAATTTCATAAGTTTAAACTGTATGAAATAACTCTTTAAATTCGTTAGTTAAACTGTACGAAAATAGAATTTAAATTCGTTTTTCTTTAAAAGATAAAACGAATTAGGTTTGTATTTATATAGATGGTTAAAAACGGGTCAAAACTGGTCGGTTAGGAAATCGGTCAAAAATATGTTAGAACGAAGTTAATACTATCTTCGTAAGAACAAATTTGTACTTAGAAAATTTTTTCCAGATTCTTCATCACGAAACTTTCCACGATGCGACCCTTTGACCTAATCCTGTACATAGCAAAAACTCGTTAAAACCAAGAAAACGAAAATAGATGTGACGAAGTTAATACTATCTTCGTAAGAACAAATTTGTACTTAGAAAATTTTTTCCAGATTCTTCATCACGAAACTTTCCACGATGCGACCCTTTGACCTAATCCTGTACATAGCAAAAACTCGTTAAAACCAAGAAAACGAAAATAGATGTGACGAAGTTAATACTATCTTCGTAAGAACAAATTTGTACTTAGAAAATTTTTTCCAGATTCTTCATCACGAAACTTTCCACGATGCGACCCTTTGACCTAATCCTGTACATAGCAAAAACTCGTTAAAACCAAGAAAACGAAAATAGATGTGACGAAGTTAATACTATCTTCGTAAGAACAAATTTGTACTTAGAAAATTTTTTCCAGATTCTTCATCACGAAACTTTCCACGATGCGACCCTTTGACCTAATCCTGTACATAGCAAAAACTCGTTAAAACCAAGAAAACGAAAATAGATGTGACGAAGTTAATACTATCTTCGTAAGAACAAATTTGTACTTAGAAAATTTTTTCCAGATTCTTCATCACGAAACTTTCCACGATGCGACCCTTTGACCTAATCCTGTACATAGCAAAAACTCGTTAAAACCAAGAAAACGAAAATAGATGTGACGAAGTTAATACTATCTTCGTAAGAACAAATTTGTACTTAGAAAATTTTTTCCAGATTCTTCATCACGAAACTTTCCACGATGCGACCCTTTGACCTAATCCTGTACATAGCAAAAACTCGTTAAAACCAAGAAAACGAAAATAGATGTGACGAAGTTAATACTATCTTCGTAAGAACAAATTTGTACTTAGAAAATTTTTTCCAGATTCTTCATCACGAAACTTTCCACGATGCGACCCTTGACCTAATCCTGTACATAGCAAAAACTCGTTAAAACCAAGAAAACGAAAATAGATGTGACGAAGTTAATACTATCTTCGTAAGAACAAATTTGTACTTAGAAAATTTTTTCCAGATTCTTCATCACGAAACTTTCCACGATGCGACCCTTTGACCTAATCCTGTACATAGCAAAAACTCGTTAAAACCAACTTGTTCATGCCTTGTACAAAGAAGTACCATCATCCAAAATCATCATCATAATGTAAGTATTTGACAAACATTATAATCTTGAATAAGGATAAAACCCCAAGGTCTAAAACCAACCATCAACAAACCTGAAAATAATCAATTGACATATTAACAACGTTACCAACCATGACCATGATACGGAGAGTATTTATCTAATCATTGAGATGCTTGACGGAAAACCATCTTGAAACACTTAAGTCCCATATTAGATGCCGTCTACAAAACAAGCAACCAATGAATAGTCCAAAAATTCAATGAAGAACTTAGTAAAGTTTCCGAAATCATGTCATAAGTCAAGGTACGAAAATCAAAAGAAACAAGTATCAACACTGATTATTTTCACTAAATACATGAAATGAAAAGCAAATAAATACTCCAAAGACAGGTTCATGTATTCTTCCTTCACGTGCTCATATCTGCATCACAATATTGTCACTTCACACCAAAAATCTTGTCTCCACGATATCATCAGTATGAATAACACTGTATTGCAACAAAGATCAGCACTCCAACTTTATCTTCTTAACCTGAACACTGCACACTTACCAAAAACTCATTAACGCATCAAGAGCAAAGGCATAATAATGCAGAAAATTCAAGTTAAAACACACAAAATTAGGGTTAACAATTACGAAATACTCAAGATTCTAACAAAAGATCAAGGGAGGTCATTCCATTGTCAAACCCTAAAAGGTCACCAAGTTATTAATTAAATTCGTAACTTGTAACAACTTAAACTTGTGAGATTTCAAATAACTTTGACTTTTCACATAAAATTTAAAAGATCATTTTCTAAACTTAAACAAATTAATGTCCATATCAGAAAATCTTCTTTTGTACAAATCACATAACCTCATCAAGAATTCAAATGAATGAATTCATCAAAACATATACTCAACAGAATTTAAGTAGAATCTCTCGTGCAATAAGAACTTATGAAAATACTATTTTGACTCAATAAAATGAAAAATAAATTAGAATAAAAATTACAGAACAATAAACTAATCTAAACACTAATTAACTTAATTTATTCATTATTCACATGTTACATGGTTACTACTGATCAGATCAGATTAGCATTTACATAAGCCTACTAGCGAGAAATAATTCTCTTATTATTAGTTATGAACAGTGATCCAAAAACGATTACCAATATGTTTGTCCTCTTAAACACTCGGTACTTCCAGTCTCCTTTTTGGTTTGTGGCACTTTCGTATTACTTGAGCCAAGGACAGTCACCATGTAACCTAGTAAGTTACTCATGCCACAATTTTAGTTTGCGAACTTATGTGCCCCATATTCAGATACACTCTCACAATTGAAACAAGCACTAAGATTAAGACATTTGGTGAGTAAAGTGAGAAAGTCTTTAAGAATCAAGTCAGCGGTGACAGGTCGGTGATTCCTCACGCGTAAAGCGACTTAACTTGACTCACGTACGGAAATATACTCAACATTGCATAATGCCAAGTACTTGCATATTTGTGACATTAATTTTGTAAAGCACTTATGAAAACCCGTGACTTTCTATGAGACCCGTGTAGCGAACTTTCTGACAACCTATCCCAAGTTGGAAACTTTAGGTAGGCTAGGTATACAAGGACACCCCAAGGACTTACTTGTTCGAATCTCAAAGGCCACATTAGCTTCATATTTTCAACAGATTTATTTGATATTTGTATATCTTGTCACAAATATACATCCGAAAAAGCAATACATACACATATATGTACCCGAGACCTTCTTTATAAAGACCAAATATACATAATTACAATGCAAGATCTTTCATAAGATTTAAAGGACTTGTCTATTTTAAGAACAAGCATTCTCAGCCATATATCTGAATACGTTTCCCATAAGAACATTGTATACATTTAAGTTCAGATTATAAGGAAACTTTGGTACTTTGTGCCTATCGATACATCATATAATGGTATCACTGAACTGAGCATTTTAAAGTACAATTAAGTAGACTTAAAAGCTAAAGTATCGTCACGTCTAATCATGAAGTGCAGTAACCTTACTTTATTTATTATATATATATATATATATATATATTTTTTATTTTTTTTTTTTATTTTTATTTTTATTTTTTTATTTTTATATATTATATATATATTATATATATATATATATATATATATAATTATATCATTATTATTATTCTATATATATATATATATATATATATATATATATATATATATATATATATATATATATATATATATATATATATATATATATATATATATATATATATATATATATATATATATATATATATATATATATATATATATATATATATATATATATATATATATATATATATATATATATATATATATATATATATATATATATATATATATATATATATATATATATATATATATATATATATATATATATATATATATATATATATATATATATATATATATATATATATATATATATATATATATATATATATATATATATATATATATATATATATATATATATATATATATATATATATATATATATATATATATATATATATATATATATATATATATATATATATATATATATATATATATATATATATATATATATATATATATATATATATATATATATATATATATATATATATATATATATATATATATATATATATATATATATATATATATATATATATATATATATATATATATATATATATATATATATATATATATATATATATATATATATATATATATATATATATATATATATATATATATATATATATATATATATATATATATATATATATATATATATATATATATATATATATATATATATATATATATATATATATATATATATATATATATATATATATATATATATATATATATATATATATATATATATATATATATATATATATATATATATATATATATATATATATATATATATATATATATATATATATATATATATATATATATATATATATATATATATATATATATATATATATATATATATATATATATATATATATATATATATATATATATATATATATATATATATATATATATATATATATATATATATATATATATATATATATATATATATATATATATATATATATATATATATATATATATATATATATATATATATATATATATATATATATATATATATATATATATATATATATATATATATATATATATATATATATATATATATATATATATATATATATATATATATATATATATATATATATATATATATATATATATATATATATATATATATATATATATATATATATATATATATATATATATATATATATATATATATATATATATATATATATATATATATATATATATATATATATATATATATATATATATATATATATATATATATATATATATATATATATATATATATATATATATATATATATATATATATATATATATATATATATATATATATATATATATATATATATATATATATATATATATATATATATATATATATATATATATATATATATATATATATATATATATATATATATATATATATATATATATATATATATATATATATATATATATATATATATATATATATATATATATATATATATATATATATATATATATATATATATATATATATATATATATATATATATATATATATATATATATATATATATATATATATATATATATATATATATATATATATATATATATATATATATATATATATATATATATATATATATATATATATATATATATATATATATATATGTATATATATATATATATATATATATATATATATATATATATATACAAACAGCAAAGGTAATGTCTGGACGTGAAGCCGTCAGATACATCAAAGAACCAATGATAGCCCGATATTGAGTTGCATCGACGTCTGGATCATTAGTCTTATCAGGACACAACCCATGATTAGTCTGAATGGGAGTAATAGCATCTTTAGCATCGGTCATCCGAAACCTAGTAAGAAGATCTTGAACATACTTGGTCTGATGAATAAAAAACCCATCCTTCAGTTGATCCACCTGTAGTCCAAGGAAGAAAGTTAATTCCCCCATAGCACTCATTTCGAACTTAGCCTTCATGCTCTGCTCAAATTCCTTGCACATATTCTTATCAGATGAACCAAAAATAATATCATCGACGTAAACCTGTACAAGCAAATAGTCCTTCCCTTTCCATTTGATAAACAACGTGCTGTCAATAGAACCTCTAGTAAAACCATTTTCATGCAGATGAGTAGACAGTTTTTCATACCATGATCGAGGAGCCTGATGTAAACCATATAGAGCCTTATCTAGACGATATACTCTATTAGGAAAGTCTGGATCCTCAAACCCGGGAGGTTGATCTACATACACTTCTTCTCTTATTTCCCCATACAAAAAGGCACTCTTTACGTCAAGTTGATACACCTTTATACCTTTATAACTAGCATATGCCAGAAATAATCGAATAGCTTCAAGTCTAGCTACTGGTGCAAATGTCTCATCGTAATCGAAGCCTTCTTGTTGCTCAAAACCTCTAACCACCAACCGAGCCTTATTGCGAGTGACTACACCTTTGTCATCCTTTTTACAACGAAAAACCCATCGCGTTGATAAAGGAGATTCACCCTGAGGTAAGTCAACTAACTTCCATACATCAAGCTTCCTAAACTGAGCCAATTCTTCTTGCATCGCCTCAACCCATGACGGATCTTTAAGAGCCATTCCAACATTTTTAGGCTCAACCTGAGAGATGAAGCAAAAGTACAAGTACCAAGTAATTGCCCCAGTATCCTTAATTTCAGCAAACATACTTGACAAATTTTTTCTATTCTGATTTCTCGTGCGAACAGAGGCAGAAGCATCACCAATGATTTGCTCTACTGGATGATCCTTGTTGACTCTTGTTTGAGGAACCGTATCGACTGTAAGATCATTTCCCAAGTTAGTCTGCACATGTTGCTCTGGAGTTTTAGGCTCCTCCTGATTTTCACCTTCCGTGTCGTCAGTATCATAGAAGGGAGTGTCAGGTAGAGGTATATGTAAAGGATCATTAGGATCTTTAGGAGCAGTCTCTAAGGTAGAATCTGCTTCTTTGGTCCCACTTGATTCTCCAGATTTGGAAGCAGGCTCAATGAATGGTGAGGAAACCGGAGAAGAAACAGTAACCGGCCCACCATCAAGTGGATCATGAAGAGTAACTACATCTTCCACAGTCGGAACACCTGTAAAAGAAACAGGACCACGAAAAGAGGTGAAGACACCATCATAATCGAAGTCATTAGCAGGACCAATGTGTACAGCAGGTTTATGACTGACAATTATCACATTTGTACCAAAATTAACTTTGCCAGTTTTCTGATTGTACACACGCCGAATTGGTGTACTAGGTATATAACCTAAAAAGAAACCCTCCTCAGATTTAGGATCAAATTTTCCCTGAGGAAGTACTTTAAGAAAAGTACAAGGAACACCAAACGGCTCAACATTTTGTAAATTGGGCTTTGTGTTGTGCAAAAGTTCATAACAAGTTTTCTTGAACCGTTTAACTGTTAAAACCCGATTTAAAATGTGACAAGCTGTATTCACTGCCTCCCCCCAGAAAGTAACAGGAAGCCCTGAATCAGCAAGCATCGTCCTAAGCTGTTTCTATCAATGTCCTGTTTTTCCTTTCAGCTACTCCATTCTGCTGTGGCTCATGCGGTGCACTGAATTGATGTTGAATACCCTTGGTTAAGCAAAAAACCGTAATAGTATTATTCTTGAACTCAGTGCCATTGTCACTCCTGATTCTCTTAACTTTAACTTCATGGACATTCTCAACTTGTCTAACAAAATCCATAAACCGGTTTGCGGTCTCGTCCTTTGTCTTCAAAAAAAATACCCATGAGTACCTTGAGTAATCATCAGTGATCACCAAACAGTAGGACATCCCTCCAATGCTTCTTACATTCACAGGACCAAAGAGATCCATATGAAGTAGTTCGAATGGTTTGGATATAGTGTTGTGCACCTTTGGTTTATGAGGATTCTTGTGTTGCTTTCCTTTCAAACATGGTACACATTTATCTTCCATCCCAAACTTCTTAACTGGAACACCTTCAATTAATCCAAGACTAACAAGTTCATTCATCTTTCGAAAATTGATATGTCCCATTCTACGATGCCAGAGGAGAGATTCAGACTCATTTGCTTTGCTCAACAAACAGAGGGGCTCCGTTGGATTATCAACACCTAAAACTAAGCCATAGATGTCTCTCTTCCTAGGAGCTCTGAGCATTATCCATTCTGCTGTGGCTCATGCGGTGCACTGAATTGATGTTGAATACCCTTGGTTAAGCAAAAAACCGTAATAGTATTATTCTTGAACTCAGTGCCATTGTCACTCCTGATTCTCTTAACTTTAACTTCATGGACATTCTCAACTTGTCTAACAAAATCCATAAACCGGTTTGCGGTCTCGTCCTTTGTCTTCAAAAAAAATACCCATGAGTACCTTGAGTAATCATCAGTGATCACCAAACAGTAGGACATCCCTCCAATGCTTCTTACATTCACAGGACCAAAGAGATCCATATGAAGTAGTTCGAATGGTTTGGATATAGTGTTGTGCACCTTTGGTTTATGAGGATTCTTGTGTTGCTTTCCTTTCAAACATGGTACACATTTATCTTCCATCCCAAACTTCTTAACTGGAACACCTTCAATTAATCCAAGACTAACAAGTTCATTCATCTTTCGAAAATTGATATGTCCCATTCTACGATGCCAGAGGAGAGATTCAGACTCATTTGCTTTGCTCAACAAACAGAGGGGCTCCGTTGGATTATCAACACCTAAAACTAAGCCATAGATGTCTCTCTTCCTAGGAGCTCTGAGCATTATCCATTCTGCTGGAATAACAAAACCCGGCTTCAAGATGAATGCCTCCTTTTCTGTGAAATGAACATTGTTGCCCTTGTCACAGATCTGGGAGACACTCATTAGATTATGAGTAAGTTGTTCCACATAGTTTACTCTTTCTAGAGTAAGTTTTCCATTGACGACATCTCCTTGACCGGTGATGTTGCCGCCCTTGGATCCAGCAAAACTAACGTACGACCCATTTATACCAGTATAATTGGACAAGAGTTTCCTGTCCCCTGTCATGTGCCTGGAGCATCCACTGTCAAGGTACCATAAATGAATTGGTTTCCTAGGAACTCCCTGCACATAAAATGAGAAAAATTAGTTTTCATTGGGGACCCAAACCTTCTTAGGTTTGGGTCGACCCTTCTCATCCCTGAGAATCAGTTCAGTCCAATATCCATTGCTCGAGGCCGTGGGTGGGACATGATTCTCGTCTCGTCTTCTCACTGGAGGAGACTTCTGACCTCTCATCGGAGAAGGTCTAGGAGAATGAGGGCCATAAGAAGGTCGAACACTCAAATGAATTCGGTCATAATATGAATTTTGATTTCTAGAAGCAGAATGAGCAGGTCGTGGAGGTGTTTGAAAACGATTTGAATTCCTATGAACATTTCCTGATGAACCTTTCAGTGGAGATTCACGTCGTTGAGGTATAGTAAACGGTTTTGGAGAAGACTGAACTTTAGCCTCATCAACCTGTTTATCATTACCCAACCCCCTTTTTCCTTCCGAGGTGGAAACCTTTGAAGGAGAACCTGATCTTCGAGGTCTATTTGGACATACACTATAAACATGACCCTTTTCATGACAAGCAAAGCAGGAGAGGACCTTGAACTTTTTGTTTGTATCTACCTTTTTATCGGTACCTACAGATTCATTGTTAGCACTAGTGTCCACTGACTTACTTGTTTTTCTTTGATCTTCTTTTTCAGGGTCTCGTTTAGTTGGTGATATCCTAGACTTTCTAGCACCATCCTTCTCATGTTTATCTTTACTTGAAGATTTCTTAAGGGCAGGCATTAAGATGTGCTTTAAAGCCTTAGTTGCTTAGTTGTTTTTCTTGTGAGTCCCTCGATAGCTGCAGATCGCTCTCGAGATCGTCTATTGTTATGTCGTGAGTGCGGAATCCTCACGAGATAACTAGTTTGATTAGTTATCGAATATATTGCCAATTATATGTATATAATCAGCCGTATGTAGTCTATCTTCGTTTGCTATATGCTAGAAATGAACTTAGTCGCCGTAGGTGTGTGAGAATTGAACGGATTACCTCACTTTAGGGTTTCCATTCATTTATATATGTTTCTGATCGATATTGGGCCTGCTGGGCTTTGTTCTTACGAACTTAGCAGCCCAGCCCATATAACAAAGATTATCTTCGTTAGTACCCAACGAAGATTATCTTCGTTAGTACTAATTACCATCAACATCTATGCCTAGTTATTTTCCAAGTACTCCATGTACAAAGAACCTAACATATATTATGTTTGTACTTGTATAACACACATAACAAACATCATACATAAACATATATATAACACCAAAACATGTAATCGATCATTACCAAAACATGAAGTCCATAATCTATCAATTACACATATATAAATAAGACATAAAATAACATAATGTCTTAATCTAAAAGACTAATCAAATCTAAGTTGCTGTTGTCACATCAACATGCATCAACATAACTCTTCTAATTGAAAGAGATATGATTTTTGCAATATTACTAATTTTTCAGATCTAGTAAACCCTTAGTTTTGCAAGCAATTTTCGACCATCAGATGACCATAGCAACCACCACGACCTATGAACCTCATATGCACCCAAAATATGACTCATATAATGATTTCACATGATCACTTGTTCCAGGAACAAGAGGATACAATTACAATACATTAAATTACCCGAAAACCATAATAATCGACAATGAAACATAATCAAATCAATCTCAACCCTAGAGACCAGAAGTAAGATCCATATGATCGACTCTTATGATCACAAATCAAAGGGAAATCGTCTATATTACCTATAGATGAAAGCAAGGATGAGAGATCTTGATCAAACTTCACTTGAATCACACGTTTTGAAGGATTTTCGGCTTAGGAATTTGATAGGGGATCAAAGGGGTGGCTAGGGCTTGGAGAAAAGTTATTAGATCTGATTTGATAAACTAATGACTCCCCCATTGACCCTAATCCCGTTTTTGACTTTCACATCATGTCAAAACTGGTCCCTAAACTTCGTAAAGTCATATTATTAGCCCAAAACACCTCTATGGACTATACACAACTTGATTAACACTTTGAACACCTCTAAAAGGCACATAACTTCTTCTTTAAACATATTTCTACATCAATTAATAAGACATTCAAGTCTCACACATAAAACACTTTAATTACATATAAGCGTTAATCCACCCTAAACTTAACGAACACTTTACGTTGACTTAACGACTCAAGTCAACCGTTAATTAAAAAGTTTGGGATGTTACAATAAGTCTACTGAATTAGGTCAGCTTATACATTTAGATGTATGGGGTCCTTACAGGGTCACTGGCAGGGGTGGTTATAGATATTTTTTGACTGTTGTGGATGATTACACCAGAGCTGTCTGGATTTATTTGTTAAAATCTAAAGAAGAAGTGTTTGAAAATGTTGTTGTGTTTTTTAATTTGTTAAAAAACCAGTTTAACAAAACCATTAAAACTTTGAGAAGTGATAATGGAACTGAATTTGTTAATAAGTCCTTTACTAGTTTTGTTGAGACAAATGGTATTGTGCATCAAACTTTTATTCCTCACACTCCACAACATAATGGAATTGTAGAAAGAAAGCATAGACATATTCTTAATGTTGCTAGATCTCTTTTATTTCAAGGGGGTATTCCCTTGAACTTGTGGACTGAATGTGTTCTGACTGCTTGTTATCTAATTAACAGATTACCTTCTTCTGTGCTAAATGAAAAAACTCCTTATAAAATAGTGTTTAACAAACTCCCTTTCTTCTTTCACTTAATATCCTTTGGTTGCTTATGTTTTTCAAAGAACTTAAATGTTTTAGATAAGTTTGAAAGTAGATCTTCAAAATGTATTTTAATTGGTTACTCTAATTCAAAAAAAGGTTACAAGCTTCTTTCTCTTAATGATAATAAAATATTTTTTTCCAGAGATGTTAAATTTTTTAAGAATATTTTTCCTTTAAAAGATAAAAAACAAAATAAAAATTATGATATATTGTCTGTAAGTTCAATAGATCAGGAAAAGTTCTTTGATTCTTATGAGGATCCTCCTGTTCCCAATGATGATGTGAGAGAGAATGATGGTAGTGATAGCAGCAACCATTCTCACTCTGGCAGTGTTTCTTCTAGCCCTACTAGTGAGAATCTGGATGCTGCATCACATGATTTAAATGAAAATAATTCTGAGGGAGATGATTTTAATGAAGATGCTCATATACAGAATCAACAAAACAATGATTTGCAAAATGAAAATGATGATAATTTTACATGTTGATAATATGGACAAAATCTTAGAAGGTCAGAAAGAGTTTCAGTTTTTCCTGTAAACAAATATAAAGATTTTGTGGTTAACAGTAGTGTTAAATATGGTCTTGAAAAGTTTGTTTGCTATTCTAATTTACATCCTAATTGTGTTGCCTTTCTTTCTGAGCTTAATAAAAGTACTGAACCAATAAATATAGTGTTGCTTGTAAAGAAAAACATTGGGTAGATGCTATGAATCTTGAAATGGAAGCTCTTTATAGAAATAATACTTGGGAATTGACTGATCTTCCAAAAGGTAGAGAACTTATAGGATGCAAATGGATTTATAAGATTAAATATAAATCAAATGGTGAGATAGAAAAGTATAAAGCTAGATTAGTAGCTAAGGGTTATAGTGATGAGCGTTCATTTTGTGATAAATTCCCCCATCATAAGGCCACATTTCAATGCTTAAATGAGTTAATATTCCGGAACTATTGGTACTTAATGGATTCGATGTAAATGCAGGTTCACGGAAGATGCGAGTGAGGGTAAATGGCATCAATCAACTCAACATGAAGGCCTATGAAGTTACAAGACACAAGGAGGCAATTCGGGAGTCGAACGAAGCAAATTGGAGTGCAGCAGGAGCTGCCAGCGCCGCTGGCACCCTTGCCAGCGCCGCTGGCCCAACACCAGCAGGCCTCAGTGCCGTTGGGCCCATCCCCCAGCGCCGCTAGGCGGCCCAGATCAGCAACCGACTTTCGCCTCTATTTAACGGAAACAGCCCTCAAAACCGTAGGAGAGAGCCGATTCAGCAGCCCTAGCCGCCACATACAAACCCTAGGTCGACTTTGCAGATTCCAAGGAGGTTTTGGAGCTTCTAACACCTTCCGATCTTCATCTTCTACCTAGATATATCTCTTTTATTTACTTTCAGTTAGTAAACAATGTCTTTCATCTTTTCAGACTTTGTTATTCCTTTAATAATGTTAGGCTAGCAGGCTGAATACTTGTTTGGATCGATGTGATCATGTAGACATTTATTTGTTTTACTTTATTTGTTAGATCTGTTGGATTGTGTTTACTGTTTGTCGTAGATCCATGTTTTATGAGTTCTTCATATTGTTATCAGTTCTATATCTGAGTGTGTTAATTTAATTCTGATGATCGGTCTATAATCATACACT
This sequence comes from Erigeron breviscapus, assembly GCA_034093135.1. NCBI lineage: Eukaryota > Viridiplantae > Streptophyta > Magnoliopsida > Asterales > Asteraceae > Erigeron > Erigeron breviscapus. The sequence goes on along the minus strand of CM067169.1, from coordinate 104,256,299 downwards.
AGGATTAATACATAAAGATGGAAAACACTAGTCGGTCTATAACTAGGAGTAAAAGGTGATTCACTTATAACTGAGGGATCCAAAACCATAATAATTAGAATAAGTTGAACATGATGCTTAACAATGTCAGACGCGATCTAGTGACATGGAAACGTGCACTGTGGTCACCGGAGGGAATTATTATCTGGTCATGGCTTAAGAGCCGGGTATATTAAAAGACGGATTAGTAACACAAACTTAGGTGATTAAAGCTTAAACAATGAATCTAACGAGAATTTGTTTAAAGGGTAGTGTGAGTCTAGGGACAACACTAGTTACTTAGGCAAAGTGAATCTAACGAGAATTTGTTTAAAGGGTAGTGTGAGTCTAGGGACATCACTAGTTACTTAGGCAAAGTGAATCTAACGAGAATCTGAGCCGTGATTAAGTTTTCCAACAGTCTAGCAAATGGGTAGGATAAGTAATCTGGTCGTACCATGAGATCGGAGATGCCAAACAAGTATTTTAATTTTATTACTGTTATTTGCTTTTTCAAACTCTTTTTCAGATTAAGCCTCTCGCTGAATAAGCGGTTGCGGCTTCTATTTTACTTTTCAGTTTTATTAGTTTTAATAGGAAATCGTGACAACCCCCAACCGCTAGAATTACACACATTATTAGACTAGGTAGTGCAAGCGTCCCTGCGAACGATCCTATACTTACCACAACACTATCTACTTTCGATCGGGTCCACTGCTCGTTAGTGTGCGTTTTGTTGAGGTATTTACTTGTACAACATTTTATAAATTTAAAACAGTGTTTTCTTAATTAAAAATTATTTTTCCAAATTACGCAACACATCAGAGTTTTTGGCGCCGTTGCCGGGGACGCGACGCATTCTTAGTTTAGTAGTGTAGTTTAGTTTTTCATTTCATTTTTATATTGGTGCGTTTGATCTTTTTCTTGAGTTTTGCAGGATTATTTAGGTAGTTGATGCGATTGAGGTCGGGAACGATAGTAGATAGTGCATCTTCTCGCTTAGGTAAACCTAGAAGGAAAAAGAGAGACAACACACCGATTCCACCACCCGTATTTAGCTTAGCAACCCTTTTTTACGAAGAACCACCTTTAGAATCATCCGATATTTCATCCGACACTTCATCCGAGACTTCAACCAAACCGAATTCACCAAGAATGGAGGCTTTTGACCGACCGATGATCGAAGAACGAGAGTTGTCCCACCTACACCGGGATCGACCATTTTACCCCCAAACCTAGGAGACTCGTTCTCAGTCAAAGGACACCACCTTAAGTTAATCCAAGACAACCAATATGACGGCCGAGCCAAATCTGACCCACATAAGCATGTAAGCAGGTTCACTAGTTTGTGCAAAATGTTCAAATATGGAGGAGACATCACCGATGACGATGTGAAACTTAGCTTATTTCCGTCGTCTCTCATGGGAGAGGCACGTGCTTGGTTCGATGAGCTCGATGAAGGTACCATCACTACATGGAATCAACTTCGCGAAAAGTTTGTCTCGCGATTCTTTCCCCCTAGTTTAGCAAGGAAGATGCTTCGAGACATCAAGGCTTTCAAGCAAGATGAGGGTGAGTCACTAGTTGATGCATGGAAAAGGCTTAGGGAAATGATAAGGAACTGTCATGGGAACGGACTAGAAAAGGACGAAATCATGGAAATCTTCTTCTATGGTTTAACAAGGAATTCCCAGAAGGATCTAGACCTAGCCGACGGTGGTAACTTTTTGTACAAGTCTACCAATGACGCGTACAAAATGATGGAGGATATGGTGCAAGCTAGCTTAGCTCGTGACATGGAAGACAAGGACCGAGAAAGGAGGACGAGAAGGACCGTGGCTAGCATTGAAAGCAACTCCGACAATGAGGTAATTCACGAACTTAAAGCTTTATCTGACCGTTTTTCTGTCTTTGAAAATAGGTTGGAAGTTATGGACAAGGACCTCAAAGTGGTTGCACACGGGTGCAACAATTGTGGAGGAATGCACTATACTGAGGATTGTGAGGAGAAAGCTACCGAGGAAGTCAACTATGTCCAGAACCAATACCGAGGAGGCTATCAACGAGGACTATTCCAAAGAAACCCCGGTAATTCTAACTTTAATTCTAGTTATGCTAGAAATAACTTTGGTTCTTTTCAAAATAGGTGGCAAAGAAGCAATATGGAACAAGAGCAACCGAAGGCCGAGAGTGAAACCAAGGAGGATCCAATTGCCAAGCTCACGACCATGATGGAGAAGTACATGGAAATGAATGACAAGAGACACGACTCCTTAGCAATCTATACAAAGTCACTAAATGAGAAAATAAGCAATCTCAACCAAAAGATGGACGAAGGGGCAAGGAATCAACTAGCCGCATACAAGGACTTGGAAAGGATGATAGATAGATGGATTGAGCAGAATGCAAAGAAAGAAAATACCACAAATCCAAAGCAAATCATCCAAGGCGGCTCAAGCTCAAGTCAAGGGACGAGTCAAAAGTACCACCCACCAATCGCGCGAAACGAGAATGTGAATGCAATATTCACAGAAGGTAATGACTCTACTGAGCTTTCTAATGATTCTTGTGAAGTGTCCAATCAGGTACAGGTCATGCGGGAGCCAAACGAAGAAGAAACGGGCGAAAACGCAAATCTGGAATCTGTCCAGACACCACCAGCGCCGCTGGTCTTCAGTCCCAGCGCCGCTCCAGGCCCAGGCCCAGCGCCGCTGAAAGCTCCAGCAACCCAGATTTTAGCGAAACTTCGTTTTCAGCTGCATTTCAAGGAGATATCAAGACCCAATTCGTTTCAAAATGCAAAATCGAAGACGGGGACGATTCGGGCAGTAAGCATGAAGTTCAAGACCTCGAGGCACCGGATGACGAGACACAGCTACCGCAAGCATCTGAAGATCCAGGAAGTTTTCTTATTCCTTGCACTATTAGTAATGAATATTTTTCGTGTGCATTAGCTGATTTAGGGTCAAGTATTAATGTCATGCCTACTGTGATTTTTGAGAAACTTACCCTTTGTTTGCTAAAACCCGTAAACATGAGCATTCGGTTAGCCGATCAGACTTACCTACATCCCAAAGGGATTGTCGAACGAGTCCATGTTAGGGTTAAGGAATTAGAATTTTGGACTGAGTTTGTTGTGCTTAATTCGGTAAATGAGATAGTGACACCCCTAATTTTATGCCGACCATTTTTGCATGCTGCGGATGCTATCATTCATGTTCTTAAGAGAGAAATATCTTTGTCAAATGGTCAAAATAGGATTAAAGTGTCTGAATTAGAAGAAGATAGTGGCTTAGTTAGAGGAGAATGTCTTAGGATGGAAGTGATAGATAGTGACCAAAAGCCTAATGAACAACCGAACATGTCACTAGGAGTTGAAACTGTAGAAACCAAACCTAAGAGAAAGATTTGTTATGAAAGTTTTATGGAGTTAAAAGAATTGAAGGAGAAAAGTAGAAGAACAGCTAAGAAATGGTAGAGAAGTAGCAAATAGGGTTAGGAAGATCCTAGGAAACATTAAGTGGGAAGAGCGTGTAGCCGACCTAGAAAGAGATAAAATGAATGAAATAATGGCTAGAGAACCAAATGGTAAGTTTTATGGTGACCCTAGTATTTTTCAGATTCCTTGCTACATTAACTCTAATTGTTTTGAGAACACCTACATAGACCTTAGAGCCACATCTAATATCTTACCCATAGACATTTATCGTCATAATTTGAGGAAAAATAGGAAGGATATAAAATGGGAGAATTTAGAGATTAGGTTAGTAGGGGGAGCGAAGGTTATGACTAAAGGGTGGATAAGTAACTTAGTCATCAGGATAGAGGGATTGGACATCCCCACTGATTTCTTCATAGTTGAAGACGATTCAATTACGCGGAATCATGTGATTTTGGGTCAACCATTCTTGCTGTCAGTAAGTTCATCAGTTAATGTGAAAGCAAAGAAGATAACTTTCAGTATGGGGTTCAATCAGGTTGTTTTAACTAGGGAAGACATTAGTAAGAAAAACCCCTTCGGGACTCGATGCAAGGCTAGGAGTTTTGCATGGGAGGTTAAGAAAAGGAGAATCGAATCACATTTAAAAGACACATCTAACATTTATATTCGATACAACCCAGCAGGAACCGGCCCCCGGCCGACCCCGTCTTCTTCCTCAACCTAGTTCCTAGGCCGAGTCCGGCTGAAGACTCATAAAACTTAGCGCTTCTTGGGAGGCAATCCAAGCCGTATTTTATTTTTAATTTTATTTATTTTATTTTATTTTATTTTTATCTTTTTAGGAATATGTGACTAATTGCAATTAAGTGTATTGTTTTGAATTTTATCATTTGTGACCTGTTTTGTATGAGATTTATCTTTAGATTCACAGATGCAAGCTTTGAATGGATTGAAGAAACAAGTAACTTTATTGCAATCGTTTTTGTTTTTATTTTTATGTTTTAGCTTGTTATTTCCATTTTGATATTTTGATTGAAGTGTGCAGGAGTATTTCTTTTTGTAGTCTGAAGGATAAGATATACACTTGGCCAAAAGCTAAGTGTGGGGGAGTTCCGGCATCGAACCGTGAGGAAAGTCAGATGTCGAAACAAGTGTAGAAGGCACCAGCGCCGCTGGGAATGCATCTAGGCATCCCAACGCCGCTCCTTGAAGACCAGCGTCGTTGGACCTGCATCTGTGCAGTCCAGCGCCGCTCCAGACTCCAGCCCGCACACCAGATCGCGAAAAACCAAAAAAATCAGAAAAACCCAAAAATCCAAAAAAAATCGAAAAATCAGAAAATACCAAAAAGAAAAGAAGATGGAGAAGCAACAATGGATCGCCATCAAACGGAGTCGACTCAACCTTTGAAGACTATTATGATTCGCAGTCACTCCACATATGCCATCTTCAACATTTCATGCAATCTAAGCCCGGGAAGTTTCGTTAATCCTTTAACTCTTTACTGTTTTTCCTATTTTCCCTTTTTGTTTAGTAAGGTTTAGTACAACGAGGATGTTGTACAATTTAAGTTTGGGGGGATGGAATAGGAAAAACCCGTGGTTTAATTGCTTGAAAATCTAAAGTTTTCTACTACCCAATTCATGCAAAAATTCAAATTTTTCTTGTGTCGAAAACTTTTTGAGAACATAAGCTTTGCAAGTAGACAAAAAATGACGACAATTAAGCAACATTAGCTTGAGTAGATGACTTGTCAGTTAGAACTTTTAACTGAACCATAAGATTTGTGGCCGTTCAACTTTTCCAAATGGCTTATAGCTTGAACTGAAAATATATGCGATTAATTGGACCTAAATATATGCAATTACGTTTACCACAACACACTTAACCGGACTTTAATATACTTAGCAATCGGAACGATCTAGTTATGAGCATATTAATTGGACCTAAATAATATAAGTACTTGTGTAGTAACTGTTTGGATTGTACGACTTGCCTTAATTTTTACACTATTACGTGCAAATTGGTATATGAGTCATCTGGGATCTCTGAATAAATGTCTATTGCATGAATAAATGTAGAAAATAAAAAAAGAAAGACAATCATTGATTAATAAAAGAGTTCAAAGAACTATTAACGAGTAAAATTATACACATCAAGTTATGTCGCTTTGCGCGTGGGGAACCACCGACCTGTCACCGCTGTCTTGATGTAAGGTATAAACTCTAACCATTAGTTGAGTTATGTCGCTCTGCGCGTGGGGAACCACCGACCTGTCACCGTTGTCTCAACTATTAAAGATGACAATATTGTACCTAACTAGTGTAAAGCTAGTGAGCATAATGGTAGTGTAAAGGTATATCTAAGTGGTGAATCACGAGTACAACTAATAATAAGATATAACTGCTTTGCGAGTAGCTAAGGAGATTTGATTGCGATACAAACCTTTTGTTTAGACTGGCTAACTATCCTGATTTTGTCTTAAAGCTTTCTCAAATCATTTTGCATGACAAATCTTTCAAATGTTTTAAAAAGTAGAATAACTTATACACTTAAGTTGTCCGCTCATCATTGTTTTTATTTTCTTGGACTATTTGCTTGAGGACAAGCAAAGACTTAAGTGTGGGGTATATGATGAGCGTTCATTTTGTGATAAATTCCCCCATCATAAGGCCACATTTCAATGCTTAAATGAGTTAATATTCTGGAACTATTGGTACTTAATGGATTCGATGTAAATGCAGGTTCACGGAAGATGCGAGTAAGGGTATGTTAGGTACAGTTTTACTGAAGAAACTGGAGCGTCTCCAGTTGCATCTGGAGACCAGAAGATTTGTCCAGAAATATATGAAGTCCAGTGGCCAGTGTACAGTTGATGCCACTGGAGCTTCACTCCAGTTGAGATCTGACCAGATATTACAAACATTCCAATTGAAGTCGAAGACAACAAGTGGAAGAAAGAGAATGACCATGGCAGCGAAGCCTAGTGGACATTCTGTCCAGATCAAGACTGGAGATCATCAGTATAAAGCATTTACAAAGCTTTACACTGATTACGAGGAAGACCTTTTTGCTTTATGTACTATTAACCGGACAATACATATTGTCTATGTTTAAAGTACAAAAGTACATAAAGCAGGTTGGATAAAGTAACTTTATGTCTTACTTTATCAAGCATTTTGAAGGAATTCAATACACTTCCTTAAATGCTCTCAACCATATTTGTACGGCTAAAGTTGACATCCCAATGTCAACTTTGCCTATAAATAGAGGTCTTTGCACAACCAAGAAACAACTTTGCATATTCAGACATTTGCATTTCTTGGTGACTTGTGCAATATTCTCTCAATCGCAAAAAGGAACATTTCACAACTTTAAGTGTTTCGATTGTTAAGAGGATTTCCAAGTTTAGATCAATTGTATTTCATAGGTTGTTAGGATATTTACATCTTTGTATTATCTTGGTTCCGCAACAGCCTTGTAATTTATTTAACATTAATAAATAAACTACACTTGAAAAATACATATTGTCTCACCAATTTACTTTACAAGTATTTACTTATTGCATTGTCTTTTACTTATATACATTTGTCACCTTATAAGTAATCCTCCAGATTAACCTGGTATACTGTTCACTGCAACTGGTCGTCTCCAGATCAGTGAACGTATTGCAAAGTACTCTCACCATTGACATAGAGGTGTCTTCAGTTAGTACCATCTATTGAGTTGGGACTTACAAGTGGTATCAGAGCAGAAAGACTAATTTATTGTCTAGATCTGCTTAGATGACTACTACTGAAGGTGAGAATGGTTCTGGTAACGATGAAAATGTTAATAATACTCCACCTAATCAAAATGTTAATACCAATCCTCCTCCTCCTCCTCCTAATGCCCCTAGCCATGTCCATGTCCATTATTCTAACACTCATGTTCCCAAATTCGATGGAAACAGTGAGGCCTTTGGGACATGGAATGCCAGAATGCTTTTGCATTTTGGTGGGATAGAGAGGTATATGTTGAAAATCCTCAAGGATGGACCACATATACCCATGTCTCATGGGGTTAGTCCTTTTCTTGATCCAACTGGATCTAGAAGGGGTACTAGGGAAAAGCCAGAAGACCATTGGTCTGATGAGGATCGTAGACTTGTAGACTTGGATACCAAGCTCAAGAACATGATCCTTGGGGCTGTTCCTGAAGACCTTATTCCAACACTTGTGTTGTTCCCCAGTGCCAAGGCAATGTGGGATGAATTGGTTCTTCAGTTTGAAGGAGGTGATGACACCATTGTCACCAGAAAAGTTGCCTTAAACAAGAAGTATGAATCCTTCTTTGCTTTACCCAATGAGAGCCTGACTGGTACTTATACCAGATTCACCAGTGTGATTAATCAACTGAGAGGGCTGGGTGTAGAGAAGGATAAGGATATTCTTCTTGAAAATTTTTGTGATATTCTTCCCTCCAAATGGGCTAATATGGTTCTTATCCTAAGACAAAGTAAGACCCTGCACACCCACACTCTTGCATCTTTGTATGGAGCCTTCAGATTCACTGAAGATAATAATGCACAAAGACTTGTGGCTGAGCAGGATGCTTTAAACCATCTCAGAGTTCCAAGGTTGCTAGTTTAACTGAGAAACCTTGTGCTGCTTTAATATCTGCTGAGAATGTCCAGTCACATTCTATGAAGGAGATGTTAAAAAGTTTTCTGAACTCAGGGCTGACCACTGAAATCAGTGATGATTGTGATGAAACTGACAATGATGATCTGGTCGCCATGATTGCTAAAACCTTTAATAGGTTTAAGCACAAATCTAATAGATTTGGTGGATCCAACAATGCTTCCAGCTCCAACTCTCTGGACAAGGCCAATCTTACATGCTATAAGTGTGGCAAGAAAGGTCATTTTATGAAGGAATGTAGATCTAGTCAGTTGAACAATCAAACTGGTCCCCCTGTCCCTACAACAATCGGCCTGATGATAGCTACAAAGCTAAATACAAAAAGCTTAAGGCCCAGATTGCCCTTTTGTCTCTTGAAAAGAATCAAAATGAATGCATGATTGCAAAAACCACTGACAAATGGGAGTACTCTGATGACTCATCAGTTGATGATGAAGAGGAAAGGGACATGTGTTTCATGGCCTTGGAAGAACAACAACATGTGGTGAAGGATGATGTTATCACTGGAAGATGGGTGGACATCATTTTGAAGAAGGTATGTGATTATGACAACCAAATCAATACAGAACTAAAACTGGACCTTGCTGAATCACTTAATAGTGATTTGATTTTTGTGGAAACTGTTAGAACTGACAGTGAAAGATATTTAGAAACAGTTCTAACTGAATTGAACAATTTAAAACCCCAACTTTCAAATTTGCAAAGTGTCCAGTTGGCTCTCAAAGAGTCAGTTTTAAAATGTGAAGCTCTTGAGCTTGAAAAACAAGAGCTTAAAACTGCTTTGGAAAGGGAACAACAGGTGATCAAATCCCGGATTAGGTCATCCGGTTTAAACTATGATGCTTTTTCAAAAACTGTTGATGCACAACAAACTGCTTACAAATCTGGAGATGTGCACATGGCAAGCATCATACCTGAAATCCACAGTTTGCCACCAGATCTTAGGCCAGAAACTCCTTATGACCAGCCTAAATCTACCAAAACTGAATCTGTTGAGACCACCCCATCTGAGGTCAAAACTGGAGCTGAACAGGCTAAAGCCCCAGTTAAAAAGGTCACTGGTGACAAACCTTTACCTCAAAAGTCAAAGGAGACCAAGAATCCTAAGACCAAGATCCCTGCTGAACCTAAGTCCAAGGTTCAGCCGCCTGTTGAAAATGATATTTTATCAAAACTGGAGAGTCAACTCCAACAGTTGTCAAGGCAGGTTCAAAGTTGTACTGCCAGAATCAAAAATCTGGAAGGAGCTTCATCTTCTTCAGTTGAAAAACAAAATATCAAAACCCCTTCAAAACAAAAACAAAATGTTTCCATCTGGAACCAAATCTGAAAAGAAAAAGGGGAAGAAACCTCTCAAACCAATCGTTTTTACTCCTGGTCCTGGAGCTGATAAAAATGCTCCGGTTCCAGATCTCAGAT
>CM067169.1:104146819-104245738 GCA_034093135.1 Erigeron breviscapus | reverse complement strand
ATCCAGTTTGAAAATATTCTTGGTGAAGCTTCAGCATCTGTCCGAACTAGAAATCAGTTAAATAAGGAGATGACTAGCTTATTTTGTGAAGTGAAGGATACAGGTTTAATTACTGAATGTTTATACTCATGTTTTATTTCACAAGAAGAACCCAAGAATGTTAAGATAGCACTTCAAGATCCATTTTGGGTTGTGGCTATGCAAGAAGAATTGGCCTAATTTGAAAAACTTGGAGTATGGGAATTAGTTGATGTGCCTAGAGGTATCGAACCAATTGGAACTCGTTGGGTTTTCAAATGCAAACGAGATGACAAAGGGATTGTTACAAGAAATAAGGCACGTCTAGTTGTTCAGGGTTTTGCACAGCGAGAAGGTTATGACTACAATGGAACTTTTGCACCAGTTGCTCGGATTGAAGCTATAAGGCTATTTTTAGCATATGCTAGTTTCAAAGGAATAAAGGTGTATCAGTTAGATGTGAAGAGTGCCTTCTTATATGGAGAAGTTAAGGAAGAAGTGTATGTTCGTCAACCACCGGGGTTTGAAGATCCAAATTATCCAAGAAGGGCATATCGACTGATAAGGCTCTTTATGGATTACATCAAGCTCCAAGAGTGTGGTATGAGAAGTTGTCAACACATCTGTTGACAAATGGATTTACAAGAGGATCGATAGACAGCACTTTGTTTATCAAATGGCAGAAGCAAGATTACATACTTGTGCAAGTTTATGTAGATGATATCATTTTTGGTTCATCTGACATTAAGATGTGCAAGGAGTTTGAAATGAGTATGAAGAAGGAATTTGAAATGAGTGCTATGGGAGAATTAAAATTTTTCCTTGGACTGCAAGTTGATCAACGAAAGGATGGTTTCTTCATTCATCAGACTAAGTATGTCAATGACATCTTGGAAAGGTTTCAAATGTTAGAATCCAAGACTTATGGTACTCCTATTCAGTTGAATCATGGTCTAGGAGTTTCTAATTCTAATGATACACTTGTGGATGCTACTCATTATCGGGCAATCATCGGCTCATTGATGTACTTAACTGCTTCGCGTCCAGATATCATGTTTGCTGTTTGTTCTGACCCTTGATCGAAAGATCATTAACCATGGTGACTTCAAAGTTGTAACGCTTATAAACACATCTGGTTAAGGACTTTAATGCTCTGTCGATCTTAAGTGTATGTTTGACTGTGGGATACACATCTACATTAATAATAATGTGACATGAGTAACTTACTAGGTTACATGGTGACTGTCCTTGGCCCAAGTAATACGAAAGTGTCACAAATCAAAGGAAACTGGAAGTACCGAGTGTTTAAGAGGACAACTATACCGGTAATCGTTGTCGAGTCACTGTTCATAACTAATAATAAGAGAACTATTTCTCACCTGCAGGCTTATGTAATTGCTAATCTGATCTAATCCGCAGAAACTTAGAATTTCTGGTAAATAAATAATGAGGTTTAATTTTAAAGTTTATTTTGTCTTTTAAATTTTCATTTCTGTATTTCAATCTTATGTGTCAAGTAGTTGTGTCAAAACTAGTTCTTATTGCACGAGAGAGTTAATAATCATCTAATGATTCTATTGTTCAGCTATATGGTCCTTAACTGGATTATATGAGTTTTTATTGCTTGAAGTATCAAATTGCTGCACATCAATGAAGTTAATTTCAAAGAAGCAATGAAGAATAGCCAATTCGAATCATGCACTATACATCAAATGTGTTTGTTCTGACCCTTGATCGAAAGATCATTAACCATGGTGACTTCAAAGTTGTAACGCTTATAAACACATCTGGTTAAGGACTTTAATGCTCTGTCGATCTTAAGTGTATGTTTGACTGTGGGATACACATCTACATTAATAATAATGTGACATGAGTAACTTACTAGGTTACATGGTGACTGTCCTTGGCCCAAGTAATACGAAAGTGTCACAAATCAAAAAAAAAAAAATAATAGAGTTTTAAGTTGATGCTCTAACGATTAGAAGTGAGGATATTTTAGCTTTTAAGCTTGCTTAATTGTAATATAACTGCTTAGTTCAGTGACTACTTCTAAGGATGTATCGGTAGACACAAAGTACCGAAGGTTTCCCTGAATATTAAATGTTTAATAACCGTATTTGTGGGTAACATGTCAGCATATGGCCTTGAATATGGACTTTTCAAGTGAATTGTGCCATCCTTAAAACTTGAGAAAGATTTAGCATTTGGTTTGCGATTGGATGTGTTTGTAAACCATAGGGGGGATTCGCATGCATTCGTGTATGTCAATCTAAACAGAACAAAATGGGTTTTAGCTTCTAAAGCAACTATTAAAACCATCATGATCTCGATTGGCTAAAACAAAGTACCGAAGAATAAAGAAATAATGAAGAATAGTCAAGAAATATCATCGAAAATTCTGAAGTATCAAATTGCTGCACATCAATGAAGTTAATTTCAAAGAAGCAATGAAGAATAGTCAAGAAATATCATCGAAAATTCTGAAGTATCAAATTGCTGCACATCAATGAAGTTAATTTCAAAGAAGCAATGAAGAATAGTCAAGAAATATCATCGAAAATTCTGAAGTATCAAATTGCTGCACATCAATGAAGTTAATTTCAAAGAAGCAATGAAGAATAGTCAAGAAATATCATCGAAAATTCTGAAGTATCAAATTGCTGCACATCAATGAAGTTAATTTCAAAGAAGCAATGAAGAATAGTCAAGAAATATCATCGAAAATTCTGAAGTATCAAATTGCTGCACATCAATGAAGTTAATTTCAAAGAAGCAATGAAGAATAGTCAAGAAATATCATCGAAAATTCTGAAGTATCAAATTGCTGCACATCAATGAAGTTAATTTCAAAGAAGCAATGAAGAATAGTCAAGAAATATCATCGAAAATTCTGAAGTATCAAATTGCTGCACATCAATGAAGTTAATTTCAAAGAAGCAATGAAGAATAGTCAAGAAATATCATCGAAAATTCTGAAGTATCAAATTGCTGCACATCAATGAAGTTAATTTCAAAGAAGCAATGAAGAATAGTCAAGAAATATCATCGAAAATTCTGAAGTATCAAATTGCTGCACATCAATGAAGTTAATTTCAAAGAAGCAATGAAGAATAGTCAAGAAATATCATCGAAAATTCTGAAGTATCAAATTGCTGCACATCAATGAAGTTAATTTCAAAGAAGCAATGAAGAATAGTCAAGAAATATCATCGAAAATTCTGAAGTATCAAATTGCTGCACATCAATGAAGTTAATTTCAAAGAAGCAATGAAGAATAGTCAAGAAATATCATCGAAAATTCTGAAGTATCAAATTGCTGCACATCAATGAAGTTAATTTCAAAGAAGCAATGAAGAATAGTCAAGAAATATCATCGAAAATTCTGAAGTATCAAATTGCTGCACATCAATGAAGTTAATTTCAAAGAAGCAATGAAGAATAGTCAAGAAATATCATCGAAAATTCTGAAGTATCAAATTGCTGCACATCAATGAAGTTAATTTCAAAGAAGCAATGAAGAATAGTCAAGAAATATCATCGAAAATTCTGAAGTATCAAATTGCTGCACATCAATGAAGTTAATTTCAAAGAAGCAATGAAGAATAGTCAAGAAATATCATCGAAAATTCTGAAGTATCAAATTGCTGCACATCAATGAAGTTAATTTCAAAGAAGCAATGAAGAATAGTCAAGAAATATCATCGAAAATTCTGAAGTATCAAATTGCTGCACATCAATGAAGTTAATTTCAAAGAAGCAATGAAGAATAGTCAAGAAATATCATCGAAAATTCTGAAGTATCAAATTGCTGCACATCAATGAAGTTAATTTCAAAGAAGCAATGAAGAATAGTCAAGAAATATCATCGAAAATTCTGAAGTATCAAATTGCTGCACATCAATGAAGTTAATTTCAAAGAAGCAATGAAGAATAGTCAAGAAATATCATCGAAAATTCTGAAGTATCAAATTGCTGCACATCAATGAAGTTAATTTCAAAGAAGCAATGAAGAATAGTCAAGAAATATCATCGAAAATTCTGAAGTATCAAATTGCTGCACATCAATGAAGTTAATTTCAAAGAAGCAATGAAGAATAGTCAAGAAATATCATCGAAAATTCTGAAGTATCAAATTGCTGCACATCAATGAAGTTAATTTCAAAGAAGCAATGAAGAATAGTCAAGATTAGTTTGATATATTTTTGAGATTTCAATTTGTTTTTGGTGAAAGTGCCTTAGGACCGATCGATTCAAGAATTTGTTGTTTTTGATGAAAAGATATGCTTGACAATGATCTTTGACTGACCATAAGTTTTCATTTCGATATTTTCTTTGCATGCTTAAAATAATGTTATCTGTTGATATAGATGCATTGATGAGTTTTCTTTAAGTGTGCAGGACTTTCGATATTGGAATTGTGTGTTTGTCCAAAGTTGTTAAAAAGTATCTTATCTGGTATCATTAGTTAAGGGGGAGTTTGTTTTTGCAGGCTTTCGATTGCTAATGATTATCGGTGACTGAATTGAGTCCAAATCAAGTCCTGGTATCGATGTTTTAAATGTCCGTTACTTTATGGTTTTATACATCACATTAACTTGTTGTGTAAGTTTACCAAAGTTTACGTAATGGTTTTTCAGTTGATACAGGTATATCGTACAGTCAAGGTTATCAGGTTTGATTGTTAAAATTTTATCTGCTAATGATGACTTGATTTTCAGGGGTTTCAATCATTGAGTTTTCATACAGGTTATCTTTATCCTGTGTGTGTTGGCTGGTTATTCAGGTTTGATGGTAAAGGGTATGAAAATTCTCTAAGTGTTGATTGAAAATGTGGTTGATTGTACAGGTAACACGCGTTTAAATGTACACGCGTTTAAGATTCCACGAGTTTACCATTGATCACACGCGTTTACCCTTGTAACACGCGTTTGAAGAATGGGTACACGCGTTTACCATTGATCACACGCGTTTACCCTTGTAACACGCGTTTGAAGAATGGGTACACGCGTTTAAGACTTTACCACGTGTTTACAAACACGTGGTTGACCAGGTTTGACCACGCGTTTGGGTCACGGGTATATATATACCTTGCCCAAACTCGTTCATTTTTACCTTTTTTCAATTTTAACATAATTCTTTTCACCCGAGTTTTACCCCCAACACGCGTTTAGATTTACACGCGTTTAACCTTGATTACACGAGTTTACCATTGATCACACGCGTTTACCCTTGTAACACGCGTTTGAAGAATGGGTACACGCGTTTGAAGACTTAGACTTTACCACGAGTTTACCATTGATCACACGCGTTTACCCTTGTAACACGCGTTTGAAGAATGGGTACACGCGTTTAAGACTTTACCACGTGTTTACAACCAGATTCCAAAATTTTCTAGGTTTTCTTGTGCAGATTTATTATTGCTAAATTCTTGTCATTGCACTCTTTTTGTTTTACAGAAATGGCAGGAAATCCGAGAAATTTTTTCTCCACTCACAATCAGTTGATTGATTTGACAAGAGATCGCAGAAATGTGGAGTTTACTGGATTGCTTCGGTATTTGGAACGTTCACGCATTCATTTCGTGCTCACTCACAATCAGTTGATTGATTTGACAAGAGATCGCAGAAATGTGGAGTTTACTGGATTGCTTCGGTATTTGGAACGTTCACGCATTCATTTCGTGCTCACTCACAATCAGTTGATTGATTTGACAAGAGATCGCAGAAATGTGGAGTTTACTGGATTGCTTCGGTATTTGGAACGTTCACGCATTCATTTCGTGCTCACTCACAATCCAGTCTTATATCAAGGTTATCTGCATCATTTTTGGAACAATGCGTCTGTAAGGGTGGTTCAAGCGCAGCGAGCACAAGGGGATAGAGCTGCTGTCCCTAGGAGTGTTAGGTTTCAGACCACTGTGGCGAATCAGACTTTTTCTTTCTCTGCTGCTGATTTGAGAGAGATATTACATTTGGGGACTGTTGAAGAAGAGAATGGTCCGATAGAGTTTGAAGAGACCTTGGTCAGAGGATGTTTTGGACGGATGGGTCATGCTACACCTGGTGCTAAATGGCCGATTGCGAAGGCTGGTTTTTATGGCCAATGGAGGTTTTTGGCGCATGTTTTGATAGTGGCAATTAGTAATCGACATGCAGGTTTTGATCAGCTTAATAAACAAGTAGGCTCGCAGATGGTGGCCTTGACATTGAATCGACCATATTCATTCTCGGGTTATTTCTTTGATATTTTGAAGACCCAAATTACTCAGACTGGGGCGCAGAGGTTCATGATGTTGCCAAGGATAACGATGGCAATCATTAATCACTTTGTACCGAATCTGCCAGTCTTGGAGGATATCTATGACATTGTTTCTCCACCAACTCGGATTTGGTCTATGATGTTAAAGATTAAGGAGAATTATCCAAATCCTCAGAATGTGCCATTGTTTGGACATTTGATCAATCCTAACTATCGAGCTCCGGCTGTTGGATGGGAAGATGAAAATGAGGTTGAAGAAGGAGGAAATAATGATGCACCACCTCCACCACCACCACCACAACCTCAAGTTCAAGTTCCACGTGTGGCTCCACGTCAAAGACAACGACAACGACGGGTTCGTCCACGGGTTCAACCACAGGCTCAGCCTGAAGTTAGACAAGTACAAGCTGCTGATGAAGAGGTTCAGGCTGCTAATGAAGCGTTGGAAGATCTGTTAGATCAGGCAGCAGATGCTAATCCCGAAGTTGGTGAAGCTTTTGTACAGGCTGCGTTGGATCCAGATGATGTTATTGCGCAAGTGGATAATTTCCAATCGTTGGATAATCTGGAGTTGTTCGTAGAGTCTAATGCTGAACGAGATCAGGAGCTGGATCGCTTATTGGAGGATGTAGATGATCAATTGAATTATGTTAGGGCTGATGTTGATCAGGCAAGTGGTTCTTCGTCTGTTGAGAGAGGATTGAAAAGGGTTCGCGCTGAAGTGGAAAGTGAACCAGAGGAGGAGGAGACTCCTTTGATTAGACGCAAGAAAGCGCCTCGATCGGGAAAGGTTCTACCGGCTCATTTGGCTGCAGCATTTGAGACTTATAGACAACAAGAAGAGTCTGAGCAGAATGAGGTGACGGAAGGATCACTTCCTGAGCGAGATGAGGCTTCAGTTGCTGTAACTCAATCTGAATCTGTTCAAGTATCAGTTCCTCAAGTTACACAAAGTGCTTCGTTTCGGCCTGTTGTTCCTATCAGCACTGTGTTTACTACTCTTCTACGTCCACTACAACCGCCTATGATTGGTCGACCTCCAGTTTCTACACAGTCTACTACTCGATCTTTTGAAGCCAGACCAACAGTTGAACCTGCGCATATCATGACGACTCAATTTAAGGTGAATCATTTGGAGACACGTGTTATGTCGTTGGAAGCTCAAATGAAATCTATGCAAGGGTTGGTTGGGAAGTTAGTTGCTGAGTTGGAAGATGAAAAGCGTCAAAGTGCAGAACTCAGGGAACAGCTTCGACAGTTAATGGCTCAAGGGGGAGATAGTTGTAGGGAAACGGAGTTGAAGAGGAAAGAGGATGAGGATGATGATGAGGATGCGAATGCTGATGGTGAGCCAAGAACTGAAGCTCAAGCAGAAGCATCAACTCAGAAAGATTCAGGAAAAGCTGTGATGGTGGCTCCGGATGTAGTTATTGATGATGATTCCAATTCAGGTAACTCAAATTCTGATTCTACTACCAATAAGTCTTCAGAGTCAGAGTTGCACCCATTAATAGTGCATAGACTAGAGAAGAGATTGGGATATGATTCACAAGCTCATTTGAGAGCTATGGCAGATTTTATGGATCCTGATGATTATCATGATCCAGGATCATATAAGGATCAAGTAAAAGAGCAGTTAGGGTTAACTTGTACATCTTCAGAGTCAGAATCGGATTCGTCAGATTCAGATTTTGTTTTTGAACCTTAAGAGATTAATAATTTGTGTACTTTAAATGTAAATAAGATAAAAATTATAAGATAAATATTGGTGTACTCAATTGTTACATTATATTTATGATATAGTTTATTTTATTTATGCTATCTTTTATGTCTTAATGTTGTGTGTCTTTGCATATTTGAAATATTTGAATTTTTAAATTTCAGATAAGCTTCAAAAGATAGATGTAGGTACATCTGAGGTTCGAAATGATGATTCTGAAAATGATGAAAGTTTGGAGGAAGGTGAAATGAATCCTGATTTGGACTGGGATAATGTTCTTCAAGATGATGATTTTGTGCAACAACAAGTTCCAGATGATCAACAAGAGATTCAAGCTGAGCGAGTTTTATTCCAAGTTCAAGAACTCTACACTTTACGGTTTTTACCAAAGTTGGAGATGATGAAGATGGAATTACTCTAAGCTGGAATATTGAAGATTCGAAGGAATTTGATGTGACAGAATATCCAGTGCCAAGTAGGGATGAAGATCACTTACATCAAATCGATAGAAAGATACCGGCAAGAGGATTTGTAGGAGAAGGTTTGAAACCATCAGTCTTTTGGGATTTTATTAGTGATCAAGATGCTCATATGTATGTGACTACTATTTTGAGTTGGTTTTTCGATGATGAGCTAAAATTGTTTGTTATTAAAAGAGATGATGGTTGTCAGTATTTAAAGCCAATGAAAAGATATTTTGAGAGCCTTAGTGAATCCGATTTAATGGATTTAGGAAGGAAAAGGCTGGTTAATCCAAATGGAAATGGGTATGCAACTTACTGGAGTAAGAAGTTGCAAGATGATTACAGGAAAAGATTTTATGATGATTTTGATAAAACCAGTTTGTTCATAATGCCAAGATCCTTGAAGAAAGTTACGAAGGATGATGGAACTATTGAATTTGTTCAACGATCGATCAAGCGTGTATTGAAGGTTCCAGTAAAGAAATGGCCTCAAGATGTATTGAGTACACTTGATCATTGGGAGATTCATAATAATACTGGTGAGGCGTTGATGTATGGAGATAAGAATAAGAGGGTTATTTTGTTGCGCACATATGATCCTATGCAGATCGTGAATCTTTCCAGAGATGATCAACGAAGGTTATACGACACTCAGTGTTTGTTTATTCCTTCATGGACTACTGAGGAAAGCAGATACAGGAAGATTTTGCGTATTTGTTTACATGCTAATATTCATGCGAATAGCAGGAGATTGTTATTTGATGGATAATGTTTTTTTTTTAAGACTGAAGAAATCGTGTAGCTGATGTCAAGGGGGAGACTGTAAGTGCATGATTCTGTTGACAACAGCAACAGCGATTTGATCAGTATGTTTATGTTTTGTAATATGTAATCATAGACTTATGTTATGTTTAACCTTGTTATTTGGACTTAGATAATGTGAATGATTACATATTGATCAGAGGTTTGGTATGTTTAATGTTTACGACTTGTATGGTTATGATTATAAGTAACATACAGATACAAGTGATAAACTAGTCACGTTTTAAGTAATTAAAGTATACTTAAAAGATGACAAAAGAAAGTGTGTATAAACTCGTGCTACAGTAACACGAGTTTGACTAAACTCGTGCTACAGTAACACGAGTTTGTCTAAACTCGTGGTCATCACGTGTTTAAGTATAAAACACGCGTTTGCTAATGGGCTTTGGGCTTTAAGGTATACGGTCCATAATTAGCACGCGTTTATGAACATTAAGTATAAATACTCACACTTAAAACGTAATTAGTAACAATTAATTAAGAGATTACGACTAAACTCTGTCAATTAAGCAAACCCACGCGCGTTTAAGGTCTTAGGTTGTGTTCACAACGAAAGACGATATTTCTATTAACCAAACAGGTTATCACGAGAGGATTCCGCACTCTCGTCATAACTATAAGCGTTCTCGTGTACGATCAGTCCACAAGGACCTACAATGATCCAAGTCGGGTCATACCCAATAACAAGCTAGACAAACACTAATGATTTTATTTATAAGATATGATCTTTAAATAAATATCAATACTTGAAACATTTAGAAAGTGGTTTTCTAAATAATTGCACTTGAGATATGTAAATAAATTATATGGATGATTTATTTTGAGAGAAATGTCAATATGTTTATTTGGCGAAAAGAGTTCCCACTGCGGCGCAGTGGGAGCGTGTCAAACCCACTGCGGCGCAGTGGGGGTTTTTGCACCCGAAGGTCAGGGAGTTCCCACTGCGGCGCAGTGGGAGTGTATCAGACCCACTGCGGCGCAGTGGGTTAATGCCCATGTGATGGACTAAGGGGCCGGCCCCCCCCCCTGCCCATGTGGTGATACATGCATTATGACACTTGTTGTCTTGCATGTTACACAAGACATAAGGCACATGGACTTGGAGTGTGAAGATACACAATACACACATAGAGTGCATCACCACAACTAACATAGCTTTTGCAAGACAAAACTCTCTCAAGAAAAAAGGTTTTTCTTCTTCCCTTTCTTCCATTGATTTCGGCCAAAGGGAGCCAAAAAGGGGAAGGCATTTCAAGTTAAATCCTAGCACATATTTGGGTGTTTGTTGGAAGCTTGGGGTATACAAGCTTGAGGTTCTTCTAGGTTGGAGACTAGCCACTTCAAGATCATCATCTCCTTCATTCAACCTTCTCATTAGCTTGGAAGAAGGTAGTCTTCTAAACACCCTATGGTTGTTGTTTTGTATGTATGTTATTCATATAGATGGATCCTTATTGTTTGGGTTTTCTTTTAATAGTTAAAATTGGTTTTAACTACATATGTCACATTGAAATGGTTCAATTTTCCGCTGCGTTTTAATATTATAAGGATAATATTACTTTGATAAAAACCCAAAAATCCCAACAATGGCATCTAGAGCCGGTTATATGGATACATACATCAAAAGTTGATATTTTGTTTGGACAAAATCCAATATTTTGGTCATTTGGTTATGGCCAAAATTAATACACAAAAGGAGGTTCCCTTTTCTTGTGTATTTTAGTGTCACAACTTAGCCAAGAGACCTTGTGAATGTTTGTGATGTGTGGATGTGTTTGTTTAATTATTCAATGGTTGTAATAGTTAAATAGGATTTTATTCATTCATTTGGTTATGTAATCTATTTATTTCATTTGGTATGTAATAAGTAGATTAGTTGCATTTTTCATTATAAATGTAATCTCCAAGAAGGCATCAAAAGGTTTGGGGCTAAAAGTTGGAGGCTAATGAGAAGACCCGTAAGTTCTTACTGCGGCGCAGTGGGAGTATATTAGACCCACTGCGGCGCAGTGGGGATTATGTGGCCGAAGACAGTAAGTTCCCACTGCGGCGCAGTGGGAGTATGTCAAACCCACTGCGGCGCAGTGGGGGTTTTTGCACCCGAAGGTCAGGGAGTTCCCACTGCGGCGCAGTGGGAGTATATTAGACCCACTGCGGCGCAGTGGGTTATCAAAATGAAGAATATTGTTCAAATCACATCACAAAAGGATTACTTGAAGCATTTGGATGCAAGATCAAGTGGGAGCTCAACTAACACAATATTTTGTGTTACTTTGTCCCTTAGGTTGAGACCTTTTGACCCACTTGTTTCGGCTAACAAGTGTGGTCAAAATAGTTGGCTAATGTTGTGCACTTATTATATTTATGTGGTTGTTTGTTTATTTTGTCATATGGATGCTCAAAACCAACAAACTTGATGACTACATAAAAGATTAAAATTGGTTTTAATATTGACATTAACTTGGTAAATTAAAATGGGTTTTATTAAAAGTTAATGGTCACAATTATAAAAGTGGATTTTATAAAAGAACCTTGAAATTTGGATTTCAAAATTCATTATGGTACATAGTTTTTAACTAGAATATAAAAAACTCAAACGACCCTTTAAAAACAAGTTAAACGCCATCCTTTTATACAACACTTAATTATTTGGGAACTCTTTGTAGGATAAAGGTCACCTAACTACTTTGAGGGAACTTATAAGTTAAGGTAAATTTATTGTACTTATGGGATAAAGGTCACCTAACCACTAGTATAAGATAAATTTACATGTGTGTATAAGTAGGACAACTTGATTTGGAAGCCATGTGATTAGGGTCACCGAAGCATGGTAACCAAAGGCGTTGATGGGATTAAACATGCCAACTTAATATAAGATATTAAACCGGTCCCATACCACTAGAAATTGCAAAGTGTTGCAATTGTCAAACGTTGACTACCTTGTTAATTTAGATCATGGGATAAAGGTCACCTAACCATCATTTAAATGTAACGTTGGATTCTAGGTTTTAATTATTAATTGTCCATGGGACATAAAAGGGTATTAACAATTAAAATTTATATTTGATATCGAAAATACTAATAAAGAACTTTGTTAATCTTGTAGATGGCCGCTAACAATGCAATAAACCCCAACCAAAACGTCCATAACTTTTCACTAAGATCCATCCTTGAAAAGGATCGTCTTAATCAAAATAACTTTGTGGATTGGTTTCGTAACTTGAGAATTGTTCTCAGGCACGAAAAGAAATCCTATATTTTAGACGATCCTATTCCTGATGAGCCCGAAGAAACTGATGTTGAAGCCCAAGGAGACTATCTTTTGAAACTTCCAAATGGTTTGGAAATTGTATTGAACAATGTTTTGTATGCACCTAGTTTGACTAGGAGTATTATTTCTGTTTCCCGTTTAAGACATGTTGGATATGATTTTAATTTTGTTAACAATGATATCCATGTTTCTTTGAATGATGTATTTTATTTTAAAGCTATGCCTTTAAATGGTATTTATGAATTAGTTCATGAAAATCAAACATATGATAACTCAATGTACCAAGCTACCACCAAGAAACTTAAATTAGATTTAAGTGAAACCTATATTTGGCATTGTCGTCTTGGCCATATAAATAAGAATCGCATACTAACACTTCAAAAGAATGGTCTTTTGAAAACAAAATCAAATGATTCATTTAATGTATGTGAATCTTGTTTACAAGGCAAGATGACTAAAGCACCTTTCAAAGGCACTAATGAAAGGGCAAAAGATTTATTAGGTATCATACATTCGGATGTATGTGGTCCTTTTAAGCCAATGACTAGGAATGGTGAAAGATACTTCATTACATTCACCGATGACTATAGTCGTTACGGTTATGTATACTTATTAAAACATAAGAGTGAAGCTTTTGAAATGTTCAAAATTTTCAAGAATGAAGTAGAAAACCAACTCAGTAAGACAATAAAAATTCTTCGTTCTGATAGAGGAGGTGAATACCTAAGTGATGCTTTTCAAGATCATCTTAGAAGTTGTGGGATTGTCTCACAACTAACTCCACCTGGAACACCACAACATAATGTGTGTCTGAAAGGAGGAATCGAACTCTATTAGATATGGTTCGTTCCATGATGAGCAAAAGCTCACTACCTCTATCATTTTGGGGATATGCCATAATCTCTGCTGCCCGAATTTTAAATATGGCCCCACCAAGAAACTTAAATTAGATTTAAGTGAAACCTATATTTGGCATTGTCGTCTTGGCCATATAAATAAGAATCGCATACTAACACTTCAAAAGAATGGTCTTTTGAAAACAAAATCAAATGATTCATTTAATGTATGTGAATCTTGTTTACAAGGCAAGATGACTAAAGCACCTTTCAAAGGCACTAATGAAAGGGCAAAAGATTTATTAGGTATCATACATTCGGATGTATGTGGTCCTTTTAAGCCAATGACTAGGAATGGTGAAAGATACTTCATTACATTCACCGATGACTATAGTCGTTACGGTTATGTATACTTATTAAAACATAAGAGTGAAGCTTTTGAAATGTTCAAAATTTTCAAGAATGAAGTAGAAAACCAACTCAGTAAGACAATAAAAATTCTTCGTTCTGATAGAGGAGGTGAATACCTAAGTGATGCTTTTCAAGATCATCTTAGAAGTTGTGGGATTGTCTCACAACTAACTCCACCTGGAACACCACAACATAATGGTGTGTCTGAAAGGAGGAATCGAACTCTATTAGATATGGTTCGTTCCATGATGAGCAAAAGCTCACTACCTCTATCATTTTGGGGATATGCCATAATCTCTGCTGCCCGAATTTTAAATATGGCTCCCACCAAGAAAGTGGAGAAAACACCTTTTGAAATATGGCATGGAAGAGTTCCATCTTTATCATATTTAAAGGTATGGGTTGTGAGGCTTATGTAAGACATGATGCCTCAAACAAATTAGAGCCCCGATCCACTAAGTGTATCTTTGTAGGATATCCCAAAGATGATTTGGGATATTATTTCTACAATCCTAATGAGCAAAATGTATTTGTTGCTCGAAAGGCTGAGTTCTTGGAAACTAAATTCCTTATGGAAGGAACTAGTTCCAGAACAGTGGAACTTGAAGAAGATCAAGAACCACTGGCAGATACACACTTGGGTGACACTAGCATTCAACAAAAGGATGTTGAAGATGATCAAAGGGTTGATCAAGACACACAAAACGTTCGTAGATCTGGTAGAGCTACTTATCCACCTGAGAGATATGGATTTCTCGTGGATGAATGCTACATGGTAGTTTCTGATGAACCTACCACCTACCATGATGCTATGTCCAAATCAGATTCGGACAAATGGCTAGAGGCCATGAACGCTGAGATGCAATCCATGTATGACAACCAAGTTTGGGAATTGGTTGTTGAACCTCCTAATTCCAAAGTAGTTGGAAGTAAGTGGGTGTTCAAATTGAAACACGATATGCATGGAAACTTGAGTACTTATAAAGCTAGACTTGTAGCAAAAGGTTTCACTCAAACTCGAGGGGTCGATTATGATGAAACTTTTTCGCCTGTGGCAATGCTAAAGTCTATTAGGATATTATTTGCCATAGCCGCACATTATGACTATGAGATATGGCAAATGGATGTCAAAACCGCTTTTCTAAATGGATATCTTGAGGAAGATGTCTATATGGATCAGCCTGAAGGTTTTGTCGATCCAAAACATCCTAATAAAGTATGCAAGTTAAAGAAATCAATCTATGGATTGAAACAAGCATCAAGAAGCTGGAATCGTCGTTTTGATGAAGAAGTCAAGAAATTTGGCTTCATTAAAAACGCTGATGAAGCTTGTGTGTATAAGAAGGCTAGTGGGAGCATCATTACTTTTCTAGTATTATATGTCGATGACATTCTACTATTTGGAAATGACATTCCAACCTTGGAAGGTGTAAAAGCCTGGCTTGGAAGTTGCTTTTCCATTAAGGATCTTGGTGAAGCCGCCTATATTTTGGGAATAAGGATCTATAGGGATAGATCAAGACGCTTAATAGGTTTGAATCAAAGTGCATACATAGACAAGATCTTGAAAAGGTTCAAGATGGAAAACTCCAAAAAGGGTTTGGTGCCTATTCAAAGAGGAACTATATTGAGTACTTCTCAATCTCCCAGCTCAAAAGTTGAGCAAGAGAGAATGAGTGGAATCCCATATGCATCTGCTATAGGATCCATCATGTATGCTATGATATGCACGAGACCGGACGTGTCATGCGCTTTAAGCATGACAAGTAGATACCAGCAAAATCCAGGAGATAGTCATTGGATGGCTGTCAAATATATATTGAAATATCTTAGAAACACTAAAGATATGTTCTTAATATATGGATCTGGTGAGGAGGAACTCGTTGTAAAGGGTTACACGGATGCGAGTTTCCAAACTGATCAAGATGATTCTCGATCACAATCGGGGTACATCTTCATTCTAAATGGAGGAGCTGTTTCTTGGAAAAGCTCAAAGCAAGATGTGGTTGCATTGTCCACTACAGAATCGGAATACATCGCCGCTTCTTTAGCAGCACAAGAAGCTGCATGGTTGAAGAAATTCATTGCCGATCTAGGGGTTGTTCCTTCCATTCAAGGACCCCTAGAAATTCTTTGTGATAACGAGGGTGCGATTGCTCAAATCAAGGAACCTCGTGCACATCAAAAGACTAGGCACATTGAGCGGAGATTCAACTACATAAGGGATGAAGTTGAAAAGGGAAGATATGTATTCACAAAGTTCACACCGATCAAAATGTTGCGGACCCACTCACGAAGCTCCTTGAAAGGCCTAAGCATGAGAGTCATACTTGTGCCATGGGACTTCGATATTCTAGTGATTGGATTTGATCTATTTTAGTATTTGGATATCGGAACACTTATAGTTATTAACACATTTATATGAATATTGGTATTTTGCATTTAAATTGTGTTATGTTCCATTTTTGCATGTTTAAATCCATGAATAAGTTAATTATTCTAAATGTCCGTAGTCGATCATATTTGTGGGAACAAATATGAATGTAAGATTATTATGAACTTGGATTGGTAGATATTCAAAAGGGTTTGAATATAGAGCAAAGTGTTGCTACCAAGGTTCATAGATATTTGTGGGATACAAATATTGGACTGACCTGCAATCAAGCATTACTACATGGAATCTCTGTGATTGATCATAAGTAATCTTGAGTTAAAAGGCGAATATCATTGTATCCTCAGACCTGAGATACATATTGGGTCTTGATATTCACTGAATATTATACTTTGACTTAGTTCTTCGCTGTTCTGAAACATGGCAGTACATAAGACTAAGCTCAGGTATGATATAAGGTGATTGTGAGAGACGTATGTAGTCGAGATGGAATTTGTCCCTCTTATTCGTTGAGAGTTAGATGTCTAAGGCCTGCTACAAAGTTAAATCAATAGAGAATGATCACTCTGTGTCTCTAGGATTTAACATGACATCTGTGACAAAAGGATAAATGATCGATTCACCTAAATCATTTCAAGTAAGGGACTTGAAGAGGATGATGTTATTGAATGGCACTACGTCATACGTATTAGGGGTAGCAAACCGTTGTTAGGCGGTATTTGCTGCTTGCGTCAATCTTCTATGAATCTTGTGCAAGTGGGAGATTGTTGGAATTCGTCTGCCCAAGACACATATTAAATTGACGTGGCTAGTACGTGATGATCCAAGTCGGGTCATACCCAATAACAAGCTAGACAAACACTAATGATTTTATTTATAAGATATGATCTTTAAATAAATATCAATACTTGAAACATTTAGAAAGTGGTTTTCTAAATAATTGCACTTGAGATATGTAAATAAATTATATGGATGATTTATTTTGAGAGAAATGTCAATATGTTTATTTGGCGAAAAGAGTTCCCACTGCGGCGCAGTGGGAGCGTGTCAAACCCACTGCGGCGCAGTGGGGGTTTTTGCACCCGAAGGTCAGGGAGTTCCCACTGCGGCGCAGTGGGAGTGTATCAGACCCACTGCGGCGCAGTGGGTTAATGCCCATGTGATGGACTAAGGGGCCGGCCCCCCCTGCCCATGTGGTGATACATGCATTATGACACTTGTTGTCTTGCATGTTACACAAGACATAAGGCACATGGACTTGGAGTGTGAAGATACACAATACACACATAGAGTGCATCACCACAACTAACATAGCTTTTGCAAGACAAAACTCTCTCAAGAAAAAAGGTTTTTCTTCTTCCCTTTCTTCCATTGATTTCGGCCAAAGGGAGCCAAAAAGGGGAAGGCATTTCAAGTTAAATCCTAGCACATATTTGGGTGTTTGTTGGAAGCTTGGGGTATACAAGCTTGAGGTTCTTCTAGGTTGGAGACTAGCCACTTCAAGATCATCATCTCCTTCATTCAACCTTCTCATTAGCTTGGAAGAAGGTAGTCTTCTAAACACCCTATGGTTGTTGTTTTGTATGTATGTTATTCATATAGATGGATCCTTATTGTTTGGGTTTTCTTTTAATAGTTAAAATTGGTTTTAACTACATTTGTCACATTGAAATGGTTCAATTTTCCGCTGCGTTTTAATATTATAAGGATAATATTACTTTGATAAAAACCCAAAAATCCCAACACGTGAACCAGTTCAACTGAAGAAATCCTCCAGTGACACTCCATTTTATCCTTCAATAAGTTTTAAATTACCACAAGAACTTACTATTGGATCTGATGTACGTGTCACCCCAATATCAGCACCAGTTCAAACTCCTCCAGTTGTTCAAGAAATGCCTTCAACTGAAGAATTTCATGATGCAAATCGTGACCTCATTGACTCTGATGAGGAAGTTGAAGTAGTTTGGGCTGATCCTCTTCTAGAAGCTACAACTGAAGAGGTTCCTCAGGTGACTTGCACTGATATTGTTGTCAGAAATCCTGGTCAATACTCTAAATGGACCAAAGCACATCCAATTGAACAGATCATTGGAGAGTCCAGTAGAAGGGTTCAAACCAGAAGAGCCACCAGAGAGCAATGCTTGAATGTCACCTTCTTATCACTGATTGAACCAAAGAAGATTGATGAGGCTTTGGCAGACCCAAGCTGGGTAGAAGCAATGCAAGAAGAGCTTATCCAGTTCGAAAGGAACAATGTTTGGGAACTTCTTCCTTGTCCACCAGGGTTGAAGAAAGAACCCATTGGTACAAGATGGGTCTACCGAAATAAGATGGATGAAGATGGCAATGTTATAAGAAACAAAGCCAGATTAGTTGCCCAGGGTTATTGTCAAGCAGAGGGCGTTGATTTTGATGAAACTTTTGCTCCAGTTGCTAGACTTGAAGCCATTAGAATTTTCTTGGCTTATGCAGCCCATCTGCAGTTCAAGGTCTACCAGATGGATGTCAAAAGTGCATTCCTGAATGGAAACTTTGGAAGAAGAAGTGTATGTTAAACAGACTCCAGGCTTCATTAATGAGAAGCATCCTCACTGGGTATACAGACTGAACAAGGCATTGTATGGTCTTAGACAAGCCCCAAGAGCCTGGTATGACACTTTAACTAAACATCTTCTCAAAAATGGCTTTAAAATAGGTGAGATAGATAATACCTTGTTTATTTTAAAAGAAAAAGGTAGTATCTTACTAGTACAAATTTATATGGATGATATTATATTTGGGTCAACTGATGATGCAATGTGTAAAAGGTTTTCTAAAATCATGTCATCTGAGTATGAAATGAGTTTAATGGGTGAATTAACATTTTTCTTGGGTCTTCAGATTAAGCAAACTGAAAATGGAATTTTCATAAACCAAGAGAAATATGTTAGAGATTTGTTAAGAAAATACAAATATGATTCAATCCCATCTAAAACCACACCAATTGCAGCACCTTTAAATTTGGACTCTGACCCAACTGGCAAACCAGTGAACACAACTGAATATCGTGGTATGGTTGGTTCACTGATGTACTTAACTGCTAGTCGACCAGATATAATGTTTGCAACATGTCTTTGTGCCAGATTTCAGGCTAACCCAAAAGAATCACATTTGCATGCTATTAAGCGCATCTTCAGATACCTGAAAGGGTGTCCTAGCTTTGGTCTTTGGTATCCCAAAGGCTCAGGGTTAGATCTAATGGGTTATTCGGATTCAGATCATGCAGGTTGTAAGATAGATAGAAAGTCAACAACTGGAGGTTGTCATTTCCTTGGAGGAAAATTGGTGAGTTGGACCAGTAAGAAGCAGACGTCAGTCTCTATGTCCACTGCTGAGGCAGAGTACATTTCTGCGGCCAGTTGTTGTGCCCAGATTCTCTGGATCAAGAACCAGTTATTAGATTACGATCTAAAATACAAAAGAACACCAATCTTTTGTGACAACACCAGTGCAATTGCTATATCTCACAACCCGGTGATGCACTCCAAGACAAAGCATATTGATATCAGGTATCGTTTTATTCGTGATCATGTTATGAAAGGAGATATTGAAATTCATTTCATCCCCACTGACAAACAGCTCGCTGATGTTTTACAAAACCTCTTGATGAGAAAACTTTTAAACATCTCATCAGTGAACTGGGAATGTTAAATCCTTGAAACTAGAGACTTCGTTATGAACGCATCAGTGACACTGACGAAGCTCTCCAGTTGAGGAGATCCATATAATCTTTGTTCGCCAGGCTATCGAACGCCTTTGTGATACTATCTTGGCACTAATTGATTTATGGATCATCATTTTAGGGGGAAGACTCAAAATATTTTTCTGACTAAAATTCTTTTGTTTTGAAAAATTGTCACTGGAGAATCCTCCAGTGAAAACTGGCACTGGACTAACCCTCCAGTGTACATGTTTGGTCTTATCTAAAACTGGTGGTCAACCAGATTTCATAACGTTATAAGATACTTGGTCAATTTTGTGACACGTGATGGCACTTGAGTACTCTTTATCAAGTTGTAACCGTCGGCTGACGTGTCAAAGATATTTTTGTAAAAAGATGCACTTTTTATGGGGATTGTGAAAAGATAGTGGGCGCGTAGGAATACAGGTCGTCGTAGCATTAAATGCT
This sequence comes from Erigeron breviscapus, assembly GCA_034093135.1. Classification (NCBI taxonomy): domain Eukaryota; kingdom Viridiplantae; phylum Streptophyta; class Magnoliopsida; order Asterales; family Asteraceae; genus Erigeron; species Erigeron breviscapus. The sequence goes on along the minus strand of CM067169.1, from coordinate 104,225,375 downwards.
TAGCACCATGTATTAAAAAATTTTGAATTTCAAATTTTCATTATATCAAAACATCAAATCAGTTTGAAAATTTGGGGATTAAAACTTTATTTTTGTATTTACTTTGGGATTTTATACCCTTATAAATACCCCCACATTTACTCCGAAACACATTTACTTCTCTTCACATTCCTTCATTTACTCCCCAATCATCAAATATTGCTTATTTTCTCTCTCTGCTCAATAAATCAAGAACCCTAATTCCCAAATACTACTCAATTTCAATTTTCCCTTGTAGTAAAATGGCTCCTAAATCATCCCGCAACAGAGATATTAATCTGCTTACTGTCCCTTATGCCCCGTCATCAGATGTCAAGCAAGCATCTGGTGCCCCATCAAACCCTAATCTAATCAAATTAAATCCCAATAATCCGATGGCAAGTTTGATGGGAAAACAAGGCGCTGATACTCTTATTGGAAGAATCCAAAGATTCTTAAAGGATTCTCCCATTGGTGCCACGTTCTCTGCAAACCCACACAAAATGTATCATGATTATTTGTGTGAGTTTTGGTACACAGCCAAATTTACTGACGACTGTTCAGCCATCAACTTCACACTCAAAAATGGAACAGTCAAGTGTACCATTACTGCAGAGACGTTGAGGGATGCCCTTAACCTCAACTACTGGAGACAAGGAGAATCTACAGTTGTTATCTCTCAAAATATAAATTTCAGACAAACACTCCTTGAAATGGGACACACGGAGTGTCTGGAAAATGGAGTCCTAAAAACAAAAGGATCCATGACGATGAAAGGCCTCACACCATCCTGGAGGTACTTCTTTATTCATCTTGTTGAGAGTATGGGTAGGAGTTCTGGTGGATTGGACCAGATAAACTCCTCACAGGCAGAAATGGCTTACTACCTGTGGAACGGATTGAGAGTGGACTTTGCTAACATCTTATTCAGAAGTCTAGCTCAGAAACTGAAGGGCACAAGGGGACTCTGCATCCCCTTCTCCAGGTATCTCTCTCTCTGTTTTAAACTTATCTTGGGCAGTGAAGAGTACAAAAATACAACTTCATTATTCACTGTCCCAGATTTGTTGAGGAATCTAGACTCCCTTGCATCTGAACCTGGGGAGGTTGAGATTCCTTCGAGAATGTTGTTGGCATTCTCTAAAACGATGCACCAATACCAGGTGGCTCGGAAAGACAACTGGGTGGGCCTCAAAACAATGAGGGACCCACCGGTTCGTCTACTGGCAATGAGACAGTTGTTGGGCCTGAACAACAGTCTAACCCTGCCAGTTCCAGTGTGTCAGTCCCTTCCACTATCACTGGAGACCTCCCAACAGGTCTTTAGGGTGCTCCAAAGGCTAAAAGAACCCGTCGCCTTAGGCAAAGGTCAGTACAAGCCGCTGGCAGTAGTAACCCATCCAGCCCTCCAGTTTCCTCCCAACAGGATGCTGGAGAATGTCAAAGGGATACACCGCAAGCAACCACTTCCGCAACTGCTGTAGGAGGAAGTGGTGAAGAGATTACTGGGTCAGCCCAACCCAGAGTAGAGTTAAAGTCTGCACAACAAAGTGTCGATTGCCAAACTTCTTACACTGCTACTGCACGAACTGATGAAGTCGCTGACCAGTCACAACTGGCGACTGAGGTTCCAAACTCTTCGGCCGATGAAGTTATGATTGAGGATAGAGCAATTGTAACTGAGGAAACCCCAGTGACCTCTATTCCTGGCGATGATGTCACCACGACTGAGCCAACAACTGATGCAACTATCCAGGAAACTGGAGAAGTTCATTAGGAGACTGAACAACTTGTTCAGCCACCTGAAACGTTCATGGATCTGGACATAGATGTTAATGAAGATGAAATCCAAATAGAGTCTTCGGACTCTGAAGGAACTGCTTCAGATACTGAGATACTTGATGCTTCTATACAAGCTCAAGACCCTTCATCTCATATCTCACCACCAGAAATTCCAGTTTCAGTTTCACCATCCATACAAATAATTCCACATATTTCTCCACCATCATTATCATCCTTATTAGTGTCTAGAAATAGACACATGCCCCACCCCGCCGGCTGGTGTACCTGAGAATACTCGGTACATTCAGCCACTTGATCTCACTCAACGTCCTTCTTCTTTCCCAACATCTGTTTCTCTTTCGTCTGCCGCTAGCCAATCAACTGTTGAGGCTTCTCTAAATTTGCCTCCTCTAGTTGCTCCAGTGGCACCTGTTGCCAGTCCAGTGACACCTTCCCCTCAGTCATTGGACAGTCAAGTTTTCTCTTTCCAAACCGACATCCGAAACCTTATTAAAAGGGTGGAGGATGTTCAAAAGACAATTGACAAGAATACCAAGTCAATCTCCAGGTACAACAAGGAAAGTGTTACAAATCAAAGGGTTGTGGACCTGGGGATAAACAAGTTCACTGCTAATGAAGACTTGGTGTTCAACAAGCTCAATGAGTTGGTCACTGGCTGCAACACTTTGTCCAGTTATTTGTAATAAGCCTTTGACCTAACTCAAACCAAAGTCACCACCTCAATCTCCAACTTACTTGGAAATACTGTAAGATCATCTGAAGTAGACTTGAAGGAGATTGAAAGACAGGTCAAGGAATTGTTTGATAGACCTGCTCTTAATGTGACAGAGCTTGGGCAACAACTGGCTAATTCAGTGGGTCAGAAAATTGAAGACACCTTGGCTGCAAGAGAACAACAACTTATCGAAGTGTGATGTCTGAGATCACAAAGATTGGTTCTCCTCAGGTTGATTTGGCCCCAATTACATCTGAGATCAACCAGTTGAGAAGTAGTCTTGACACATTGGCAACCAAGGTATCTGGATATTCAACTGCTCTTGATAAACTGACCACTAAAGTTGGCAAAGAGAAAGAAAAAGAGATTGTAAAAGAGAAAGAGTATGTGACTGCTGGTCTCTCACCTGAGGATGTGCAACTGATGAGAGACATCTAGACTAGCCAAGGACAAGTTGCTGATAATGTCTTGGTTCAGTCAAGAGAGACCAATCACCTCTGGAGGACAATCAGAATGATTTGCACTGTCTTCAGAGAGTGCAAGGACATGCAGTCATGGCAGAGTCCAAACAGGTTGCCCCATAGCAATTCTGACTGGGAAGTAATTCGTGCTGGTCTAGACGCTGCCAAGGGGGAAAGGTCTGCAGTCCTTACCCCCAGATCAAGTGAAAGGCAAGTTGTTGATGCTGCCAGTACTGATGCTGGTCAGCAAATCATTGAACATTTTGATGATGTGGTTGATAGGGGGAATGTGGACAAGGGTAAAGGCAAAGCAACTGAAACTGCCCTTGTGCTGGCTACTAAAACACAAACAAAGGCAACTGGTACTGAAGCCAGTGTGCTGGAAACTGGAAACATCGATCAACTTCCTCCAGTGACTGAAAGTGATAGTCGAAGTCTGGCAGCTATTGGCCATGCCCTTAAAGAAAGAAAAAGAAAGAGAAAGGAAGACCAAAGGGTGGCCAGGGCACAAATACAAGATCTGGGTGCCTTAGATGCCAGTGATGCCGTTTTGTTGGGCATCACACTGGAGCAATATGCAAGAGTAAAGAATGATCAAAGGATAGTTGGAGCTTTAATGGAAAACCTTGATATTGAACTGGAAAAAGACTATCCAGATGATGAAGTTGCTTTCGATGCCAAGACAATAAATGTTTCAGTAGAGAAGGCCAAAGAAATGAGAACCCTTGGAATTGAAAGGAGAAACCACAATGTGGATAAAATAATTAAAAGGGTGTTGAATCCACCCAAGTCCAAAGGTCAACCAAGAAGAAAACCCTTGCCAAGGGATGCAGACCTAAGGACATTTGTTGAACCCACTGGTGAAGTGTCAAATGATGATATCAAGGCTGCTGTGCAGGCTGCTGGATCTGAAAAGGTTAGAATATCAAATGAATCTGAAGCCAGAGCCTATTATTCCTCAATCATGTCAAGGAGGAAGCACAGTGGTGCCATTAATGGATTCAATGTCTTCATCAAGCCAGGCACTAAAGTCTTTCATGTTCAAATCAGTTATACCAGAGGGCCACTGGTGAAAACTGATAATCCTTCAGTGTTGCAATATGGGTTCAGTGAATGGGTGGAGATGGTGAATGTTTTGGAAGCTAAGTCAGTGAAGAATAGGATTGAGAAAGCATGGACCAATTTGTTGAAGGGCAAAATACAACACAAGGAAAATCTGGAGCTCAGATTACATATAGACCCTGAAGACACTCAACCTATTGGTTCACTGACCAAAAGAAGAAGAATAGAAGGACCATCAAATTAATGTTCTTCTTCTTTGTTATCTACTTGTATTTTCTTTTTGCAAATTTGTAACTTGTGTAAATTTTCAATTTCTTGTATATATGAAGTTGCCAGTTTGTAACACACAAGATAGATAGCAGATTAAATCTAACTAGCATAAAAAGAAAAACCCAAGGCATTTGATGATCTATAAAAATGCCTTGGAAAATTAGATAGATTTAGTCAAAAACAAGTCTTTCAAATTCATACTTGTATAGATAGAAAACTTATAAAGACTTGGCAATATTTCAGGACAAATAGGGGGAATATGTTAGGTCCAATTTTACTTAAGAAACTGGAGCGTCTCCAGTTGCATCTGGAGACCAGAAGATTTGTCCAGAAATATATGAAGTCCAGTGGCCAGTGTACAGTTGATGCCACTGGAGCTTCACTCCAGTTGAGATCTGACCAGATAGTACAAACATTTCAATTGAAGTCGAAGACAACAAGTGGAAGAAAGAGAATGACCATGGCAGCGAAGCCCAGTGGACATTCTGTCCAGATCAAGACTGGAGATCATCAGTATAAAGCATTTACAAAGCTTTACACTGATTACGAGGAAGACCTTTTTGCTTTATGTACTATTAACCGGACAATACACATTGTCTATGTTTAAAGTACAAAAGTACATAAAGCAGGTTGGATAAAGTAACTTTATGTCTTACTTTATCAAGCATTTTGAAGGAATTCAATACACTTCCTTAAATGCTCTCAACCATATTTGTACAGCTAAAGTTGACATCCCAATGTCAACTTTGCCTATAAATAGAGGTCTTTGCACTACCAAGAAACAACTTTGCATATTCAGACATTTGCATTTCTTGGTGACTTGTGCAATATTCTCTCAATCGCAAAAAGGAATATTTCACAACTTTAAGTGTTTCGATTGTTAAGAGGATTTCCAAGTTTACATCAATTGTATTTCATAGGTTGTTAGGATATTTACATCTTTGTATTATCTTGGTTCCGCAACAGCCTTGTAATTTATTTAACATTAATAAATAAATTACATTTGAAAAATACATATTGTCTCACCAATTTACTTTACATATATTGTCTCACCAATTTACTTTACAAGTACTTACTTATTGCATTGTCTTTTACTTATATACATTTGTCACCTTATAAGTAATCCTCCAGATTAACCTGATATACTGTTCACTGCAACTGGTCGTCTCCAGATCAGTGAACGTATTGCAAAGTACTATCACCATTGACATAGAGGTGTCTTCAGTTAGTACCATCTATTGAGTTGGGACTTACAGGGTAAATGGCATCAATCAACTCATCATGAAGGCCTATGAAGTTACAAGACACAAGGAGGCAATTCAAGAGTCGAACGAAGCAAATCGGAGTGCAGCAGAAGATGTCAGCGCTGCTGGCACCCTTGCTAGCGCCGCTGGCCCAACACCAGTAGGCCCCAGCGCCGCTGGGCCCATCCCCCAGCGCTGCTGGGCGGCCCAGATTAGCAGCTGACTTTTGCCTCTATTTATACGAAAGCAACCCTCAAAACCCTAGGAGAGAGCCGATTCAGCAGCCCTAGCCGCCACATACAAACCCTAGGTCGACTTTGCAGATTCCAAGGAGGTTTTGAAGCTTCTAACACCTTCCGATCTTCATCTTCTACCTAGATCTATCTCTTTTATTTACTTTCAGTTGGTAAATAATGTCTTTCATCTTTTCAGACTTTGTTATTCCTTTAATAATGTAGGCTAGTAGGGTGAATACTTGTTTGGATCGATGTGATCATGTAGACGTTTATTTATTTTACTTTATTTGTTAGATCTGTTGGATTGTGTTTACTGTTTGTCGTAGATCCATGTTTTATGAGTTCTTCATATTGTTATCGGTTCTATATCTGAGTGTGTTAATTTAATTCTGATGATCGGTCTATAATCATACACTAGGATTAATACATAAAGATGGAAAACACTAGTCGGTCTATAACTAGGAGTAAAAGGTGATTCACTTATAACTGAGGGATCCAGAACCATAATAATTAGAATAAGTTGAACATGATGCTTAACAATGTCAGACGCGATCCAGTGACATGGAAACGTGCACTGTGGTCACCGGAGGGAATTATTATCTGGTCATGGCTTAAGAGCCGGGTATATTAAAAGACGGATTAGTAACACAAACTTAGGTGATTAAAGCTTAAACAATGAATCTAACGAGAATTTGTTTAAAGGGTAGTGTGAGTCTAGGGACAACACTAGTTACTTAGGCAAAGTGAATCTAACGAGAATCTGAGTCGTGATTAAGTTTTCCAACAGTCTAGCAAATGGGTAGGATAAGTAATCTGGTCGTACCATGAGATCGGAGATGCCAAACAAGTATTTTAATTTTATTACTGTTATTTGCTTTTTCAAACTCTTTTTCAGATTAAGCCTCTCGCTGAATAAGCAGTTGCGGCTTCTATTTTACTTTTCAGTTTTATTAGTTTTAATAGGAAATCGTGACAACCCCCAACCGCTAGAATTACACACATTATTAGACTAGGTAGTGCAAGCGTCCCTACGAACGATCCTGTACTTACCACAACACTATCTACTTTCGATCGGGTCCACTGCTCGTTAGTGTGCATTTTGTTGAGGTATTTACTTGTACAACATTTTATAAATTTAAAACAGTGTTTTCTTAATTAAAAATTATTTTTCCAAATTACGCAACACATCATATAGTCAAAAGGAAGGTGTAGATTTTGATGAGACTTTCTCTCATGTGGTTAAAATAGTTACTGTCAGATGCTTAATTGGTTTGGCTGTTCAAAATAATTGGTGTTTGTATCAACTTGATATAAATAATGCTTTCTTGTATGGTGCTCTTGAAGAAACTGTTTATATGAAATTGCTTGAAGGTTTTTTTGATAAAAGTGACACTAGAGTGTGCAAATTAAACAAATCTCTTTATGGTTTAAAACAAGCACCTAGGCAATGGAATGCTAAAGTCACTGATGCTTTAATTAGTAATGGTTTTTTGCAAAGTAAAAGTGATTATTCACTCTTTACTAAATCTGGTAATGGTTCTTTCATTGCTTTGTTTGTATATGTTGATGATATTATTATTACTGGTGACAGTGAGTTAGAAATTGATAAGTTTAAAACTTATCTTAAAACAAAGTTCTTGATAAAGGATCTAGGCAAGCTTAAATACTTCTTAGGTATTGAAGTTGTTGACACTGATGATGGAGTGTGTTTGAACCAAAGAAAGTATTGTTTAGATCTTTTATCTGAATTTGGTTTACTTGCTGGCAAGCCTATTAGTGTTCCTTTGGATCCTAATGTTCAGTTATCTAGTTGTGATTCTGTTAATAATCTTGTGCTTAAAGATATTACTGAATATCAAAAATTAATTGGCAAGCTTATTTATTTAACTCACACTAGACCTGATATTGCTTACACTGTACATTGTTTGAGTCAGTTCATGCATAAACCTCTCACTTCTCATCTTAAGGTTGCTCTTAGAGTATTGAGATACTTAAAAGGAGCACCTGGAAAAGGTATTCTGATCAACAAGTCTGATTCTTTTAATCTTGAAGCCTATGTTGATTCAGACTGGGCTAAATGCATTTCTAGCAGAAGGTCTGTTACTGGTTATTTTGTTTACTTTTGTGGTTCTTTGGTGTCTTGGAAGAGTAAGAAACAAAAAACTAATTCTAAGTCATCTACTGAAGGTGAATATAGCAATGGCTTCTGTTACTTGTGAAATTATTTGGATTGTAAAATTTTTACAGGATTTACAAATTATAAATGTCCTTCCTGTTAAGTTGTTTTGTGATAATAAATCAGCAATTAAGATTGCTTCCAACCCTGTTTTCCATGAAAGAACTAAGCACCTTGAAATTGATCTTCATTTTGTAAGAGAAAAGATACTAGCAGGTGTAATTAAAACTGAGAAAATAGAATCTGCTTTAAATGTAGCAGATATTCTAACTAAAGGGTTGGATACAAAGCCCCATGAGTTTATTTGTAACAAGCTTAAACTTGTTAACTTATTTGAGAATAAGATTAAGGGGGGTGTTGAAATTATAATCACACTCTCATAAGTTGCTTATAGCTTTAGCATATTTCTTTCTATATGCTTATTGTATGATTAGTGTTGTAGGAAGGACTTGAAGTGTTGATTATATGGACAGAAGGGCTAAAGCTGTACAAAAGAAAGAAGATACAAGTAGAGGGACTGAAGTTGTAATTAGAAGAAAGATATGTGTATATATACACATACATGTCCAGATTTAGGGTGAATGAAACCCTAAATATTTTTCACACGTTTTCTTTCTCTCTCTCTCGATATATATATATATATATATATATATATATATATATATATCTTCAGATTCATTGTAATAGTAATCTTTGATTAATTCGTTTGTAATAGTACATTCAACAAATAGTTGAGTGAATCATACTTGATTAGCAGGTGTGATTTTGTTTTGATTTGAGTTGAATCTATTTGAGAATAGATTAGATTTTCTGGAAATAAATTGAGATTTGTTTTCTGTTCAATAAGTAATCTTTTAAACGCGTCTATGATTACTTTTAATCTTAAAATACATTTAACTTAAATAAAAAAATATTCTACACTTATTTTGAGATAATTTGGAAAAGATTTGATCATTTGACGAAACTGCAATACGATAAGCTACGTGATTAGGTATAGGGTAGTTAATTAATAATTATTAGGGAAATGGCAGCCTTTAGGGTAAGTTTATAAAAAAATTGTACCTCCAATATTATAAAAAAATCTCTGAAATTTATGATAAGTGTACAATTATTTTAAGTAAGGGCTGTGTTTATAATTAATATACAGTAATAAGTATTGGTATGGATGTTCAAAACTCCCCTTCGAAAGTAAATCCCGGTTGTCTCACTAACAGATCATTGACATTAGCCATTCATATCTATATTTATTAACTTTTTTAATTTTTTGGGAAACCTATTAACCAATTCATTAAACATGATTATAAATCAAATATCAAGAATCGCATCTTTGATATCAAGACAAGACAAATAGAACAAATAGAACAAGAGTATGTGCCAAAATAGATTGTGAATTTAAATGTTGATACGGTGGTTCATTTAATATAAATCAATTTTTGGAAAAATAGAAAGTGTTGCACCGAGCCACCGACAGGGCGAGGGTATTGACTACGCGTAATGGAATCTTAGTCATAATAACTGGTTATATTTAACAAAGACACCGACCCTTCCATAGTTCCATATATTTGCAAACTTAGCGACTACCCGCCTAAGGTCATCCAAAATTTAATAACCTCACTCCTCGAATTTTTCAACATTCATTGCCCTTGGTTTCTTTTTTTTCTTTTTTTTGAAAAGTAACTTTTATTCACAAAATACCAAACACCCATCAAACCGTGGGGTGGCAACAAGTAATTACAAGGCTATACTATATACATATTTCAAAACGATTCCAACTATCCAGGCTAATCGTACAACCTTTTGATCTATTTTTGAACCAAAGGTATCTAGTCGCCTTTATCTCTTGAAGTACCTTATCCGCATTCGCCTCCTCATTGTTAAATCTTCTATTGTTCCTTGCGCGCCAAAGGCACCAACATGTTGCAAAAACAATGCCCTTGAATATCTTCTTTGTGTTCCTCCCTAGTCCCAGATGTTCTTCAATTTCGAAAAGTGTATTCATTGCCCTTGTTATTTTCATATCAATAACATTCGTACGTCACGAAATATGAGTTATATATTATATTATAAAATAATTTATAGCATATTTAGTGACGTATGACGACAAAATGATGGTATACAAATCATCATCCATAAATAAAAAAGTTTGTTTAATAGTAAAAATAAGATAGTTGTCATCCGTTAAACATAATGTGTTAAAAATGATAAGTTTTGTTTATAATATGTTGAAAATTTCTATAGTTTTATTTGCTATATTGATGTTTTTAATTTTGATTAAAAGTTATAGATCATACCACATATATTTGATAATGAAATTTGTTTTGTTATTTTATTTTTTTGTTGAAATAAGAATGTTTTATTTTATGTAAATCTAATATATATTTGTATTTGTAATAAACTAAAGATTAAAAAAATAATTATAATAGAAAAATAATAGAATTTGAAAAGAATGAGAGGTGTTTCCTTAATGAAGAATATAATTAACCAATTAAGATTACAAAAAACCTTATTATATATATATATATATATATATATATATATATATATATATATATATATATTATATATATATATATATATATAAGCTACAAAGTGAAAAAAAATAAATAACTAAGACATCAATATTTATTTAATTTTTACTTATAGTGAGTCTAGGTAAGTTTTTTCTTCAAATCTATAGATGATAAGGGCTTCTCATTGAAGGGTGTAAATAGGTATCTATTTGGCGAAAATTTAGACTCTCTACCGGTTAAGACAATGTATACTAGACATTTCAATATTCACTGGTAATTTACATCTAAAAAAAGACTTTAACATATAAATTCTTTATCTACCTATATATTTTTTTCATAATAACTTTGACATGCATTATATTATTAAAAAGATTTTGTAGGATAAATTAGTTTAATCTACCAATTTACAAAAAGATCAGCTATAATATTTTTTAAATAGTGATATGATACTATTTTAAAATCATTATTATTAAAAATTATTTAAAATAATTTTTGTGGAATAAATTGTAGCTTTCCAAAGACATTATTTTGAGTTTTATGATGTCAGAAGCTAATGATATAGCTAATTTTGAGGGACTGTATATTAGTTAATAATAATAATAATAATAATAATAATAATAATAATAATAATAACACACAAATGCTATATTGTATAACTACAGTTAAGTAGTTTAATAATAAAAATAAAAATAGAATGTTTGAAAGTGGTTTCTAGTATTTGTTGAAGTCAAAATTGGTGAGAGGTCGTATGAGGATGAAAAGACAAGGGCAGCTACAATCGGATCCAAGTGCCTGCCTTGAATTCATCTAGAAGTCGAACCAAACCAACCAATTACAGGTCGATCGATGTCTCAATTTCACCTGCCCTTCCCATTTCCTTTGCTGGAAAGCCTCTATCTTTCTATGTATTCAAACAATTGTTACTACTATTATTTATCTTATTACCTTTGTAATACACGGAATTATCTATATCTATACTATATTATAAAGCAAATAGCCCTTGTCTAAAATTTTAAGTTTCAACATTTATTTTTCCAAAATGTCCCTCCTATCTATTCTATATTTATCTAAAATAACTATAATACCTTTTTCTCTCCTCAAATCTCAACAATCATTTTATTTCTCTCTCCATAAATCATTTTATTCATCTAATTCATTCAAAATCTTATATCTCAAAAACCGTACATCGATAAATTATAAAAATTATATGAGTGTTCTTAAAATTTCATGCTCTTTCATTAGAGAGGTCATTCGATATACTTTCGACGAATTTTTAAATCCGAGGCGGAGCCCGTACGGCTAAGGGCGGAGTCCGTCAGGTAGATCACCACCCCGCCACCGCCATTACATCACCACCCCGCCACCGCCATTACATCACCACCCCGCCATCACCTCCATCACCGCCGCAACGCGCGGGTACCTTTATCTCGTATAATAAAATAATTATAAAATGAAAGAAAAAATAATTATAATTTAGTCTAACTTAATTAATGTCGTTATTACTATGAGGGTGTAGTGTAATGCCATAGTAAATAAAAAGAAAGCATACAAATCTTAACTTGAAACGTATTAGAATTTTCTATGAATTAAAGAATTTTAAATATTGATGATCAGAAATATAATACTTGCAAGTAAAAAGACATCACCTACAACATAATTACTTAATTATATCCATAAACTAGCTTATTATCAGTGTGATACACGAACTTGTACAAGAATATTTTGTTAACTATTTTTTAATAAAAGAAATAACTCTCATTCTCTTTTGTCACCAAGATGATCAACTTCAAAATGCCATGCTTTGCGTTTTCTGTTCTTTATCAGTAGCAATTTTTTGTATAACTATTTTCAATTGGTTTTTAGATCCTAAAATGATAAATTTTATTTGCATCAGTTGTACTATATAATTACTCTTAATCCTAAAAAATGATAAATTTATGAGTTGCTGATAAGTGTGTGTGTGTGATCTCAGATACTGAATTTTATTAGCTTATATTAGCACTCCTGCTCTGTTTCTTGCTAGGCACCCTCAATGAGACAACTACACCTTCATGTGATAAGCCAGGATTTTGATTCAAAACATCTCAAAAACAAGCACTGGAACTCATTCAATTCTCCATTCTTTAGGGACTCGGAAGATGTGATACAAGAAGACAGTGAACAGGGTAAACCTACATTAAATGATGATGAAAAATTATTGTCAATGGAGTTGAGATGCAACCGCTGTAGAAGCGCACACCCTAACATTCCTCGGCTCAAATCACATATCGCCATTTGCAAATCACCTTTTCCTGCTCACTTACTGCAGAATGGCCGGTTACTGCACGCGCCTATGAAAGATGATGCTTGTTAGTATTATTTTGCAATGCATGTGTTATAGACTTGTAGCTAATTAAGTAAAGTGTAGTACAACTCTGATGCCACTTTTTTGCTGGGTTTCTTGAGGATTTGGTGCCAAAAAGTGTGAGGAATTTTTTGAGGTGGTCTGCCTTTTTTCAGAAGTAAAAGACTTTCTTTTTTTCCTTCGATTATGGAAAAACATAAGTAAAAGATTGTTAAAATCTAGTATATTGTGGTACAAATCATGATTATCATCAATTATTTGCATTTGGTGACCTTACGTTAGTTAGAGCTGTTAACTTCCGTATCCTTTGGTGCTTTGCTCGTATCAACTAGTGCAAAACGAAAGCGATGAACGATTGGCCTCACTCTTTTCTTTGGAGGTTGCCGTGATGCAGAATTGAAGCAAACTCACAATGTATAAACTTATGCTTTCAGAGTGTTAAATCACTGAATAACATTGCTTAAAATGACAGATGATTAACCGAAATTTTTGGTTTCATGTGTTTAGTTACTAAACAAAATTTAATTAAACCTAAATGGTCAAAGGAAAACAGTACCAAAGACACTGGATGACTCTGTTGCCATGGTTTTAAGAACGTTGAGCACGATATAGTAGCAATTTTAAATTTATCATAAATTTATCAGTAGCAATTTTTTGTATAACTATTTTTGGTCAAATAAATTTATCATTTTTTAGAAAAAGGTCCCATTAGAAAGCACATTTACAATAGCTCCAACAGTTGACTTGTATTGTAAAACCAAAAGCACGATAGATACACAAGTAGATTTTAAAAAGAGCCATGTTCCATGTTCGCAAAATCCCACACCCTAACTAATACACTTAGTATATACTTCACTAACCAATGGCATTTGTCAACAAAATAAACAATCTCCACAAATATTGTTCTTTGTCTCTACACCAGTTGCTAGCAAAAACCAGTAAAAACCCGCTACCTGTTCAAAATGTCACTAATAAATTCCAGTGTTAATGTTAAGCAATGAATCGGTTATACTAATAAAAGGCCTAAAAGTTATGGGATTAAAGACGACTAATGCATTCATCTTTTGTTATATGAATGAATTCCACCCATTCCCTTTCCTTATATCCACCCTCAATCTACACGTGTCTTGGTCTCCATTTTAGGGATGTTTTTATGCATGTGAATACATATATGTATCATTTTTCAAACCAAATTGTAAGCTAGCAATAGTTCTTTAATGTCTTTCTGGACGGATTATTGATCGTAATTTTGTTTGATGATATCTCTTTGTTGAGGGTACGGGTATCCACCACAAAGATTAAAATAGATAAGAGCTGATGTCTTTACTTAAATTATTACCATTAAATTTGAGAGGGAAAAGGTCAAAATATCACATCCAGTGGTTTTGATACGTTATACAATATGCGGCATTGCCATCTGTAAAGAATAATAATAGAGAAAGATCATTCAAAAGAAGTTTCTAATTGGACCCATTTCAAACCTGTATCCAGTCTGGAAGATATAGTCAATCTGCTGCCTGGACCATTGTTGAAGGAGTAAACATTTGAACATGAATTGCAAGCCTTCCAATTTTGTACTTTCGCGTGCACAAACGATACATGTGATGTCACTAAGCATGGATCCGTCTGTAAATATACCACAAATACATATACATATTTACATAAATATAACCATGTGTATGCACATATATTGTTTTCTTAAACTCGAGGGTTGCTACTCGCTAGTGTTGAGATCAGTCATTTTGTGAAAGAACAAAAATAAGAGGTGATTAGGTGAATGTAAGAGTTTAGATATCCTTACTAAAAGTAAATATCTGATCGTTATGACTTCAAGTTACTCTATATTGTTAGAATAATCAACTTCTGCTAATGAGATAATTTAAGGGACAGTCAACCAACTTGATACTAGTTACAACAAACTGGTGTAGCCTTATAGCCCTTATGGATGAAAAATACTTATGTAGCCTAGCTTCCTTAAATAATTACTACTTACCGACATTAGATATTATCATCAGTGACCATTACAACTTCAAGTAACAAAAGCAAATCCAAGCCCTATCAACTACAACACGTTTTATTTCAACTGATTATCTACTTCAAATTACAATATTACACGGTTTAATAATTCATGTCCGAACACCTTCTGCGTTAAAAAACTTTTCTTACTCAACCCTTTCAAAACAAGAAATCTTGGTGAATCAGGGATAACCTTTCATACTTAATATATGTAATAGGTACACATGCATCTTATCAGTATTATAGTAAATCACCTACACCCTTTTAAAGCAAATACGGAAAAATGATTTTCTAGTACAATACCTTTAAGAAAGTAAACGATAGTATTCTATCCATTGCAGTCCACAATATTTTGAGTTACGAGGTTCTCGATAAACTGCAAACAACCATAGCGGATAGTGTTATGAAGAAACCTGCAAATAGTAAGGTCAATATATCTCATTTATATTGCACCATTGGTTTTGTAAAATCTGTTTATGATAAATTGTAACTAGTAAGGTCAATACATCTCATTATCATCAATATTTGAAAAGGTACAAATAACAAAAGTAATTAATGAAAATATAGTGCAAACTTGTTATCTTCCACGAACTGATTAGAGAAGTCATTTGGTGTTTGTTTTCAGAACTATATCTATACATTTATACAATCCAATCATTTGATAGGCATACAGGTACAAGTATGTATCTACTGTGTTTATCGTTGGATGCACAACAAAATACAATTCAAGGACTTCTACCTCAAAACTTTTTAGCAATGGCTGCTATCCAGGCTCTGTCTTTGTTGCTATATGCATAATCGATGCTAGATGCCAACAACACAAACCCTGCAATCTTGTCTGTAGAGTTCCCATCTTCAGCTACACTATTAAGCAAAGGCAAGACCAAAAGAGAACGTGTCCCATCCGGAAGCATCTTCCAGATCTCAGTATCTGAAACGTTGACCAAATATAACTATTTTTCTCAGCAGACATACTAAGAATCTTTCAATAACTTAATATACGACATCCGAGAAATATCATCAAGATTACGCTAATAGTATGCTTTCATTTTCAACTGATTCCTAGTCACCAAAACTAATATTTACCTGTTCTCTGAGGGAAATAAAGGGTATCTGTCAAATTAGAGAGGCCGGTCAGTTGTATTTGTTCCTTAAACCAGTCAACTGCTTTATCTTTTGAAATATCGATGCCATTGGGAGTGTTCCAGTAGCCACGTACGCACAAAACATCATGGATGGATATTAGCTATATAACAATAATAAGAAAATTAGAATATCAAGAATCAAAAAAGTAAACCTTATCACATAAGTCAAAAAATACCAGTTCCGTTTTCAGTTATGGGTTTATTGTAATTCAAAGATAAGCTAATCAGAACCTGAGCAGATTGATTTTAAATCCGCAAGGACATGAAGAGGAGCGACGATAAACAGAGGGAGGTGATGGAGCTGTGAATATGTACCAAAGAAGGTGTGATGGTGGTAACCTATAGCAGGGAGAAGTAAGGTAAGATTTAAATTCTCAAAATTTCTAGGTCCTCAGAATTGTAGGCTGGAATAGAGGCTGCTAGTAAAGCGTTGGTGCACACTTTGAGAGAAAAAAAAGTGTTACGATAGAATTCAGAGAAGAGAGAAATTAGGAGGAAGAAAGAAATTATCACATCAAATCTGTATATTCCACATCAATATACGTATATATACAACACAACGGCTATAACCGCCACTAACAAAACATCTTTCACTCTTGACACTTCTAGTCCCTAGACCTTCTATTTTACAAACATGACACATTCAGTCCCTGAACTCATTATTTCTTATTTATTCTCTATTATTAATATTTCTTATGTAACAATACTTCCCTCCCAATTGAGAATTTTGCCCACAAAAATCGAAATCAGGGAACCTCTTCTGAAAATCCTCAGCATCCTCCCATGAAGCTTTTTCCAAAGGTAAACCATTCCAATGCACTAACAACTTGACCTTTGAAGATCTCCCCTTTTTGATGAGTTGTCTGTCCACAATGGACCTTGGATACAGAGCATTAGTAGTAGGCATAGGCAATGGAATAGGGTTTGCAGAGGGTCCAGCTGCCTTTTTTAACAAAGAAACATGGAAAGTAGGATGAACTGAAGATCCTGCAGGCAAATCCAGTCGATAAGCCACTGCACCAAGTTTCTGCAGTATTTTGTAAGGACCAAAATATCTTGCAGACAATTTCCTGGTGTGATGATTTTTAAGAGAGTCCTGAGCAAAAGAATGTAGCTTGACAAACACCCAATCACCTTCATCAAAGACTCTCTCTGTACGATTCTGATCAGCCAACTGCTTCATTCGATTTCTGGCCCACTCCAAATTCTGTTTAAGCTGCACAATCATTGCCTCCCTGTCTCTATGGACTTCTTCCACAACAGCTATGGCTGTGTCTCCAGGAATGTATGGAATATGGATATTGGGTTTTATACCAAATAAAGCTTCATAAGGGGACATTTTAATGGCAGAATGCCATGTAGAATTATACCACCATTGAGCAAGTGGCACCCATTTAACCCACTGATTAGGAGAGTCCATACACATGCTTCTAAGATATGATTCCAAACACTTGTTGAGGGCTTCAGTTTCAGACTGTGGGTGATAAGCAGTTGACATGGCCAATTCAATCCCTTGCAGTCTCATAAATTCCTGCCAAAAATGGCTTAAGAATACTGGATCTCTGTCAGAGACAATGGTAGAAGCGCAACCATGGATTTTGTAAACATTATCCATGAAAACCTGAGCCACATTTACTGCAGTGTATGGATGACTGAGCAGCATGAAATGACCAAATTTGGTCAATCTATCCACCACCAAAAAAATTGTATCTTTTCCATTAATTCTGGGCAATCCTGATATAAAGTCCATAGATATACCACTGAAAATGGACTGAGGAACAGGCAGAGGCTGCAATAAACCAGGAGATGCCACAGTTTCATACTTGGACCTTTGGCAAATGGTACAATGCTTAACAAATGTTTGCACATCCTTGTGACTGCCTTTCCAGTAGAACAACTCTTTAAGTCTAACCCATGTGGGAACAATGCCAGAATGACCATGTTCATTATTAACTCCCTCAGTTCCTTATCCTTGGGAATGAACAGCTTATTCTTCTTCTTAAGTAGTTTTCCATCCCAAGTAAAGTTAGGAACAAGAATACCCTGCTCCAATTTATTGATAAGAGCCTTAGTGTCAGCACAATTTTGCCAGGATGCATGAATTTTATCCCACAGTATACCATTAATTGAACTAATGCCCAGATTTAACAAGGTAGACCCCTGAACCCTGGATAAGGAATCTGCCACCACATTCTCAACTCCCTTTTTGTAACCAATATCATAGTCATATCCAAGTAATTTGGATAACCATTTATGCTGCAAGGGTGTGACAATCTTTTGATCCAACAAATACTTCAAACTCTGGTGATCAGTTTTGATAATAAAATGATGATTGGCTAAATAATGATGCCATTGTTTGACTGCCAGTCAGGAGTCCATTGATGAGAAGGGGCTGGGGAAAGCTTGAACCCAATTCCTACAGTGATGAATAGGAGCGCAATTGAAATTCCTGGGGAGTATTATTGCCAATAATTCCTTCTCATAAATTGACCAAGCCAATTGTCTTTTAGACAATGCTTTACTGATAAAGGCCAAGGGATGACCTTCTTGCATTAAAACTGCTCCAATTCCAGTTGAAGAAGCATCAGTTTCAACCATAAATTCTTTTTCAAAATTAGGCAGCTGCAGACAGCTGGTGAACTAAGGGCTTGTTTCAATTTATCAAATGCTTGTTGGGTGTCAGAAGTCCATATAAATCCCTCTTTCTTCAACAACTCAGTTAATGGTTTAGCCAGCACTCCAAAACCTTTGATAAACCTCCTGTAATACCCTGCCAAGCCTAAAAATCCCCTCAACTGCTTAACATTAGTGGGATTAGGCCACTCTTGGATATCACTAATTTTTGATGGATCAGTAGACACTCCTCCTTTGGTGATAATATGACCTAAATACTCAACTTTATCACCAGCAAAAGAACACTTGGACCTCTTTGCCTTTAAAGAATTTTCCCTCATTATTGACAAAACCAGATTCAAATCCTCCAAGTGTTGATCCCAACTGTTGCTATATACCAAAATATCATCAAAGAAGACAAGAGCACACTTCCTCAAAACTGACTTGAAGGTAGTATTCATTAGTGCTTGGAAAGTTGCAGGGGCATTGGTCAGGCCAAATGGCAACACCAAGAATTCAAAGTGTCCCTGATGAGTTTTGAATGCTGTTTTGTACACATCAGGCTCATACATTCTCACTTGATGGTATCCAGATCTCAAATCCAGCTTAGAAAACACTACTGCTCCATGTAATTCATCCAACAAATCCTCTATCAAAGGAATTGGAAATACATCTTTGATTGTGGCCTCATTCAAACGCCTATAATCAATGCACATTCTCCAAGTTCCATCCTTCTTCTTAACCAAAACAACTGGTGCTGCATAAGGACTTGTACTATCTCTAATTACTCCACTATCCAATAATTCTTGTGTCATTTGTTCAATGACATCCTTCTGTGCCCTTGGGTATCCATATGGTTTAATATTGAGGTTATGAGATCCCTCCTTTAATGTAATTTTGTGATCAATAGCTCTGACTGGAGGAAGACCTTTTGGAACCTCAAATACTTCCCCAAACTTGGATAATAACCTTTCTAATTCCTCTGGCTCCTTTCCTATACCAACAACTGTAATTTCCTAATTTTTCCATGAAACAAACACTAACTCCTTGTGGTTTTGCTCCCTTAAGTTCAATATTTCTACCTTCCACACTAAATCTCATTGTGAGGTTCTTAAAATTCCACACAATGTCATTCAATGATGCTAACCACTGTACTCCCAAAACTATGTCATAATTTGTCAGATCTATCACCAACATATCATCAGAAAAACTTATTTCCTTGCATACACCATTGAAAATTCTTGCACAGGGTTGCACACTCCATATTATTACCATCAGCCACAGTAACTTGCACATTAGGTATCTTAAAAATGGTGCACAAAAGTTTACTGGATATCCTATTACTCATAAAATTGTGTGTTGAGCCACTGTCAATAAGGATATTCAGTATTTTTGTACCTACGGTATAAGAAGGTATTCCCATAATAGCATTCAATGAGATCTGTGGAGAGCCTTGTACTGTCACATCCACACTCTGCACTGCCACATCTAATGCTTGTTCTACCTCCTCCACTTCGTCAAAAGAATCCTCCACTTCTACCATAAACAGCTGCTTCTTGAAAATTTTTTTGAAACAGTCGTATTTCAAGGGTGTTTTGTCAAACAAGTTTTCACAAAAAAAATTTGTGAAAGTGTTTTTATTGCACACTCTGAAACCGGTAATTGAAATACCGGTTTCAATTTAGCTTTATCTGAACCCGTTAATGCTAATACCGGGTTCGAGGCAAAAACTTGAAACCGGTATTAGCATTACCGGTTTACCCACTTTCACAAAAAAAAATCAAAAACTTGTTTGACAAAACACCCTTGAAATACGACCGTTTCAAAAAATTTGCATACTCTATTATGACCAGCCAGTCAGCCACAAACTTCTCATTGCAATAAAAACACTCTCCTTTTGCTCTTTTGTCATCCATGAACTTATTTGTGACTCTAGTAGGCACTCTAGCAGTCTTAGGAGGTGCTGGGAGAGGCAACAATGGTGTTTTGGCAACACTAGTGAGTGTTGTAGTTCTAGGTGTCACAGGCCTATAATTGGATGAAAATCCATAACCAAAACCCCTTCCTACAGCCTGATTGGCTTGATTCTGCATCTTAGCTAAAGAATATGTCTCTCTCAAGGTCTTAGGCTTAAACATCCTCACAACACACTTAATTTCAGGTTTAAGACCTTCTATAAACAAGCTAATGGCATATTCTTCACATATAGAGACCTTATTTAATAAAGCATCAAATGAATCACAGTAGGAATCGAGATCACCTGTTTGCTGTAGAGCTTTCAATGTTCCCATAGCATCCTCTATCATAGTTTGAGTAAATCGAGCTGTAATGGATCTGGAGTATTCATTCCACTCGATTTCATCAATAGTTTTGCCACTGGACTTCATATAAGCTAAGTGCCATGACAGAGCTCTGCCTTCCATATGTATAGCTGCATATCTCACTTTCTTATATTCAGGAGTGTTATCGATAGTGAAGAAATGCTCACATCGATAGTTCCAGCCCTCTACATCATCTCCTTCAAATTTCGGAAAGTCAAGTTTTGCTAGGCGACGTGTTTGGCTACGCTCGTCTTCTCCTTGAGTGATTGGACGATTCTGCTTCTCAATAGACTTTGTGAGATCCGCCATGGATGCTGTTAGAGTCATAATCGCCTCTTGAGCTGTTGCCAGCTCTCTCGCCATCCTTTCCATGTCTTGAGCTTGTGTTTGAGCTTGATTTTGATTGCGAGTTGTCATTTAAGGAATTAGGTCAAAATTTTTATGAAATTGAAGTGGATTACTGATGAATTGAAGGAATTGAGAAGAAATTGTGAAGAATGGAAGTGGATTATTGTTGAATTTGGAGATTTTATGAAAAAAATTGCGAAAATTAGGGTTTTTTTTATTTATTAAATAGATAGGTCGCCGGAAGTATGAATCTCGCCGGAGAAGACAGTCGGAATCTAAGAGCTCGCCGGAGAAGGAAGCGTTTGGCTCTGATACCACTGTTACGGTAATTCAGAGAAGAGAGAAATTAGGTGGAAGAAGGAAATTATCACATCAAATCTGTATATTCCATATCAATATACGTATATATACAACACAACGGCTATAACCGCCACTAACAAAACATCTTTCACTCTTGACACTTCTAGTCCCTAGACCTTCTATTTTACAAACATGACACATTCAGTCCCTGAACTCATTATTTCTTATTTATTCTCTATTATTAATATTTCTTATGTAACAAAAAGCTTCGATTATGAAAGGCTAATTCAGTGGTAGCACTATAAATTGTTAACGGCCTCCTAGATGTATCACGGTAGTCGGTGGCTAATAGATGTAACAATAAAAGCAATCTGTGAAGTTTTGTCGGTTTCAGCACATTGACAGATCTAGATACATTAAAGGAGATGTATGAGAGAAATAAGGCATATACAGATCATCTGGTTCGACTCTGTGCTTATAGGTTGAAAACTATGGATAATAGAGAGGAATATAGAAGCAAGTCCCCTCCCAAATCTCTTTTCCACATTCCAGGGCAATGGACCGCCATTGCATGGATATTTTATTATAGAATGTATTGAAATTTTCAAATTTTGCGATTGTATTTCTTGAACAAAAAAATTCTTCATATATGTGCCAAATTTCAAATATTCCTGAATATAAATTTTTCTCTGTTTCCTTTTTAGATAGACCATGGTATCGATTTCGCCTTTTGTGGGTCACTACTCAATGGGCTTTATGCAAATCGCCCGCTCCATACAAACCAAGTAAATCTCCTTCTATAAAGGCAGACATGGCTCCTAGAAATTGAATGTGCCTAGTGGGATATGAACCTTGGACCTCCACCTACCTATGACGTGGCAGTAGCCACGCCATTTATAAAAACCAATGAACCAATGACATGACGAAGAGTTTACAGGGCGCATAAATCTCGTGGATTATTGACCCACCAAAGGTGGTGTCAATACCATGGTCTACCCAAAAAGAGATCACTGGGTGCATACAACAGCAATTGGTGAAAAAAAGGAAGTTTTAAAGTATGAAATAGTATGTACTATATAGCAAAATGTGTCAGTTCAATACGTCCAAGTAATTTGCCCGTGTATGTACCATCTATTTCGAGGTGGATGAATGTAATTAGTGGACTAATGATTATACCGAGTCACTGAGATATGTGAATTGCATCAGCATGATTATGGTTTGGTGAGAGGGGAACTAACGCTACTAGTCTTGGATATGGCTCAGAGTACTGTCTCTTAGTCCAACTGAGCTCTAGTGTAACTAATGAGACTTACATAGAGTACAAGTACCAAATACGGGGAAAAAAAGAGTTTTTGTTGGGATGTAGATATAAATACAAGGATTTTATATATAGTGAATAAAGAGATGCAAGCAGATGTATTTATTCATGTCAACATTTTGGGTCCGAAACGAGTATATTTTAATACAAGGGTTGCTACTATACTTGCTAGTTGTCAGTGACTTGGGTATATGGAAGACTAGTTATAACGTGGTTGAAGGTTTAATAATGGCATAAAACTAACTACAATTCAAAAGGCGAAATCAGAATGTATGAACATCATACCACAGAAATGCTATTTGTGTTACGCAATAAAGTGTAAGAACCCCAAGCTAAATCCTCTTTAATAGTATTGGATATATTCGGCGAAATGACAAATATTTGATTAGCCCCTTCAGGGATGGTTGCGTTAACCACCCGATTAGCACCCTGCATCATTCCAATTACTATTATATATGCTAGTACAATATATAATATATCTAAGCAATCAAGTAAGAAAATGTATATACTTACTTACCTTAAGGAACTGGCCAAGGTAAGGAAGCACCACAGAAAATGCAGCCAAAGAAAGACCAACAACCTCCGTTGTCTAAAAACCACCAACAAGTTTTGTGCAACACAATAATATGAAATTAAGATTTTATACATAAGGTGTTTGTGAAAAATCCTGAGCGAGAAATTAATCATGAAATAATAACTCACAAGTTGTGCAGGTGTTGAATTTGGAGTCAGGAAATGATTGAGAATGATTAGAGAACCAAAAGAATAGCCAATCCATCTGGGTAGATAAGATTCATCCAATCCAGGTATCCCTAATGTGAAGCGAAGAACAGATAGATTTAGTTGCTGTTGGTTTTGAGGGTTGTCGGATGAGCATCTTATGATTGATGATTTTGTTCTTCTTGTGTTTTTGTTGTTGTTGATGATGCTGAATTTTCTGGGTGGTGCAAATTTCCAAGAAACAAACGAGGAATTAACGAGGAGAGTATGGTTCATATTGTTCTCCTTGATGTCTGTCTGATACTATGTTTTAACCAGTAGAAATAGTTATATGTTCAAACAGGTCCATTTTGGATTTAATTCGGGCTGCCATTTGGGCTCATTCCTGCATTTTGGTTCGCAAATTCTGATGGAATCTGATGAAATTGAAATTGAATTCCATTTTTTAGTGCGTTTGATTGTACAATAATGAAGGAATATCATTCCGTTGGAATGTAAACATTCTCTCATTTGATGGAATCTCCATTCCATGGGGATAGGGAAGGAATCTCATTCCTTCCGTCACTTAAATCTTCAAAAATGAAAAACATTCCGTCAAATTCCATTACATCAGATTCCAATTCTTTTAACAGATTTCATTCCTTCCAAAAATATTCTGTGAACCAAACACGCCTCAGGATTCAGGAACATCAAACATACACCTTTTTGAGAAAGAAATTTTATTGGATGACCATTAGACAACCATTATTGGTTTTGTATGTTGCGTTTTGCGTTTAGAAATATTTATGCAAATCAAGTACATTTATTATATTTTTATTATTTGTATAGTGCCATTTCACTTAATAAGGTTATGAAAATTATGTTAAGACAGCCATACTCTAATGTCATTTATATGAAGCTTTGATTGACACCCAAATAAGAGCAGTTTTTGGTAAATAATTTGCGAATTGCGATGCATAGGCAATGAAGGTAGGTGGAGGATTGGATTTCCAACCACGGTTCAAATCTTGGGAGGAGGATGTATAGTAAATAGCATTAAGTAAATACTATTTATGAGTATTATCCTGAGATCTTAGGTTTCATCATCAGCACATTCGAGTTAGAATATGCGATCTAAATAAAAATAGTATAGTAATAGTAATATAATAATAATAAAAAAGACAATATACAAAGATTTTGGTATGTAAAGACTTTTTAGATGGTTTTTTACTACAATTTATTTTGGTGGCTTTTGCTCGAATATGCTTTATACTGTGTCTTGTAGCATTTTGCTAGTATAGTTTCACTAAAATTGTGCTTTAGAGATACAAACGAAAAAGAAATAATAATCTACTATCAATCAATCTACTAATATAATTTGAACATAATTCACACATCAGTTAGTCTATAAATGGTGCTTTATTTGAAAGATTGAAAAATAAATATATATCTAAATCTATATTTAACAATCCTATTTTTTAATGTACTATAAATAATTTTTTTTAAAACATTCGGTCGGGACACAACATCAGGGAAACCTCACCGTATAATGGTGAAGTCTTGCACGTATCCTAGACAACGAGATGTTGACTTAGACCGTTACAAGTATTCGGTGGAAAAACCCCAAGACTTGTCATCCTTAAAGATCGAACTCAATATATTGGGTAAAACCTGGGAGTGCCTCTGACTAGTTGGACTAGTCATCATTGGCTACTATTAATTAAATTTATATTAAAATTCACTATATATATATATATACATATATATATATACATATATATATACATATATATATATATATACATATATATATAATATATATATATATATATATATTTATTTATTTTTTTAAAAACTTGTTTCAAAATAAGAAATAAAAAGTTTATGAAAGGATGTCATCAAACGATACAGGTTTAGGCTTACAAATTCTAAGGTCAGACTAACGACTAACCCTAGTACTTCAAACCCAAAATGCTACAGATTGCTAATCTAAGGTATATTCCAAAACCGTGACGAGTTTTCGACTTTGCTTTATCCATCTAATATGAGGGGGATGTCATCAAACCATACGAAAAAATTATATTGCTTTCTTAAAAAATTTCTTTTGTATCTTTTTAAATAGATTTCTATTTATTTTTTTAAAACACGTATATAAATTATATATATATATATATATATACATATATATATATATATATAGATATAAATACTTAATATAATTATAACTTTTATATTAAAAATACATACCCATCGTTGTCAAAAACTTACATTGACCATACCTATCGCTGACGGTCGTCTATTTGGCCGTTAAGTCAAGTCACGTGTCGTGCATGTGAGGTATCAAAACCGTAATTTCGTGTATACTTCAGGTATCATCCGTGTAATTTACCCTAATAAATAATTATTAAGATATTTATATTTATATTTCATTTATTAAAGTGGGTAGATATTCTATATTAAAATTCACATATATATATATACATATATTTATTTATTTTAAAAACTTATATATACATATATATATTTATTTTTTTAAAAACTTGTTTCAAAATAAGAAATAAAAAGTTTATGAAAGGATGTCATCAAACGATACAGGTTTAGGCTTACAAATTCTAAGGTCAGACTAACGACTAACCCTAGTACTTCAAACCCAAAATGCTACAGATTGCTAATCTAAGGTATATTCCAAAACCGTGACGAGTTTTCGACTTTGCTTTATCCATCTAATATGAGGGGGATGTCATCAAACCATACGAAAAAATTATATTGCTTTCTTAAATTTTTTTTTCTTTTGTATCTTTTTAAATAGATTTCTATTTTTTTTTGAACAGCAGTAGTGATTGGACTCAGCGGCATGCCTCTTCATCGTCCGGTAGAGATCGACCACGTCACCAGCACAGTCAATCTGATAAAAAAATAAATCATAAAAAATAAAATAAAATAATATAAAAGTTAAAATTTTATTGGTTTTCATGGTTCTCATCCTTGTTATATTCACTATACACATATAACAAAATAATAATGACATATATAATAATAAATGCATTCTTGTATCAACTATTTTTCCCGATATACTTTTCATTAAGAACAAAAATTATTTTTTCATAATAAATTTCATATCTACCTAACTTAATAACTGAAGTATAAATAAAACTCTAAAATTCTTAATAATTATTTTTATAGTGAATTACAAGTATAATACCTGAAGTATGCACGAAATTACGATTTTGATACCTTACATGCACGGCACGTGACTTGACTTGACGGCCAAATAGACGGCCGTCAGTGATAGGTATCGTCAGTGTAAGTTTTTGACAACGATGGGTATGTCTCGCGTAATTTTTAAATTGTAGGTATGACCAGTGTAGTTTCGAACAAATCTCAGGTATGATTTTTGTAATTTACCCTTGTTACTATAATTATCTATTTCCATTGTCATACTTATTTCCAGTTTTGAGGAAATTTAAATGAGTCTACAATTCTATCACTTTGAGATATTATATTATAACCTATATAAAAACATTTGGGGTGAATAGTAAAGCAGCTTGGCTAGCTGCTGGTTCAGCAGCTATCCTGCATGTTTGGTTTTTTTTCTTTCATTTCTTAGTTAGTGTGTTGTGTAGATGTCATTAGCCTTTTTTGTGTTTTCAATTTATATTTTGATTTATATCATTACTTTTAGGGTAGTATGTTTTACTGTGTCACATTTTAAACACTAAATTTTTTTTAAGATTTTTATATTTTTACCATTAAAGTTTTATTTTTGAGGATTCATGATACTACAGTTTTACTTTTTTTTCAACGTCAAAATTTTTATCTTCTTATTTTAATCTTCCAAGAAAGTTTGCAATTCTTTTATTTCGTCACCAAAGTTGTGTTTTAAGATTTACGTTGTATTGTCTAACGATGTTTTTTTTTTGTCCGATGGTAACGGTTGACATATTATTATTTAAGAACCACATTAAAGTTTATGTTCGATTGTTATCCCTGACCAACAGCCGGGTAATCTGAAAACTCAAAATAAATATATATATATATGGGTAACTCAAAAATAAATAAATATATATACATATAACAAAGTCACAATCTACATATCTGACCGTGGGTAACTTACTTTCTTTTTTAACTTCCGAAAATTACAATCCAAAGACACAAATTACCTCCTATATTCGGTGAAGTAGGGTTAAAATACCGCCAGTTGCCGGTAACTTATATCCCAGGTACAGTATATATACTCCCACCCCAACTTTTTCGATTTTTACATTTCCGATTACGACCATCTTTCTCGATCACTCACCGCCAGGTCATCTTTTCTATTTGTTTACAATATAAATAAAAATTTAATAAATAATACTACATTATACTATATTGTTTATTGATTTCTCTCTTAATTACCATTTATATATGTACAGTAAGTAAAATTGTCAAACTACTCGTATTTTATTTTAATGTATATGTATATATGTTTTATAATCTGATCAACACTTATAATTGTGCAAACATTTAATCTGTATCTGTACTTATTATTGTTATTATTATTGTTATTGTTATGATTATTCTTATTTTTATCACATACTACAGTACCAAATTGTTTCTCGTAATAATAATCTAATTGTGGAGACTCATTAGTGGTTTTTTCTAGTGCCTGTACAACAATTTAGGGTTTTGTAAGTAATTGTTGCTCTGAGCTTTTATTATTTGTTTGTAGATATACACTTGATTTGGTATCTATATATGCGCACGTAGCATATGCCTTTATTGTTTCCCAAATTAGTATTGACAATCAGTAATGACAGCTGCTGTTATTTTGTTTCACATTTTTGGAACTTTTTTGTTATTCAATCATCTATATAAAAGTTATTGTGTTATATATATACTGGTTTTAATACCCGTCGTTGTTCTATTTAATAAATTCATAATGTTTGTTGCATTTTGATTTGTACCAAGTATACTATGTGATAATGTGATATTTAAATATATCTTTTTAAATCCATGCATAATTATCTATAATATAAGTTCATATGGGGGGAAAAAAATTTGTTAAAAACGTGTAATAATGCAATAATTTAATATGTTTACATGTGAATGATACATATGAGCAAATTCATTTACATGTGAATTTTATGGTTTTGATTTTTTTTTTTGTTACGATATGAACTTTGATGACAAATTTACATGCCAGGAATTAACATGTGATATAATTTTTAATGTTCTTGTGGTTCTTGAATGAACCTCACAATATATATTCTAATATATATATATATATTTCATATATTTATTAGACTGATTGTAGATATTGTACCGTCTGGTTAACTGAATGCAGCACACACTGGATAATTGTTCAGATCAAGTGACTCATCACAGATAGGGGCATCTCGGTTGAACTGAATTATGGCGCAATCTCCATCAAGTTCTGGCATCTTTTTTGAAGGAGATGAACAGTCTCAAGCTTTAAGAAACTCTCATTTCAATTCATTTATGTACTCAAATATGGTTCCTGTTTCTGGGGAGGGAGCTAACACTAGTCCGGGTATGAGCTCGTTGGTTACTGATGCTAACTCAGGACCTTCAGAAGGTAACCCCTCTCTTAAACGAAGTGCAAGTATCAACAACGAGTCGTATTCGCGATTGCCTGCTTCACCGTTGTCATTTAATTCCAATAATAATATAAGCATTTCGGGGTCTACAGTTATAGATAGCCCGTCTACTATGCAACAGGGATCTAGTCAACAGGGTATATATCAAGGAGCTTCCACTGCCACATCATTGCCTAATCCAAGGGTTGTTGGACAGATTCCGATGTTTCATGGGCCTTTTGTTTCAGATCATGATAATGTATACCATTTGCAAAAGAAACCCCGTTTTGATATTAAGCAGGACGATATCTTGCAACAGAAACTTTTAAGGAACTTATCGCAAAGGCAAGATCCAATGCAGATGTCTAACCAACAGTTAGAAGCTTTATATTATCAACAGCAGGTTCTGCGGTCTTTGTCTCCATCCCAACGGGCACAATTGATTCACCAAATGCAGCGGCAGCAGCAGCAGCAACAGCTGAATTCAAGGCAAAATTTTCAACAACGGGCCTTGCAACCTTCATCTGCTGTAAAGCTACTCCCTGATGGTGGTTTATGTGCAAGAAAGCTTATGCAATACCTATATCATCAGCGGCAACGGACAACTGTAAGTATCATATCAACAAGCCTTTGTCAACTTGGTTTTTATTGT
This sequence comes from Erigeron breviscapus, assembly GCA_034093135.1. Classification (NCBI taxonomy): domain Eukaryota; kingdom Viridiplantae; phylum Streptophyta; class Magnoliopsida; order Asterales; family Asteraceae; genus Erigeron; species Erigeron breviscapus. The sequence goes on along the minus strand of CM067169.1, from coordinate 104,195,548 downwards.
TTAAAAATGTAATGTCTTTAACCCCCTTTCCTTATAGGATATTAGCTACTGGAAGAAGTTTGTGGCAGAATACTATTCTCCACGTGCAAAACAAAGGTGGTGCTTGTCTGTACATAACAATGTTGGGCATCACCCATCGGGTGTATTCCCCGCATCAAATACGGTAAGTGCTTTTACTATAAATAAATGCTTTGTACTATAAATACCATAGAGCTGCCAATAATGGCAGAACTTAATATTTCTTAACTTCACATCTTGCAATTGTACCATGCTTTCTTCCACATTGACATTATGTATTTTTTTATGCACTAGATTAGTTACTATCTATGATAAAGGCATCTCACATGTTTTCCTTTTTTACTTCTATAGGATGTATGGCAGTGTAGCATTTGTCAGTCAAAATCTGGAAGAGGATTTGGTATGTAATTCGTAATCATAAGCTAGTATATTGACTATTGCATTCAAAATGTTCCAACATTGTTTTATTGTGATAGAGGCGGCCTTTGAAATACTGGCTAGGCTTAATCAAATCAAGTTTGCTAGTGCTGTCCTTGATGAACTTTGGTTTCTGGACAAGCCTGAGGAATCTAGATTTTCTTCTGGACTCGTGATGTTGGAGTATGGAAAAGCCATTCAAGAGAGTGTTTATGCACAACTTCACGTGGTTCATGAGGGTCGGCTAAAAGTTATTTTCACTCCTGATTTAAAGGTTTAGCGTATATCTAGAAATTGATTTTAAACTCTGTTTCTTGGATTGATATACCAGATTTGGTACTAATACTTCTAAACCTCTTTCAGATACTCAGTTGGGAATTCTGTTCACGCCGCCATCAGGAACTTCTTCCCCGAGGACTGCTTGCACCTCAGGTAAATATTTTTCTTTCTTTAATATACATATGCGTGAATTTTTTTTTCCTTATAGATCGAGAAAGTTTTTTTCCCCTACTATATTTGTGGTATTCAGGTGAATAAGATGTTAGAAGTTGCCCAGAAATGGCAATCTGCAATTGCTGAAAGTGGATCTGGTGGAGTTTCACAGCAAGATTTACAGACAAGCAGCAATATGTGAGTGTTAAAACAATGTTTATGTGATTATATTGATATTATTTGGTTTATATTATTTCGGAAGTATCATAGTGTCTAGATTTCACTATGTAACCTAAAAGGAAAATGGTAAATAGACCTAAAGATTTGCCTAAAAATCAACCCAAAACTTTAAAACTTTGACATGTGTATTCCACCAAGTCTTTTTCCTAATCTTATTCGTTGAATCTTCCAAATGTCATCATCTTATTATTAGGTTGATTTTAGGCACATCAATTAGGTTGATTTATCATTATCCAACCTAAAAATGTCTCACTGAAACTCGTTGTTCAGGCTTGTGACTGCAGTAAGGCAGCTTGCCAGGAGCTTGGATGTACAGTCTTTAAATGATTTGGGATTCACTAAAAGATATGTGAGGTGTTTACAGGTAAAAAATAGTTCTTGTACTCCAGATTTTTTTTTTAAAGTGTGTATATAATACTTTTACTTTTTACAGATAGCTGAAGTTGTCACCAGCATGAAAGATCTGATGGATTCCACCAGACAAACTAATGTCGGTCCTATTGGTAATGATTTAAAATCCCCTATTACCCAGTGACATGTTATGACATTGCATCTATCAAAACGTTATTTTTTTCAAATGCTAAAAGGATTTCCTCTTTTTACAGAGGCCTTGAAAAGGTTTCCCCTACCAACGACTATTTCCAAATCGCAAATCCAAAATATGCAGGGAATTGAACAGATGTCTCGCATTCAGAGCATCCCAAATAACCGAAGTGCCCTCAGTGGTCCAGTTGCGTTACAGCCGGAAGTTAACAGTTCGATGAATAATAGTTTCCAAGTGGGCAGTCAAGGAGCTCCGGCACTCTCAAATTATCAAAATACCCTGATGAGAAAAAGCTTGGAAAATCCAACTTCACGAGATGATGCTTCGTCTTTTCTTAACAGAACTCCATTTCAAGCTCAACCCTTGCAGAATAACAACAGTAGTATCTCATTCGACTGCCAGCATTTCCCAAGTGGCATTGCTCAAGTCCAGCAGAACCACCACCAACAGCAGCAGCAGTCGTCCTCTGAAGGTGGTGGTGGTCTGATGGTACAGCAGATTATGCAGGAAGTACTTAAGGGTATGAATGATAACAATGGATCAAGGGAAAAACCATCCATTTCTGGGCAGAGTGGTGGTGAGCCGACCAGAAGCAACAGTTTTAAAGCCGGTTCAGGTTCGTACAGCGACTCCTGTGCAGGTGGTGAGAAAGCACCTGATTTGCCTCATGTGTCTGACATTTTCCAGGATATAATTAGCGAGTTCACAGAGAATGGATTTTTTTAACAACGATGATCCTCGCTGGAGGGCATGATGAGTAAGAATGGGAAATTGGTTATGAGAATATATCTTTGTATAGTTGGGGTATTTTAATTAATGTTGAGCTACTAAGTTGATTGTCGTGTGGCTTTATATTTTGTGTTTTGTTGGTGGCGCATGCAAGTGCAGTCTGTGCATATAAATGTCCCAAAAAACTTTGGTGTTTTGTCAAGAACCTTTTGGCACCTGATATGCGTACCCTTCTTTTGGGTTGCACTTGTTACCATTTATGCAAAATTTGACTTCCCTAAATGATTAATATGAAGAACTGCTACTAATTGTGTTTGACTGATGAGGTTTCTATTGTGTTCATAAGATTTACAAATTAAATATTAGTAAATAAATGTTCTATACATGTTTCTTGGAAGTTTACACGCAATCTAAAAAATGTTATGAAGATGTCATTATGTAAATAGTTGCAAGTTTGCAACCCAACTGCATAACACAAGCACGTTGGATGAGAAAGCCTTCTATAGGACCCCCGCTCTCGATTATTTGTGACTTTGTATGTAGGGAACACGAAGCACAGATATGCTTAAGAAAAGAGAAGAAAAAAAATATCAAACTAAATAATTAAAAAAAAACCAAAGAAAAAGGAGAATTTACTCGTATACTGCCCACTACGTCAGTTATTATCAGCTACTCGATATATGCAATGCCAGCGATCTCATCATCTGAATCATCATTACCAACCACCACTCCACGGTCAAGTAATGTGTTGAAAATCATTTGTTCCCAACCTCTTATGCTTGCAGTGAATGATCGGAAACGAGATGGGCTGTTACTTGCCTCACCTTCAGAGTTTATGGGTGAACAACAATACTCTGCATCTGGGTAATATTTCAGTGTACATCTCCCACTGGGATCAATTATATCGACATCAAATGCTGGTGAAAGAGGGCGCCCAACAACTTGAACATGCGACACACTGCATAGCCGTAAGTGATGTTCAGGAATGACACTAGAAGAAGTTTCATTTACAATCAAGGCATTTATCAATTCTCACACAATAGTATATTACCATATATAGTATTTTTCATCCATTTCTTGTTTCTGAACCCTACCCAGTAACTCTACTTGCAAGATCCCTCCAATACATAGAGCAGGTTCTGGTAGCTTAAACTTTTGCAGACGGTTCTCCTGTTGAATCAACATCTTAATAAAGAAAGGTGGTACTGTACAGAAACATAATCAGGGTTACCTGTTTATCTTTTGATCAAACTTAAATTAAAACCTTGATAAATAAAGGTTTTCCTGTTCCAACATTCCATCTAGGTGCAAAGTTGCAAACCCAGTCAGTGAACAGTGAACTTTAAGAATGTATTTGGTTTTTGTCATTTTTGAAACAAAATGATTGTGTAACCTTTAAAAATAATGATAGTGTGTGGAACATTTTAGGGGTATTATTGTATTAAGGTCACATTTCTCAAACATAATTATCGCAAACCATATTTCCGAAGTAAATGACTTGCTGTACACAGAAAGAAGTCGAGCGACCAACTTGGAATGTTGGGAAAGAAAATTTCATTAGAAGGTAATACAATTACATAAATTTTCTTATAAGCGAGCGTAAAATAACTTTAAACAATATAGGATATAAGTCCAATTTTTTAGAGAATCAATATGAACTCCGGGTCAAGGTCCCTAGGCTGAGCCCATTCATTCCATTCGATAGATATGAGAAAAACATAACTACAAAGCATAATAACCAACATTTTCTGACTCGGGAAACCAACTATGATGTCCAATAACGAAAATATTCCTTATTTTGCTCAAAATCAAACTTATGTTCCATTTTTTGAACAAAATCATTTTGGATCCCCCTAATTAGGAAATTTATGTAATTGCGTTAGCTTTTGATGAAACATGCCCTATTGGAAAAAGTAAGTTGTTATAGACATTAGCCCGAATAAAATGAAGAGACAGGTAGCTGATAGGAGTCGAACACACCTGTGCCATTGGAAATGATGGTGATGTATATGTCCACACAACATTCTCACCGATAAACCTCAGAGCAGGTGATGGCTCGTCTTTAAGGTCATCTTCAAATTCATATGCAGGCTTCAGATGCCCCAACCGAAATCTCACAGCTTTTGCAGCGTAAATGGGAAAACCAAACTGAAAGTATGCTGTCAGACCAACAAAAATTACGTCAGTAGTTCACAAAAATTGCATAACATAGATACTTACTAACCATTAATAACAAAGTAAAAGTTACAACCTTGGAAGGGATGTATGTGGATTTCTGTGATCACACATAAATTTGCAACGAGCTTATATACTAACGTTTCAGGAACCGCGGGATCAACTGCACCTTCACTTGACCAATAAGAAGCTCTCTGATCGACCCTGTCACCTGGTTGCAACGTGTTATGGATGCTTTCTTGAGGATAATTATCAGTACTAGATGCAACAATTGCTTCCAAGATGCAATCTTTTCTCATAAACGAGGTGAACCCTCTCGCTAAAAACGCATACACCCTATGCTCCCTCTCCAAGTATGACCTTTCCATACTACTTTCATGCCCATTAACTCGTAAAGGCTCTATCCTATCGTTCACTTCAATAACATGAGAAACACTCGATATTTCAGGGAACATTCGTATACAAAGATTCTTAGAAAGACCATTCTCAACAACTGCATCAATAACAATAAAACACAGGTAACATAAAACACACCGACCCTGTATAAACGATGCATTTGATAATTGAATCACAAAATTATTGTGAAGTCTAACCAAAGTGACGCCAAGAGCTTGAAACAGCGGTAGCGCGAACAAGGTCGGTTGGGTTATCTAAACACATAAGTATCTTTATAGACATATCAGCTCCAAGCCATTGTATAAAATCACAACAATCTTCCATTGAATTATCTCTACGAATTCTGCCCGAAAATTTGAAGCAATTCTAATTTTAATTATATTCATACATGTTACATGTGTATACCAAAAAACAAAATTGTAAAGATCAATCAAATAAATAAAAAACATAAGGCACTTGTATCAATAATAATTGTAATTTGTAATAACAATAAAGTTGTGGATCAGTGGTATATATGGATATATATAATTGTTGTAAATTAATCGAAAAGTAATGAAATTGTTACAAAAGAAAGTAAAGGATATAAAATATGTGGGTAATTCTAATTTAAATAGGAATAGATATAGATACATATATATATGTGATATATACTGACCTTGGAGGGGGAGGATGCGGTGGTGAGAACAACGCAGGTTTTTATTTTGTATTTTGTTGTAAAAGATGATGATGGATATATTGATGATGATGGATGAAGGAAGGAAGAGTGAAGATATATAAAAATAGAAAATATGATGGATATATTGATGATGATGGATATATTGATGATGATGGATATATTGATGATGATGGATATATTGATGATGATGGATATATTGATGATGATGGATATATTGATGATGATGGATATATTGATGATGATGGATATATTGATGATGATGGATATATTGATGATGATGGATATATTGATGATGATGGATATATTGATGATGATGGATATATTGATGATGATGGATATATTGATGATGATGGATATATTGATGATGATGGATATATTGATGATGATGGATATATTGATGATGATGGTGTATTAAGATAGATGCGGTGGTGAGAACAACGCAGGTTTTTATTTTGTATTTTGTTGTAAAAGATGATGATGGATATATTGATGATGATGGATGAAGGAAGGAAGAGTGAAGCCAAAAACATATATAAAAATAGAAAATACTCCGTAACTTAAATATGCAGATGTTTATAATCGGAAAATAAATAATCAAACTCTTTTCGAATTTTTATAAGTTTACTTGTCAAACCCGTTAACACATTTTTGCAGAATCTTATATATACCACTAGTGCTCAGACTCGTCCAATGACGGGTAGTCTCAAAATATATTATTATATTAATATTTGTAGAAAAAGTCTCATTAATTTACACTTTTTTGTTTTTCATCAATAACTTACACTTTTTAACCCTGAATACTTAATTTATATTTATTTTTAGCCATCAACTTGAGAAGAATTTTAAAAAAAATTTAATCATTTAATTAATTAAAAAATTTCTAACATATGAAATATTGTCTACAAACAATTATTTCAAAAGATGAAATACAATATATGTGTTCAATGTTCTAAATATATATTCTTTTAAATTTGTTTTTACTTACATTTTTTACATTTAAATTTATATATTTAATAATTTATCTTATCTTATAAACAATCCGCGTAATCACATCCATTATATAAACAAATATAGATTTACACATAAAAATATCAATGTCGACTACATGACTAAAGATAAATATTAGCTTATACGTATAAAATATTATAAATTGATACCTATAAATGTCGTACATTGGTATCCCGATACAATATTGATAATGTCGTCCAATTTAATATTACATTAGATTAAATTTTTATAAATTATAAATATTAATATTTAATTTAATATTTAATATAAACACAATATGAACTCTAAATACCTATCACAACATTCTTATCCTAAACACAATAGGAATCACAGAACATGGGACTATCATATAACAAAGCACGATTTACAACAGAGGGTTACTTGAATACTAAATCCAAATCAATATGAACTCCATTCAAGATTCATTTATCATTCAATCAAAAAGTTACAAAATTTTCTCCCTTTTCATATATTAGTTTTGCGTATTAATGTTTAAAGTTACAATTGTCACTCAAATCAAGAGTCCTAATTGTTATCTAATTATCATAAGACATGTGATTGAAAATAAACCTATTCGTGTTATGGGTCCGCATCATGATCAAAGACATATACTTGAATGTCAAGTACATGATCACAAGTTTGTTTATATTTTAATTGTAACACCCGTCGTTTAAAAATATGGATTTCCAAAAACTTTCGTCTAACGGCATTAAAAGAAAGCGGAATTAAACTTTAAAAGTCCAAACTAAGAAATCTGTTTGGTTCATTTATTAATTGGTGTTACTAGCCATATCATCAATCATATCATCTCACATACATATCATAGCATCAACATCTTTCATATTAGGATGAACCACCCTAAATGTGCCTAGTCATCTTTCATATTAGGATGAACCACCCTAAATGTGCCTAGTCATCTTTCATATCATTTTCACATATCATCTTTGCAAGTGTGATGTGTAAAATCGAGTTTAAAAATTAAAACAAGAAATACCCTAGAACTGACTACTACACACTCTCGGGCAGTGGACCCGTTCGTATATAGTATAGCTAAAAGGTAAGTCCAGGATCGAACACAGGGACTAAAACTAAGTAATTGTTGACATTAGGTAATTCAAGTAAATAGGGGGTTTTGTGACCGAATTGTCACTTTGCAAAAGTTAGTAAGTAATTAGTAATCCCAAAGGATTAATCGAAAAGAGAATTTGTTTTAAACAATAATTTAAAAGGTCATCCATCTTGATTTCGCTCAACAATACGCTCAGATTGCACATAAATGAAGTTCAAATCCAAATTAGTTGATTAAATAACCGAGACTCAAACAAAGCACCAACCCCGTACCCGTCAAGTTGAAGACATCATTTGACTCTCTTGCTTAAACTAGTTTCGTTACAAAGACCGGTACCCCAAGACATCTTTTATAACTTCCCTAATCAAACAATTGGTTTGGTTATTGAAATAACAATTATACCTATCGATTGTACCCAACCGTTAACACATTTCTTCCTATTATCATGAACGATTATCTACCGTACCCGTCATAGATCCAATCGTTTGTACCCAAACAATCAAAATGAAATACATGTAATCAATAACTACCATTAAAGACACACATAAATCACCAATCAATTCAAGATAAATAATAAGGAAGAAATACGCTAAGATCTCGATATAACGTTAATTGAAATCAACATTGAATTATAAAAATTGTGCAATCTTTACATATTGTCTCACTCCACCAAGATGGATGATGAAACGATTAGCCACCCATATTAAAAGAAAATAACAATATGAACTCTAAATACCTATCACAACATTCTTATCCTAAACACAATAGGAATCACAGAACATGGGACTATCATATAACAAAGCACGATTTACAACAGAGGGTTACTTGAATACTAAATCCAAATCAATATGAACTCCATTCAAGATTCATTTATCATTCAATCAAAAAGTTACAAAATTTTCTCCCTTTTCATATATTAGTTTTGCGTATTAATGTTTAAAGTTACAATTGTCACTCAAATCAAGAGTCCTAATTGTTATCTAATTATCATAAGACATGTGATTGAAAATAAACCTATTCGTGTTATGGGTCCGCATCATGATCAAAGACATATACTTGAATGTCAAGTACATGATCACAAGTTTGTTTATATTTTAATTGTAACACCCGTCGTTTAAAAATATGGATTTCCAAAAACTTTCGTCTAACGGCATTAAAAGAAAGCGGAATTAAACTTTAAAAGTCCAAACTAAGAAATCTGTTTGGTTCATTTATTAATTGGTGTTACTAGCCATATCATCAATCATATCATCTCACATACATATCATAGCATCAACATCTTTCATATTAGGATGAACCACCCTAAATGTGCCTAGTCATCTTTCATATCATTTTCACATATCATCTTTGCAAGTGTGATGTGTAAAATCGAGTTTAAAAATTAAAACAAGAAATACCCTAGAACTGACTACTACACACTCTCGGGCAGTGGACCCGTTCGTATATAGTATAGCTAAAAGGTAAGTCCAGGATCGAACACAGGGACTAAAACTAAGTAATTGTTGACATTAGGTAATTCAAGTAAATAGGGGGTTTTGTGACCGAATTGTCACTTTGCAAAAGTTAGTAAGTAATTAGTAATCCCAAAGGATTAATCGAAAAGAGAATTTGTTTTAAACAATAATTTAAAAGGTCATCCATCTTGATTTCGCTCAACAATACGCTCAGATTGCACATAAATGAAGTTCAAATCCAAATTAGTTGATTAAATAACCGAGACTCAAACAAAGCACCAACCCCGTACCCGTCAAGTTGAAGACATCATTTGACTCTCTTGCTTAAACTAGTTTCGTTACAAAGACCGGTACCCCAAGACATCTTTTATAACTTCCCTAATCAAACAATTGGTTTGGTTATTGAAATAACAATTATACCTATCGATTGTACCCAACCGTTAACACATTTCTTCCTATTATCATGAACGATTATCTACCGTACCCGTCATAGATCCAATCGTTTGTACCCAAACAATCAAAATGAAATACATGTAATCAATAACTACCATTAAAGACACACATAAATCACCAATCAATTCAAGATAAATAATAAGGAAGAAATACGCTAAGATCTCGATATAACGTTAATTGAAATCAACATTGAATTATAAAAATTGTGCAATCTTTACATATTGTCTCACTCCACCAAGATGGATGATGAAACGATTAGCCACCCATATTAAAAGAAGAATAACAATTAAAATAAGAAGAATTCATTGTTACCTAATGATAATAATCGAAAGCTACGAACGAAATAGATCAAATCGTGTTTGAAAACCCAAAATATGATGAAAATCTCCAACTAGGGCTCCAAAAACGGCTGCTAAAAAGAGAAGAGTGTTTTGGGATAATTTTGCAAGCTATTTATATGCCCTCAAAAATCTGCCAGAATCGGGCCCAGTTGCGGCATTCTTGTTGCGCCGCAACTTAGTCACTGCATTCTTGTTGCGCCGCAACTTAGCTGCATTCTTGTTGCGCCGCAACTTAGCTGCATTCTTGTTGCGCCGCAACTTAGCTGATTCTTGTTGCGCCGCAACTTAGCTGCATTCTTGTTGCGCCGCAACTTAGCTGATTCTTGTTGCGCCGCAACTTAGCTGCATTCTTGTTGCGCCGCAACTTAGCTGATTCTTGTTGCGCCGCAACTTAGCTGCATTCTTGTTGCGCCGCAACTTAGCTGATTCTTGTTGCGCCGCAACTTAGCTGCATTCTTGTTGCGCCGCAACTTAGCTGATTCTTGTTGCGCCGCAACTTAGCTGCATTCTTGTTGCGCCGCAACTTAGCTGATTCTTGTTGCGCCGCAACTTAGCTGCATTCTTGTTGCGCCGCAACTTAGCTGATTCTTGTTGCGCCGCAACTTAGCTGCATTCTTGTTGCGCCGCAACTTAGCTGATTCTTGTTGCGCCGCAACTTAGCTGCATTCTTGTTGCGCCGCAACTTAGCTGATTCTTGTTGCGCCGCAACTTAGCTGCATTCTTGTTGCGCCGCAACTTAGCTGATTCTTGTTGCGCCGCAACTTAGCTGCATTCTTGTTGCGCCGCAACTTAGCTGATTCTTGTTGCGCCGCAACTTAGCTGCATTCTTGTTGCGCCGCAACTTAGCTGATTCTTGTTGCGCCGCAACTTAGCTGCATTCTTGTTGCGCCGCAACTTAGCTGATTCTTGTTGCGCCGCAACTTAGCTGCATTCTTGTTGCGCCGCAACTTAGCTGATTCTTGTTGCGCCGCAACTTAGCTGCATTCTTGTTGCGCCGCAACTTAGCTGATTCTTGTTGCGCCGCAACTTAGCTGCATTCTTGTTGCGCCGCAACTTAGCTGATTCTTGTTGCGCCGCAACTTAGCTGCATTCTTGTTGCGCCGCAACTTAGCTGATTCTTGTTGCGCCGCAACTTAGCTGCATTCTTGTTGCGCCGCAACTTAGCTGATTCTTGTTGCGCCGCAACTTAGCTGCATTCTTGTTGCGCCGCAACTTAGCTGATTCTTGTTGCGCCGCAACTTAGCTGCATTCTTGTTGCGCCGCAACTTAGCTGATTCTTGTTGCGCCGCAACTTAGCTGCATTCTTGTTGCGCCGCAACTTAGCTGATTCTTGTTGCGCCGCAACTTAGCTGCATTCTTGTTGCGCCGCAACTTAGCTGATTCTTGTTGCGCCGCAACTTAGCTGCATTCTTGTTGCGCCGCAACTTAGCTGATTCTTGTTGCGCCGCAACTTAGCTGCATTCTTGTTGCGCCGCAACTTAGCTGATTCTTGTTGCGCCGCAACTTAGCTGCATTCTTGTTGCGCCGCAACTTAGCTGATTCTTGTTGCGCCGCAACTTAGCTGCATTCTTGTTGCGCCGCAACTTAGCTGATTCTTGTTGCGCCGCAACTTAGCTGCATTCTTGTTGCGCCGCAACTTAGCTGATTCTTGTTGCGCCGCAACTTAGCTGCATTCTTGTTGCGCCGCAACTTAGCCTGCATTCTTGTTGCGCCGCAACTTTCCTAAGCTCACACTTAGGCCCCTCAACTTTACAACTTTACATTTAGGGCTTAAACGACTTAACGAGAATACTTACTAACACTTTAATCACACTTAATCATCTTAAACACATTAACACATGAATCATTAAGGCTTTAAAACCTTACACATAAAGCACATTAATCACACATAAACATTAAATCTCCTAGAGACTTAACGGAAATGTAATGTTGACTTAAAGACTCAAGTCAACCGTTATTAAAAAGTTCGGGATGTTACATTAATTCTTAATTATCTTTTCATAATAATATCACATTATGAGTACAAGTGGTTTCAAAAAATTATATAATAGAGGAATTATTGTAGCATGTGCCTTGACTACGACAAACAATTCCATCAATATGTCTCAGCTAATAATGACAGTGACGAACTTGTGATTATTGTACTACAACTTGCAAAGTATAACACTTGGAACCGTATATCTTTAAAATTATAAGCTTTTATAACTTAAATGTATGAAGATATAATATTGATAATATCGTAAGCCTCGTGTTCAGTGTTGGACAGGAGTCTAAAATCTAGTTGGAAATTATTTTGCAAAAATGCAAGCCGTCAAAAACGCAAATCATAACGCAAAATTGCAAGATATGTAGCGGTCTTTAAAAAAAAAAATTAATCAATGTTTTTTTAATTGTAATTAACTATCTGGATTCCCCGGTACGTGTTTATTACGAATTGAATCATGTTATATTCCAACATAGTAAACTTGTGATAAATGTCTCACAAGTTACTATCCTTTAAAAGACTATAGTAGATGTATAATATTCATGTATAAATCATTTTTCAAAACGTTTACAGGCTAACTATTAAAAAAAGTTTAAATAAAAGGGTCTTTTTATGTGTCATAAAATTTAAGAGGTAAACTTTTGATATTGAAAATACAATTTTTTTTATACATATAAATAAATGACAACATTTAAGACTGTGATTGCCATTTTTAAAAAAATAAATAAATAAATAAATGAACTAGTTCATGATAAGGCTTTTGCTTATAAGGAGGGAGTCCTCTCAACTTCTTGACTGTCACATCAACATCACATCATCCATGACTCTCCTCAGGACTCTCCCTGTTTATAAAAAAAAGCTTCTTGGAACTTCCACATCATCAATTATTTAATAATTTATCTCATACACTACACATATATAAAACAAAAAAAATAATGTTGCAGACCCCACCTCCTTGCGTCCTTCAGCTTTTTGGTGAGGACTCTTGGCAAAGGACTCCCTCCGAAGACTCTCGCTGCTTATAGCGTCCGGAGTCCTCAAGCACAAGGACGCATGCCTTAGGACGTTATAAGCTAAGGCCTAAATAGCATGTTATCTATCTAGTCTACTTTATAACTGAGATGTCAAATGTCTTAACTTTTTAAATATAATAAAATTATATTTTAACTCATTAATGCGATAAAATAAATATTAAATAATTTATCAACATTAAAATATAATTATTTTTTAAGCAAACTAAAGTTAAAACTTTTTATACACGACTTATTGTTAACAATCGATGGAATCGGACTCGGTCGACCTTAAGTTTGTATTATTAACAAACAAGTCAATAACCATATAAAGTTGACGATGAACAAAAAAATAAATCGTTTTCATAGTTTGGTGATATCGTCTACCTTTGTTTTTATATACACATTTATCGTCCTTATTCCATATTCACTCGTGTCACTTTTTTTCTTTATTCATATTGTCAAACAACATTTGTTAAACTTATCATTTTAATAACAATTCAATATATATATATTATATATATATATAATATATATATATAAAATAAATACATAATTATTTATATATAATACATATGTCTTCTAGAAACCTTATCTCCTAGAAGTCTCGATGAGTGCTGTCTATGGATGGTGGTGATCCGGGATCCGAATCCATTCCACATGATATTTTTGGATTTTCTTCATTGCGTATGTGTTGTAGCTGTAAAAAGTCTCCTTCCCCAACGAAAGGGAGAAGCATGTTCCAGTTTTTGTGTGCCCAGATTTGTAAATAATGTCCTTCGGCTAATAGTTTGAAACTATACCACATTGTGACTGGCACTTCTGGTGTTTTTTGATAATTTTCTATGATTATTTTAGGGTCTTGTTGTTCTGTGAAATTTGTGAAATTAATATTCCGTGTATTTGCAAGACCTTTTAGATAACTTTGACCCCAGGGTGTATGACTTATAAAGATTCTTTTTCTAGCAGGTCTGTATGTGTCTCTAAAAGAAAAATGGAGCTATTTAAAAGAAAATTTTCTTTTCTTGGACTAGAAATTGGAGATGGAAAAATAGAATTACAAAAACATATTTCGACAAAAATTTTAGATTTTCCAGAAAAATTTGAAAATTTAAAACAAATACAAGCATTTCTAGGATTGGTAAATTATGCAAGAAAATTTATCCCAAATTTGTCAAAATTAGTTGGACCCTTATACAGTAAAACTACAAAAAATGGACAAAGACATTTTAATACAGAAGATATTAAAATTGTTAAACAAATTAAAGAATCGGTTAAAAACTTTTACTCCTAGATACAGAGTTCAAATGTTCATTTCTTTATGCCTTGTAAGGTATGGGGTCCTTTTACATTTTAAGTAAAACCTGAAAACAGTCTCTCTATATTAAGTAGAAATTAGATTCTTTACATTTTAACCTCCTTATATTAAGACTCACAACCCATAAAGACGGTATTTAATGTTACTTCCTTACTTGCTATATCCATTTTTTGGGTATACTTTAAGGTCTCGTTTGTTAAACTTACGAAATTATCTAATTGAAACCTTTTAAGGTGGTTATTTATCATATTTTATATTATAAACCAAAATTCATTTTCATTATATTTTAAGTTTCAACATTGAATTTTAGGTTTGAACAAAAAATAAAAACCACATTACATCAATAACATACATTACTCGACGCGACCTTCACCACCATCGATTGCCGCCACCACCAACAATCGCCATTGCCCCCGCCACTTGCCACTACCACCCGTCACGCAACCACCGTTGCTGCCATTACATCGCCTCCATCTCCACCATCGCACACCGCCACCGCCCGTCACCGCCACCACCCCGTCGTCATTACACCGGCGCGCAAGCACCGTTCTATCATTCAAATTGGAAAATTGTGTTTTGTAAAGATATTTTTAAACAACCCAAAAACTTATATTCAAAATGTTTGTATTAGTAGTATCGACATCATGTTGATCTTAAAAGTTTATTGATCTCAATGAATTGTATTGATATACAATACCCATTATATAGGGAAAATACAATCGATAAATAAGGAAACGATATATACAAATTACAATCACAATCCATTCCTAAAATAGTGCTATTCTTCTGGAATATTCATCGGCTAAGACTCCCCCGCAGTTTGAACGTGGTAAGGACCAACGCTCAAACTGGAACGAAATGACTGGAATAACTGCTTGGAGAGCCCCTTTGTGAAGATATCAGCATACTGCAAGGCAGACGGAACATGTAGAACGCGAATATGACCGATGCGAACCTTCTCCCGTACAAAGTGGATATCAATCTCTACATGTTTGGTGCGCTGATGCTGCACGGGATTATCAGAGAGATACACGGCGGATACATTATCACAGTACACGATAGAGGCCCGGCGCAAAGGAGTATGGAGCTCAAGTAATAAATTACGTAACCAAGTTGCTTCGGCAACCGCATTAGCAACCCCGCGATACTCAGCTTCAGCACTAGAACGCGAAACAGTGGGTTGCCGTTTAGAGGACCACGACAGTAAATTATCCCCCAAAAAAACACAATAACCGCTCGTTGAGCGTCTAGAATCCGGACAACCACCCCAATCGGCATCTGAGTAAGCAACCAGTTCATGAGACCGAGACCGAACAATGCGAATCCCATAATTAAGAGTACCCTGTATATACCGTATGATCCGCTTCATAAAGGCAAAATGGGATTCGCGTGGATCGTGCATAAACAAACAAACCTGCTGGACTGCATATGAGATATCTGGACGAGTAACGGTTAGGTACTGTAATGCTCCCGCAAGGCTGCGATATAGTGTCGGATCTGAAAGAGGTGGTCCATCAGACGCGCTAAGTTTGGATGAGAGGTCAACAGGTGTGTTACATGGTTTACAAGCTGACATGTTAGCGCGAGCCAGAATCTATTTAGCATACTGTTGCTGGGATAAGAAAAGGCCTTGTGAAAACTGATCAACTTTAATTCCAAGAAAGTGATGAAGCCGACCTAAATCAGTCATTGCGAACTCTCGAGAGAGCACACGGATAATATCATGAAGTAATGTGTCACTAGAAGCTGTCAACACAATATCATCCACATAAAGTAATAAATAGGCAACATTAGCTGGATCCTGCTTAAAAATGAACAAAGAGTGATCACACATACTGCTAATAAACCCCTAGGGTTTGATGAATGTGGCAATGCGGGTATACCACGCCCGAGGCGCCTGTTTAAGACCATATAACGACTTTTTAAGGTGACACACAAACTGAGGGTGCCCTTTGTCTACAAAACCCGGAGGTTGATGCATGTAAACCGTTTCATTAAGATGCCCGTGCAAAAATGCATTTTTAACATCAAGTTGATGTATCGGCCAAGACCTGGTGACCGCCAAAGATAAAACTGTCCTGATAGTAGCCGGTTTAACAACTGGACTGAACGTGTCGTCACAATCAATTCCTACGGTCTGTGAGTTTCCGTTGACCACCAAACGGGCTTTATAGCGTTCCAAAGACCCGTCGGACCTGAATTTATGGCGAAAAAGCCACATGCAGCGTATAACGGGACGGTCTATGGGTATTGGAACTAACTCCCATGTATCATTATCTTGTAAGGCAGAAAATTCAGTTTTCATAGCACTTAACCAATTAGTGTCAGCAAAGGCCTTGGCATAGGTCTTGGGAATAGGGGAGATTAAGGTGGGAGTAAAGTGGATGGAAGTGGTAGTAGAGCGGGATTTCGAACGGGTAGTCATAGGGTGGTGATTGATTGCAGGTTGGGCCGATGGTGGTGGGGCGGTGGTAGTTGGAGCCGTGGGTGCTGAAGCCAAGGGCTGGTGGGGAGTGGGAGGTGGTGATGGTGGAATTGGTGCAGGTTGTGGTCTCGGGCGTCTGCTGTAGGTGATCGAAAAATGAGTGGTGGTGGACCGTGTAGTTGGTGCTGGTGGAATAAAGGAGAAGCCGGTGGTTGGGTCAAAGGCAGGTGTATGTGAATCGTCTAGAAAATTGTAGGTGTTGGGTGTCTGTGGTATGGTGTAAGGAAAGGTTGATTCGTCAAAGGTGACATGGCGTGATATGTGAACTTTACCGGTGGTTGGGTCAAAGCACCTGTAGCCCCGGAAATCCGGAGGGTAACCGAGAAAAATGCAACGAATTGCACGAGGGTGAAGCTTGTGTGGTGAAGTAGCGGAGGTGTTGGGGTAGCAAGCACACCCGAAAACGCGTAAATGATCATAGTCGGGGTGCCTAAGGTATAGGGCAAAGGTGGGTGTATAGAAGTTTAGGCGTTTAGTAGGTAATATGTTGTGTAAATATGAGGCGGTGTGTATAGCTTCGACCCAAAATACAGGGGGTAGTTTTGCATGGATAAGGAGGGCACGTATGATGTCATTTAGACGACGAATCATACGCTCGGACCGTCCATTCTATGAGGATGTCTGAGGGCACGAGAAACGAAATAGTAAGCCATGGTGATTGGCAAAGCTCTTGAAAGCATGATTGTCAAATTCACCCCCAAGATCGCATTGAAAAGTTTTTATTTTTCTTTGAAATTGTGTGTGAATGAGTTTGTGAAATTTAGCAAAGGTGGGAAAAGCCTCGGATTTAAATTTAAGTGGGTATACCCAAACAAAGTGGGAAAAGTTGTCAATAAGCACCATGTAATATTTGTAACCTGTTTTGCTTGTGACGGGTGATGTCCATAGGTCACAATGCACAATATCAAACGGGGCAAAAGTAAAAGAATTTGATACGGAAAATGGTAAACGTTTACTATTTGAAAGTTGACAAGAGTTGCAAACATGAGACAATGTGTCTTTATTACATGAAAAATTAAATGTACGACGTAATAAATCTAAAAATTGATTCCCGGGGTGGCCGAGACGCTCGTGCCATGGAAGGGAAGGTGTGGTGATGAAGCAGGCTTGTGGAGGTAATTCAGGCAGAGTGAAAGGATAGAGGTCCCCGGTACTGTTGTGTCTTGAAAGAGTCCGTTTAGTGAAAAGATCCTTCAAGGAAAAACCAAACGGGTCAAATTCGATAGACACATTATTATCGCGAGTAAAACGTCGTACAGAAATAAGGTTTCTAATTATGTGTGGGCTATAAAGGACATTGGGCAGAATATAGGTCCGGTTGGGTAGGGTGTGGAAACCAGTGCCTGTGCTTTTAATTGGGATACAAGTGCCATTACCGACCATTATTGAACTGCGTATAGGATAAGAGTTGGGAATAATAATTTTACCTGGATCGCGTGCCGAGTGCGAGCCTGCTCCAGTATCCATAATGTCATTATTCCACGAGGCGTTCTGGTTCATCTGCATATTATTAAAAGCTGCACTTAAATCAGAGGGGCACAACGCATCATACCCATATTGTTGTGGCCCAAACTGAGGAGATGAGTAATGGCCCGAACCGGCAAAGTGGGCCTGGGACTGCTATGGTGTGGCCTGTGAATGAGAAGCATTGGGCCGCCAGTTATTTTGTGTTGGGTAAGGGCAAGGGGGTGTGGTCCACCAGGCCCAATTCGGGTATGGTGAGTTGTAGGCCGAAGGGTTACCAGCAGTCCAAAAAGATCGGCCGTAGCCTGATGAACCACCCCTGTTACTGTAGCGACCGCCGCCCCTGAAGCCGTATTTGCCGCGGCCGCGCCCGCGTCTGGTTACTGCTGTTGTGTTCGGGTGGGTGGTCAGAGGAGGTTGTTGTGAGAGCCGGCTGTGGAGCAGATGGTGTAGTGGTGGTTGGCGCTACCAATACGGAAGAGGCAGCCCCTTTGTACGCCTCAATGCGAATGGCATCATCTTTTAGGAGAGAGATGGCAAGGTCCCAATCAGCTTCTTTGTTGTTAATGAAAGAAGCAGTGGTGTTGTACTCGGGAGGAAGACCACGAACCAGTTGTAACACCAACCGAGAGTCAGAGACGGGCTGATTAACATCGGCGAGTTGGGTGGCAAGACTTTGAAGCTCTTGACAATAAGCATCTAAAGAAGCACAAGCACCGAGTGTCATATTGCAGAATTTCGTCTCGAGTGCAGCAGCCCGTGCCTTTTTATTGCTAAGGTATATTTTCTCCAACTTGGCCCAAGCATCACGTGCTGAATCATTGTTATCAATGATGCGTTTGAGGATATCATCCAATACAGTACTGAAAATCCACTGCATCACAAGGGCATCAAGTTCCTTCCATAAGTCATATTCTGGATCTGTCTTTTCAGGAGGTGGGCTGCCATCTATATGATCTGCAACTTTGTAGGCGGTTACATGAAGGTTAAAAAGCTTAACCCAGTTTGAATATGTTACATTCGTACCATCTAGGGTACGGATTTTGGCATTGATGTTGGCAACCGAGTATGCTGGGTGAAGAGCAAGGGGTTTCGGGTTTGAGGATTCAGCTTCAGTTTCGGATTTTGTCATGTTTGGCCGGGAAAAAAAAGGAAGAGGAAGAAGGCGGTTTTAGGGTTTAGGAATTTTGAGCCGTAGCTCTAGGGTAGAGGCTCTGGTACCATAAAAGTTTATTGATCTCAATGAATTGTATTGATATACAATACCCATTATATAGGGAAAATACAATCGATAAATAAGGAAACAATATATACAAATTACAATCACAATCCATTCCTAAAATAGTGCTATTCTTCTGGAATATTCATTGGCTAAGAGATCTATCATTTTAAGTGATTTTTTTAGTATAGTTCGATTATGTCAAACTAGCCAGTTTTCTAAGTGATTTTTATTAGGGCATTTTGATGTTAGTTCTTCATTGTCTTGGCTCCAAATCTTCTTTGAATTTCATATTATCACTTGAACATTGTTTAGACTCATTTTTTGGCTCATTTAGTCCAAATGAATACAAGTTATAAGATTGATCTATAAACTCTTATGCAAGTAATAATGAACCAAAACATATTATATTGTGACAAAATACATACAACTAACGGATATTAACCATTAAAATTAGTATGTAAAACATCTACGAGAGAACTTTATAAAAGTCAATTAAAATGTTGACCTTTACATATTGTGAGTTATTTAGTATTTACAAAGTTTGAAAATCAATGATACATAAATTTACTCTTCTATATTACTTTCTTATTGTGAAAAACTAAAAAAGCGAAGATATCAAAAAGATCTTTTAAAAAAGATCTTAAACATAAGTTGGAAAACAAGCCAACTATAGTCTGTCTCTTTACCCTTTACATTTTTTTCGCTTACTGGATCCTCCATGGCTTATTTTCTAAGTTTCTTTATCAACGGGCCCTTTCACACTATAAAAGCCCAATCATCAAAACATCCAAGACAGAGGAAACGTTTTTTTGACTTTTTTTTACTCCGTATTTGTTAGCTTAGCTAGTTAGCTGTATAAATAAACAAAATATTCTCTAAATTTTTATTATCGTAATATGTATTTATAATTTTTTTTGAACGACAATCTAATCTAGCAAAAGAAAATATTTCATAATATTTTCTAATTTCCTCAACTTACCAAGTACAAGTTAGTAGAATAGTTTCGTTATCAAAATTAAGTTGTCATGCATGTGTGTTGCTATCTTCAGAGGTCATGGTCACGGCATTAATTACGGGTCGACCCAGTATCACATAGTTGGTAAACATCAATAGTGGATTGAAATTTTTTTTTGTAGCTCAAGGCCGGATACTTAATCATAGATGTTGATCATATGATCGATCGATCGGGCTTCGACTCACCATGCATTGCTTTATCTAGCTAGCGTGCGGTTATATCAAATATATCTCACCCATGTCTCTTTAATTTAATTAATCATATATCTATGTACATGATTTACTTTCTATTATGTTGGCCACGAGACCCATTGGTGGAACTTGAAAAGTCAATAATGATCGGTTATCCATTTTAAGAGAGAGTTTGGATTGCTATACATTATGTATATATCTATATATATATATATATATATATTAAAAGAGTAGTTAAACAAGCCTTCTAAATGACTCTTCAAACTTAAAACTATGCTAAAAAATTGTCACATAGGATTAGGGATGAGCATTTGGACCGAAACCCGTGACTCGACCCGGAACCGGCCCGGCCCGACCCGCCCGAAGGGCTAACGGGCCAGGTCACGGGTCACGCTTTTGTTGCATTTTCGGGTCACGGGTTGCGCGGGTCGGGCCGGGTCAAGCCAAAAACCGAAAAAAGGTGAAGGAAACCCGTAACCCGCCCGACACCCGAACCGACCCATCACGGGCCGGGTCACGGTTCTGATTTTCATGCACTTACGGGTCGCGGGTCGGGCCATTTGCACATCCCTACATAGGATTTATCCTATGTGGCATCTCCATACTTTTTTGAACAATATTTTATATTTTATCTTATATTATAGAAAATTTGAAATAAAAAAAAAATCTTCCACAAAATATCAAATCTTATGTATATATAATCACGATTAAAATATTCAATTTAACATTAAATATTACATTATTAATACTTTTGTAATATCTTATTTACTTTGACATATAAAGCTATTTCGGAGTACAAATTAATGTGTGAAGTTACAAAATTCTTGCGGCTGTGACTAAATATGTAATTTTATATACCAAAACATATATACACTAAAAATATATAATATATGCCACCCTTAACCATTTAACGGTGGTTTGATCAATAAAATTCTCCACATAGACGTTGCCATTGACTATTTCTTGAGCAGCTCCAAGATATATATATATACAACTCCAAGATATGTATATATATATATATAGATTCAATATTACCCGCGATGTTCGAATTATCATCATTATTAATTTTGTTAAGAACATGACAACTTCTAAATAGTTTACTATTAACATTGTTTTTGCAAACTTATATATGATCTCTGTAATTTCATCGTATTCATTGCATAAAAGATTTAATTATCAGTAAATAAAATTCATTACATATAACATTGTTTTATCTATATTTTATATCTACAAAATAAAAAATATTAGTCAAAACTTTGTTAAATGATTATTTTAAATAGCCGCACATCGTGCGGGTAAAAAACTCTACTTTTATATATATATGCATGTTTGTTGAGTAATCAAATATATTTTCAATTCGTTCGGACAATTAACTCTGAATTGGTATTAACTTAAACATACATATAGATTATTTTCTGGTAAATTAAATTATTTAGTTATTGGGAAATATAGGTATTGATCTTGTTAATACAATTTTAAATTTCCGGCAATAAATATAGCACACGTACCTTTTGCATAACAATAGAATGATAGATAAGTAAAATAATTAACATGCCTTCAAGTCAAGATATCTTGTTACTGTACCAAACTTCAATTCATAACGCCGATAGATTGTAAATTTATCATACAATGAATGAAATCATCAATTATATTGATACAAACCTAGCTTATAAACATTTATACCGTACGTCCAGCTACTATATATTTATTTCAACTACATATTTGCTGCGATCGACATATGAACACCGAATCTAAGGCCAGACCACCTTTCTGGTGAGTACAATCAATTTGTGTCATTGAGAACTTGATTTTTGTTGGCTTATACGAGTCTTGAACAACAAAATCTCCAACACGATACTGCAACCATTTTCCTTGCTCCTTTAGAAAGTGTTGACATGTCGCATGTTGGCCATCGGATACTGAGAACTGAAACCGAACGGGCTTCACTGTCCAACCATGTACTTGATGATGATCTTGATTTATGTTAGACGACGACGAGTATTTTTGGTCTGGTGGCGGTCTTCCAAGTCGAATGCGGAAGTAAAGGCTATAACACCCGGCTGGAAATTCAAACTCTACGTCTCCTTCTACTTCCAACCACCATATTTGTTGGAGATATGCAACCGTGTGAAATCTGTAAGCACATTTTCCATATATGAATAAATAAAGAGTTTTGTTAATGACAGCCCTTAGGGTTGTCAGTATTAATTAATTTGATGCATTAAAATTTGTACTTTGTCTTGCAAAAATTTAGGGGGCGGTTATTGATATATAAAGTACTACTTTTTATGCATGTAATAAGCTGTTAATGACAACCCTTAGGGCTGTCATTATCATTTTTCATAAATAAATACAGTCACGCAAATGATTTTTATGTTAACTTTTGGATTAATTAAGAAATGTATATTACTGTATATATATATCTTACTATTAACTAATAATATGAAAAAGTCGTCGATGATGAAATTGCACAATTTATTTTATTTTAGAGTTAATTACAGAAATCGTCCCTGTCGTGGACCTCTACTTGCAGCTTTCTTCCCTAAGTTTCATAAATTACAGTTTTAGTCCATAAAACTTTGCTCCGTCAACACTTTTGGTCCTGACCATAAACGTCCGTTAAAAAGAGGTCACGTGTCTGGCACGTGATGGGTAATCTCGTAATTTGGCTTCGAGTTATTTACAGAAATCGTCCCTATCGTGAACCACCACTTTCAGCTTTGGTCCCTAGCTTTTAATAATTAATTTTAAACCAAATTAGTTAAACTAAATCTAAAAATCCAAAATCCTATCAACATATATTAAACTAAATCTTATATACACTTTTAGAAATGACATACACAAACTTTTAAAAATCACACAAACTGCTCGTGAGCAACGACAAATGAAAAGGGAATGAGATGTGACTATGTAAATGCTACTATAAATACATGTGTGCGTGAGGAAATTAGGAAAGCATGAAACAAATTGAAGCTCGCGTCACCTAATAACTTCGAAATCGGATTCAAGTGAGTGATGGGGTTACTATGGAAGCTACGACAGATTCCGGTGACTCACAACCACCGTCATCTCCGGTGACTCCAAACCCGGTAACTCCTCCTTCCCCTCCAAACCCGGTAACTGTAATTTATTAAAAATTTGTGTGATTTATTAAAAGTTTGTATATATTATTTCTAGAAGTTTGTATATAAGATTTAGTTTAATATATGTTGATAAGATTTTGGGTTTTTAGATTTAGATTAACTAATTTGGCTTAAAGTTAATTATTAAAAGTTAGGGACCAAAGCTGAAAGTAGTGGTTCACGATAGGGATGATTTCTGTAAATAACTCGAAGCCAAATTACGAGATTACCCATCACGTGCTAGACACGTGACCTCCATTTAACGGACGTTTATGGTCAGGACCAAAAGTGTTGACGGAGCAAAGTTTTTTATACTAAAACTGTAATTTATTAAACTTAGAGACGAAAACTGCAAGTAGAGGTTCACGACATGGACGATTTCTGTAATTAACTCTTTATTTTAAGATTATTTGAATATCTTGGACGATAGGTTTGGTGTGTTGAGTGTAGGCAACATTTGTAATGATTATTGAGAAATAGCTTCGGACAAATGCATTAAAATGATAAAAACGTGACATCTCATGTAAGTTTAGTACTCGATCTATTAAATATGATCCAAGTGGACTTTTCAAACGTTTTCTATAATCTATAAATATTAATAACTGTACTAACAATGATACTTTCTACAATACAGTACGTTGACTGCTTCTTCTTTTTTTTTTTTTTTTCTTTTCTCTGTTCTTCTCCTTCACATATTATAAATAATAATAATAATAATAATGACAATGATGATAATTAATGGTCCTGATCAAAAAGCTGTTTCTTCTTTTTGATACATGTCCATGAATTATCACAATAAAGTATACATAATTGTGGTTGAAAGTTCTTTTACATCTAAATCACTAAAACGGCCTCATAATGTAATACTTGTATAAGGAAAATACAAAAAAATTATAAATAATCGGTGAAAAGTTTGTGAGTTTGTTAAGCATGAATATACATGGTGTTCATCCTTTTTAAAACATCACATTTTTTTTCTTTTCAAATGTCATTAAATTTATGTAAACCAGCGGATATAAGAGATTACACAGTCATGAATCAATATATAAGAGATTTATTCTGTTTAAAACATTACATAGGCATACAATTAATATGCTAAACATGTAAACAATATAAATCATTTTAGAGATGATCTATATATTTTTCGCAAAATTTCTTATGGTACTTAATATTGCTAATTATGATATGCTCCACGCATTTATTTTTTCTACTCATTTTACTGAATGAGTTTTTTCCAATGGAAACGATCTGATTATTTGAATGATAGTCAAAAAAAAAAAAAACTTATTTATGGAAATGTATCATAGTCAATCTTCAAACGCTCTTATGTGATTTATCATTTTCCAACAACGATATCTCTCCCCTCAACAATAAAAACAAAAAAGTTTGATTCGATCGACACATAAAAATATCGATCTTTCATGCACTATAATGTATAGTGATCTACGTACTATGATTATATCTAAATCTATGTCTAATGAAAAATATGTGAAGCTCGTAGTCAACATATGATCATATCAAGTTGTCTTATATATACACCAACGAAAATATCATCTCTAATCAAAAGACAAACTCGATCATAATACATATATATAGACATATATATTAACGACAAAGCTCATACAACACCAGCAATATTACTTATAAATAATTCAAAATTATATGCATGTATGCTCCAAAAATAAATCCCTGGATTAACATATCAATTAAACAAGAGATAAAAATAACTTTTGTCAAGTGGGTTACCCTACGCCACATATATTGGCTCGATTTCATAGTAACTTAATGTATAAAGTAGTAACAATGCATCCATCTAATTAACTGTTCCGATCCGGCCGGTCATGTTCATAATAAAAATGATCGTATTATCAAGAGCTTTTAATCAATTATCAGGAAGTTGAACTGATAAAATATAATGTTCATATAAAAACTTTTATTACACACAAATTATACATATAATATACTAAAAAATTAATGTGTGATGCATAAACTTTTTATTACACACAAATTATACATATAATATACTAAAAAATTAATGTGTGATGCATAAACTTTTATTCATGGCGAAAACCTTTTGTAATAATAGAATCATCTTCATCTCCCATATAAAATGCATGCAAAAAGCCGACAACGACACGCACATTCCTATCTACGTATTCGCAATTAATCAATGAAAATTTGGAAAGTTAAGAATTAATATAAGCATGTTTACTGGAAACGTGCCTCCACTGACACCACAATCCCCCGAATGATTGGAACCATAGACTAAATCCCACATATATGTTTTTTTGTTTTTATCCTCTACGTATATTTCAAGTGAAATTATTGATACACATTGGTATATATTTAATTCACAAATTGAAATTTTAAATTTAAGTTGTACATAATTAGAAATATTAAAACTTTAACGATTTTAATTTAAAACCAATGCTCGGCATATGGAACCACCCAAACATAGATTATTATATACGAGTACTAGTGATATATTTGCTTGAGGAAATCGATCATTTTGAACTTATCGACTTTCGATTCTATTCTACTTTCATCAATTATACAACAGTAAAAAGGTCACAATACGCGATGGCAAATGATTTATCAAATACTTAGATATAATATGTACATAGATCGTAAACTTAATTTGATATATAAAATCAGAGGTGATGCTGCTCGGCAGCCACATTGACCGACCACCAGTTTTTGATTGTTTAACACATAATAATATACGAGTATAAAACATAAGTATATTATTAATACTAGATACTAGAATATCTAAAAATGAATATGACTATCTAAAATAATACTCCGTATGTGAAATATAAGTATTAAACGATAAAAAGAAGGAGAAACACGAGAATTTAGTCTATATAAAATAATTAAGTGCATCTTTACATAAAAACTTTTTATTACACACAAATTATACATATAATATACTAAAAAATTAATGTGTGATGCATAAACTTTTATTCATGGCGAAAACCTTTTGTAATAATAGAATCATCTTCATCTCCCATATAAAATGCATGCAAAAAGCCGACAACGACACGCACATTCCTATCTACGTATTCGCAATTAATCAATGAAAATTTGGAAAGTTAAGAATTAATATAAGCATGTTTACTGGAAACGTGCCTCCACTGACACCACAATCCCCCGAATGATTGGAACCATAGACTAAATCCCACATATATGTTTTTTTGTTTTTATCCTCTACGTATATTTCAAGTGAAATTATTGATACATTTAATTGATGTGTTTGTATATATATATATATATATATATGTATGTATATATATTTAGATATATATAGATATATCTGGTTGGATTATTTATGTTAGTTTTGAAAAAATATATATATATATATATATATATATATATATATATATATATATATATATATATATATATATATATATATATATATATATATATATATATATATATATATATATATATATATATATATATATATATATATATATATATATATATATATATATATATATATATATATATATATATATATATATATATATATATATATATATATATATATATATATATATATATATATATATATATATATATATATATATATATATATATATATATATATATATATATATATATATATATATATATATATATATATATATATATATATATATATATATATATATATATATATATATATATATATATATATATATATATATATATATATATATATATATATATATATATATATATATATATATATATATATATATATATATATATATATATATATATATATATATATATATATATATATATATATATATATATATATATATATATATATATATATATATATATATATATATATATATATATATATATATATATATATATATATATATATATATATATATATATATATATATATATATATATATATATATATATATATATATATATATATATATATATATATATATATATATATATATATATATATATATATATATATATATATATATATATATATATATATATATATATATATATATATATATATATATATATATATATATATATATATATATATATATATATATATATATATATATATATATATATATATATATATATATATATATATATATATATATATATATATATATATATATATATATATATATATATATATATATATATATATATATATATATATATATATATATATATATATATATATATATATATATATATATATATATATATATATATATATATATATATATATATATATATATATATATATATATATATATATATATATATATATATATATATATATATATATATATATATATATATATATATATATATATATATATATATATATATATATATATATATATATATATATATATATATATATATATATATATATATATATATATATATATATATATATATATATATATATATATATATATATATATATATATATATATATATATATATATATATATATATATATATATATATATATATTTATGAAAGAAATATATATATATCAATGTGATATATATATATATAGATACTAGAATATCTAAAAATGAATATGACTATCTAAAATAATACTCCGTATGTGAAATATAAGTATTAAACGATAAAAAGAAGGAGAAACACGAGAATTTAGTCTATATAAAATAATTAAGTGCATCTTTACATAAAAACTTTTTATTACACACAAATTATACATATAATATACTAAAAAATTAATGTGTGATGCATAAACTTTTATTCATGGCGAAAACCTTTTGTAATAATAGAATCATCTTCATCTCCCATATAAAATGCATGCAAAAAGCCGACAACGACACGCACATTCCTATCTACGTATT
Source organism: Erigeron breviscapus (assembly GCA_034093135.1). NCBI lineage: Eukaryota > Viridiplantae > Streptophyta > Magnoliopsida > Asterales > Asteraceae > Erigeron > Erigeron breviscapus. The sequence continues at coordinate 104,166,893 of CM067169.1, read as the reverse complement.
CGCAATTAATCAATGAAAATTTGGAAAGTTAAGAATTAATATAAGCATGTTTACTGGAAACGTGCCTCCACTGACACCACAATCCCCCGAATGATTGGAACCATAGACTAAATCCCACATATATGTTTTTTTGTTTTTATCCTCTACGTATATTTCAAGTGAAATTATTGATACATTTAATTGATGTGTTTGTATATATATATATATATGGAACTAAAAGTATGGCAACATAACAAAATTATTGAAAATATTTAATACGGAGTATATTATATATATGAGTAATTTTGGCACATCTTTCTCTTAGATTACCACTAACAGGATTACAGCATTGCACATGTCGATTAAAATGCAGTTAAGAGCACAAATATACATCAGAGTGGATTTCTGTATTGATTTGATCATGTTTCCAACTAAATTTGTGACCTTAAAATATGGCCCAAAGACGGTTATTAAAAAATTCTGATGAAACTTTGAGAATTTTTGGTTTAATTTTTTTATTTTATTATTATTATTATTATTATTATTATTTTTTAATAATAATAATCATTTTATTTATCATTATTATTATTATTATTATTATTTTTTATAATAATAATACTTTTATTTATCATTATTATTATTATTATTATTATTATTATTATTATTATTATTATTATTATTATTATTATTATTATTATTATTTTATCAATTGGTATTTACAATGGAGAATAAATAGACCGTATGTTTCTTGGAGCCAAAGTTACGGCAAATTAGGAAAGATAAACTAGCATTTAAGGGCAAGGAGTCATGAATTATTTTATCAATTGGTATTTACAATGGAGAATAAATAGACCGTATGTTTCTTGGAGCCAAAGTTACGGCAAATTAGGAAAGATAAACTAGCATTTAAGGGCAAGGAGTCATGAATTATTTTATCAATTGGTATTTACAATGGAGAATAAATAGACCGTATGTTTCTTGGAGCCAAAGTTACGGCAAATTAGGAAAGATAAACTAGCATTTAAGGGCAAGGAGTCATGAATTATTTTATCAATTGGTATTTACAATGGAGAATAAATAGACCGTATGTTTCTTGGAGCCAAAGTTACGGCAAATTAGGAAAGATAAACTAGCATTTAAGGGCAAGGAGTCATGAATTATTTTATCAATTGGTATTTACAATGGAGAATAAATGTAACACCCCAAGCCGGAGCTCGAAATGTCACGGAAATCACCCGGTGTTGATATATATATATATATATATGTGTATGTATATATATTTAGATATATATAGATATATCTGGTTGGATATATATATATATATATATATATATATATATATATATATATATATATATATATATATATATATATATATATATATATATATATATATATATATATATATATATATATATATATATATATATATATATATATATATATATATATATATATATATATATATATATATATATATATATATATATATATATATATATATATATATATATATATATATATATATATATATATATATATATATATATATATATATATATATATATATATATATATATATATATATATATATATATATATATATATATATATATATATATATATATATATATATATATATATATATATATATATATATATATATATATATATATATATATATATATATATATATATATATATATATATATATATATATATATATATATATATATATATATATATATATATATATATATATATATATATATATATATATATATATATATATATATATATATATATATATATATATATATATATATATATATATATATATATATATATATATATATATATATATATATATATATATATATATATATATATATATATATATATATATATATATATATATATATATATATATATATATATATATATATATATATATATATATATATATATATATATATATATATATATATATATATATATATATATATATATATATATATATATATATATATATATATATATATATATATATATATATATATATATATATATATATATATATATATATATATATATATATATATATATATATATATATATATATATATATATATATATATATATATATATATATATATATATATATATATATATATATATATATATATATATATATATATATATATATATATATATATATATATATATATATATATATATATATATATATATATATATATATATATATATATATATATATATATATATATATATATATATATATATATATATATATATATATATATATATATATATATATATATATATATATATATATATATATATATATATATATATATATATATATATATATATATATATATATATATATATATATATATATATATATATATATATATATATATATATATATATATATATATATATATATATATATATATATATATATATATATATATATATATATATATATATATATATATATATATATATATATATATATATATATATATATATATATATATATATATATATATATATATATATATATATATATATATATATATATATATATATATATATATATATATATATATATATATATATATATATATATATATATATATATATATATATATATATATATATATATATATATATATATATATATATATATATATATATATATATATATATATATATATATATATATATATATATATATATATATATATATATATATATATATATATATATATATATATATATATATATATATATATATATATATATATATATATATATATATATATATATATATATATATATATATATATATATATATATATATATATATATATATATATATATATATATATATATATATATATATATATATATATATATATATATATATATATATATATATATATATATATATATATATATATATATATATATATATATATATATATATATATATATATATATATATATATATATATATATATATATATATATATATATATATATATATATATATATATATATATATATATATATATATATATATATATATATATATATATATATATATATATATATATATATATATATATATATATATATATATATATATATATATATATATATATATATATATATATATATATATATATATATATATATATATATATATATATATATATATATATATATATATATATATATATATATATATATATATATATACATGCATAGTTTTATGAATAATCCCTACTTGATTATATATGTTTAGAATACATACTTCATACCTTGGAATATCTTGGATACCTGAAAAGTGTACTAAGCATAGTCAACACAAGGTTGGTGAGTTCGTAGTAATGATTCATAACGAACCAGCATCAATAATCACAATATAAGAATAGAGGCTAGACATGACTTACAGCGAGCCTCTAAGCAACACAATATCGTCCAACAACAAGATTACACAAAAGAAATGAGAGTGTAATGAGGATGCATAAATGATGTATGTATCAATGCAAGTGCCAAATGTATGAATAAGCAAATATGCCTATCCCAAGCGTGACCTTCAATCACGTATGCAACGATACCCTTCTGCCATCGCCATGGACAAGGCTGTATCTCAAAAACATCGAGATATATATATCTATATACTCGGGGTCAGGTCTACATCCAAAATGGGTGCATACATCTATGCACCAGGATGCCGGCAATCCCCTGCCGAGGGTCCAACAATAATGTATGCAATGCTTACAAACAAATGCAAATGCATACTTCATAAACCAACAACCAATATACGATAACCTGTGCCAACCATCAATATTTCCTCAAACATAACCCAGAAATCAATGCATGATAATCAAAAGCCAACGATCAATAATCAACAAACCATGAGCCACTAATCACAAAATAAACCAACTATACGTACATATACTTCTGAGGATTCTACTTTCTTCAAGTCCCAGATGCTTATGTATAGGGTCACCCGCAGCCTTCCCACCACATCTAAGACCCAAAGGAAAGCATAACCGACTTCCATGTATGTACGTCTATCCTAATGTATAAGTAATACTTAACGAAAACACAACCCAAGTCAATCAAACGAAAGGATACGTCACATCAATCCAACAATCAAGTCAAACAAACAATACATCAATAAATACAAGTAAACAAGCCAGGTTTACACTTTTCAGCCCGAATCCCAAGCGGGTAGGGAGATACGAAACTCACCTTGATTGGTTATGAAAGATAAGATCGATATAAAGTTAAGTTATCTCCGTACGAAGTTCACCTCACGTCCAACACCTAAATATTGATCATATACATACACATTAACACGCATGAACACATATACGTAACTTAACAATTCCTCGACAAAACCCTAATTAGGTTTCCAAAATGCTTTCCGACGTTAAATGACTTCTACGACTCTAAATCAAAGTTATATAAGATAATAAGTGAATTAGATTAAGACTCGGCGCGCAAAAAGGCTCAAAAGGTCAAACTAGGTCAAACCAGGAACATTCAGAATTACAATGGCCGTAAGCTACGGTGCCAACCACCGTAACCTACGGTCGGTCAAATTACAGCAGGCGTAACTTACGGCCCAAAGTGGCGTAAGCTACGGCCCTCTAGAAAAGGGCTTTTTGGCGTAAAAGTTGGCGTAGACAGAAACATTTTGGCGTAAGGTCAAAATTGAAGTTAGGGGTAGGCGTAAGCTACGGCCCCCATGGGCGTAACCTACGCCCAAGAAAAATGGCCTGGCGTAACCTACGCTTGGGTGGGGCGTAAGTTACGCCCAACACTGGGCAGCTCCAGGTTCAGCAACACCAGCAGCTGCAAGTCCGAACCAAATAACCCAAAAACAACCCAAAATGATTTGCAAGTGTTTGTAACTTAATTTGAAGCATATTTAAGCATCAATGACCATAAATACATATAGCCCAACCCACAAATTCGACCAAAACATCACAATCTCTTCCAAATCATTCAAACCCTAATTTAACCCTAATTTAACCCTAATTTAGTTTTAAGCCGATTTATGACTTGCAAAGGTTCAAGATGACTAGAAATGCATGAATAAACATAAGTAGGAGTAAATGGGATGAATTAGACTTACCAAAACTTCCTTTCCGAGTTAAAACCCAAATTAGGTCGAAATGGGCAAAAATGCAAGAACTTCTATCTTGATTCTTCAATATGACGAAAATGAGGTATAGACGGTAATGATTCTTGTGTTATAATCGACCCACTACTAGTTTGATGCAAGAAAATGTGGAGAGATTGAAATGGTTCTTTTACTTGAGAGAGAAAGGGGAAGAAGATAGATAGAAAGTTAGATAGAAATGAGAGGAGGAGAAGAGATATGGGGGGGGAAAGGGTCATAGGTGGCTGGTGGGTCTTGGACTACCCACGGGCCGACCCGTTTCTCCCACAAGCCATAAAACAATCGTTACACGTTTAAACACCCATCAAAACATATTATCGACTCAAATAATACACATTGTCATTTAATTCACCAAACGACCCAATTACTTCATTCAACAAGATTGTTAGTCAAATTACACAAAAAGTCAACGGGTCAAAATTCACGGATGTTACATTATTCCCCCGTTAAAAGAATTTCGTCCCGAAATTCAACCAAAACCCTAGTTATTAAATAAATGCGGATACTTCAACTTCATGTGATCTTCTCTCTCCCACGTGAACTCGGCTCCACGTCTAGCACTCCATCTAACCTTGACAATTGTGTAGCGTTTCTTCTTGAGTTTCTTTTCTTGACGGTCCAAGATCTCTACCGGTTCTTCAACAAAGTTCAGGCTCGAATCAACCCTAATTTCGTCCATAGGCACATGATGTGTAGGATCCGCCAAACACTTGCGCAAGTTACAAATATGGAACACATCATGCACACCGCTAAGCTCTTGAGGCAATTCTAGCCGATAAGCAACTTTCCCAATCCGTTCAAGAATCTTAAAAGGGCCAACATACCTTGGTGCAAGTTTTCCCCGCTTCACAAATCGTACAACGCCCTTCCAAGGTGACACTTTCAAAAGTACAAATTCGCCAACTTCAAACTCCAACGGTCTTCGTCTCACATCGGCATACTTCTTTTGACGTTCACGGGCCAATTGCAACTTCTCCTTAATTTGAGATATTACCTTGGTTGTTTCAATCACAATTTCTGGCCCGATAAGTTGACTTTCCCCAATTTCCGCCCAAGCTAGAGGAGAACGACATACCCTACCATACAATGCTTTAAAGGGTGCCATTTGAATAGTAGCGTGGGGGGGGGGGGGGGGGGGGGGGGGGGGGGGGGGGGGGGGGGGGGGGGGGGGGGGGGGGGGGGGGGGGGGGGGGGGGGGGGGGGGGGGGGGGGGGGGGGGGGGGGGGGGGGGGGGGGGGGGGGGGGGGGGGGGGGGGGGGGGGGGGGGGGGGGGGGGGGGGGGGGGGGGGGGGGGGGGGGGGGGGGGGGGGGGGGGGGGGGGGGGGGGGGGGGGGGGGGGGGGGGGGGGGGGGGGGGGGGGGGGGGGGGGGGGGGGGGGGGGGGGGGGGGGGGGGGGGGGGGGGGGGGGGGGGGGGGGGGGGGGGGGGGGGGGGGGGGGGGGGGGGGGGGGGGGGGGGGGGGGGGGGGGGGGGGGGGGGGGGGGGGGGGGGGGGGGGGGGGGGGGGGGGGGGGGGGGGGGGGGGGGGGGGGGGGGGGGGGGGGGGGGGGGGGGGGGGGGGGGGGGGGGGGGGGGGGGGGGGGGGGGGGGGGGGGGGGGGGGGGGGGGGGGGGGGGGGGGGGGGGGGGGGGGGGGGGGGGGGGGGGGGGGGGGGGGGGGGGGGGGGGGGGGGGGGGGGGGGGGGGGGGGGGGGGGGGGGGGGGGGGGGGGGGGGGGGGGGGGGGGGGGGGGGGGGGGGGGGGGGGGGGGGGGGGGGGGGGGGGGGGGGGGGGGGGGGGGGGGGGGGGGGGGGGGGGGGGGGGGGGGGGGGGGGGGGGGGGGGGGGGGGGGGGGGGGGGGGGGGGGGGGGGGGGGGGGGGGGGGGGGGGGGGGGGGGGGGGGGGGGGGGGGGGGGGGGGGGGGGGGGGGGGGGGGGGGGGGGGGGGGGGGGGGGGGGGGGGGGGGGGGGGGGGGGGGGGGGGGGGGGGGGGGGGGGGGGGGGGGGGGGGGGGGGGGGGGGGGGGGGGGGGGGGGGGGGGGGGGGGGGGGGGGGGGGGGGGGGGGGGGGGGGGGGGGGGGGGGGGGGGGGGGGGGGGGGGGGGGGGGGGGGGGGGGGGGGGGGGGGGGGGGGGGGGGGGGGGGGGGGGGGGGGGGGGGGGGGGGGGGGGGGGGGGGGGGGGGGGGGGGGGGGGGGGGGGGGGGGGGGGGGGGGGGGGGGGGGGGGGGGGGGGGGGGGGGGGGGGGGGGGGGGGGGGGGGGGGGGGGGGGGGGGGGGGGGGGGGGGGGGGGGGGGGGGGGGGGGGGGGGGGGGGGGGGGGGGGGGGGGGGGGGGGGGGGGGGGGGGGGGGGGGGGGGGGGGGGGGGGGGGGGGGGGGGGGGGGGGGGGGGGGGGGGGGGGGGGGGGGGGGGGGGGGGGGGGGGGGGGGGGGGGGGGGGGGGGGGGGGGGGGGGGGGGGGGGGGGGGGGGGGGGGGGGGGGGGGGGGGGGGGGGGGGGGGGGGGGGGGGGGGGGGGGGGGGGGGGGGGGGGGGGGGGGGGGGGGGGGGGGGGGGGGGGGGGGGGGGGGGGGGGGGGGGGGGGGGGGGGGGGGGGGGGGGGGGGGGGGGGGGGGGGGGGGGGGGGGGGGGGGGGGGGGGGGGGGGGGGGGGGGGGGGGGGGGGGGGGGGGGGGGGGGGGGGGGGGGGGGGGGGGGGGGGGGGGGGGGGGGGGGGGGGGGGGGGGGGGGGGGGGGGGGGGGGGGGGGGGGGGGGGGGGGGGGGGGGGGGGGGGGGGGGGGGGGGGGGGGGGGGGGGGGGGGGGGGGGGGGGGGGGGGGGGGGGGGGGGGGGGGGGGGGGGGGGGGGGGGGGGGGGGGGGGGGGGGGGGGGGGGGGGGGGGGGGGGGGGGGGGGGGGGGGGGGGGGGGGGGGGGGGGGGGGGGGGGGGGGGGGGGGGGGGGGGGGGGGGGGGGGGGGGGGGGGGGGGGGGGGGGGGGGGGGGGGGGGGGGGGGGGGGGGGGGGGGGGGGGGGGGGGGGGGGGGGGGGGGGGGGGGGGGGGGGGGGGGGGGGGGGGGGGGGGGGGGGGGGGGGGGGGGGGGGGGGGGGGGGGGGGGGGTGCCATTTGAATAGTAGCGTGGTAGCTATTGTTGTATGAAAACTCAACTAACGGCAAATGGTCCTCCCAACTTCCACCAAAATCAATTGCACACGCCCTCAACATATCTTCGAGTGTTTGAATGGTTCTCTCGGTTTGCCCATCCGTTTGAGGGTGAAACGCCGTGCTCATGTCAAGTCGAGTACCCATGGCTTTTTGAAAGGCTTCCCAAAATTTTGATTTGAAACGGGCATCTCTATCGGAAATGATAGAAACTGGCACTCCATGCTTAGATATTATTTCCTTGATGTACAAACGAGCTAAAGTGTCAAATTTATCGGTTTCACGAATGGCTAAAAAGTGAGCCGATTTCGTTAACCGATCTACTATCACCCAAATCGTGTCACGGCCGCTCCTTGTCTTCGGTAGTTTAGTAATGAAGTCCATTGAAATATGCTCCCACTTCCATTCGGGCATCACCGGTTGTACCAACAATCCGGGTGGCTTCTTGTGATCGGCCTTAACTTGTAAGCAAGTAAGGCACTCACTCACATACTTAGCCACATCACGCTTCATGCCCGGCCACCAATACAATTCCTTCAAGTCAAAGTACATCTTATCCGACCCGGGATGGACCGAATAAGGTGATAGGTGGGCTTCATTCATAATAAGCGTTCTTAAATCGCCGAATATAGGAATCCAAAGTCTTTCCACCATGTAAAGCCCATTATCATTCTTTCGGTCAAAAAGTTGTTCCATGCCATCTAGGTTTTCGTTTCCAAAGTTTTCCGGTAGGGTGGCTTGGATTTGGGCTTCAATAATCCGATCACGAATACTTGGCCCTACCGTGAGGCTCATAGCTCTAGCCCGTCTTGGTTTCACTCTCTCCTTTCGGCTCAAGGCATCGGCTACTACATTTGCCTTGCCCGGGTGATAACGGATGTCGCAATCATAATCACTAAATAGCTCTAACCAACGCCTTTGCCTCATGTTCAATTCACTTTGGTTGAAGATGTGTTGGAGACTTTTGTGATCGGTATAAATCACACATTTGGTGCCATAGAGGTAATGCCTCCAACACTTCAAAGCAAACACAACCGCCCCCAATTCCAAATCATGTGTCGGGTAGTTCTTCTCATGCACCTTCAATTGCCGAGAGGCATAAGCGATGACTTTACCCCTTTGCATAAGAACGCAACCCAACCCTTGCCCCGAAGCATCACAATAAACCACAAAATCTTCTATCCCATCCGGTAATGTCAAAATAGGAGCATCACATAGCATATCCTTAAGTGTTTGGAAGGCGTTCTCTTGTCTTTCGCCCCATTCGAAGTTTCTATCTTTTTGAGTCAAAAGAGTGAGTGGTTGTGCGATACGGGAGAAATTTTCAATAAACCTTCTATAGTAACCCGCCAATCCAAGGAATTGGCGGATCTCGGATGGCGTTTCGGGTCTTCTCCAATTCTTAACCGCTTCAATCTTGCTTGGGTCCACATGAATACCATCCTTGCTCACTACGTGACCAAGGAAGTGGACCTCTTCCAACAAAAACTCACACTTGGAAAATTTCGCATACAACTTCTCCTTCCTTAGTAATTCAAGCACTTCACGCAAGTGCTTAACATGCTCCTCCTTTGTCTTCGAGTATACAAGTATGTCATCAATGAACACAATAACGGACTTGTCTAAATATGGTTGACACACCCGGTTCATCAAGTCCATGAACACCGCCGGTGCATTAGTTAACCCAAATGGCATCACGGTGAATTCAAAATGGCCATACCTTGTGCGAAAAGCCGTTTTGGGGATGTCATCTTCATGTACCCGGAGTTGATGATAACCCGAGCGAAGATCGATCTTTGAGAAGTGCTTAGCTCCTTGAAGTTGGTCAAATAAGTCATCAATTCGAGGGAGAGGATATCGGTTCTTCACGGTGAGCTTGTTTAATTCCCGGTAATCAATACACATTCTGAAGGATCCATCTTTCTTTTTAACGAAGAGAACAGGAGCACCCCAAGGAGATTGACTAGGGCGAATGAAACCCTTCTCTTGGAGTTCCTTGAGTTGAGTTTGTAGCTCCTGCATTTCAGTTAAGGCTAGTCTATAAGGAGCTTTTGCTATGGGCGCGGCTTCGGGAATAAGATTGATACGAAAATCAAGTTCACGGGGCGGAGGCAACCCCGGTAAGTCGTCCGGAAAAACATCGGGGAAATCACAAACAATAGGAACGGTCTTCCATTCTACCTTTGTGGTGGTAGCACTAAAGACTTTAGAATTCGGGGAATCGGAGGTTTCGCCTTGAACCCTAAGAATTTTACCGTTGGCCAAAGGTATCTTAACAACTCTCTCACCACAATCAATCGTCGCATTAACCGCCGCTAACCAATCCATACCCACTATAATATCAAAACTACCAATATCAAGAGGCATAAGGTCAATGAAGAAGTCAACGTCTTCCAAGGTCAAAACACAATCACGGAGTATCTGGCTAATTCTAGTTAGTGACCCGTTCACCATTTCAATGTCAAGCACATAGTTTAGAGCACAAGGATGCACATCAATCAAAGGCACAAAGTTAGTAGACACGAGGCTATAATCGGCCCCGGAATCAAATAAGACGGTTGCATAGAGACCATTAAGGAGAAAAGTACCTGCTACAACGTTGGGATCATTGCGGGCTTCATTTACATTTGCCGCAAAGGCTCGGCCGCGTGGTTGCACTTGGTGGCCTTGTTGCCCCCGGTTTTGATTAGGCCCCACCATTTGGAGTTGATTGGGGTGAACGGCTACTTGGACTTGTTGTCCCACCCATCGAGGACAATCATTACGGTAGTGGTCACGGCTACCACATTCAAAACACTCGCCCCTTCTTTGGTTACCTTGAGGAGGAACGGCCCGGATAGGAGCCGCATTCACTGGGCCCGTTCTTGGAGCCCTACAGTTCTTGGAGGCGTGCCCAACTTGGTGGCAATTGTAGCATGCACCACATGGAGTGGTGGCGGGATGGTGCCTGTTGCACCTCCCACAGAAAGGATGAGGCCCGGTATAAGGCCTCCTAGCCGGTTCTACCGCCGCCATCACCCTACCCCTATAAGCATTCTTGGGATCAAACCTTCCCGCTTTCTTTACCCCACTTGACTCACCCACTTCTTTCCTCTTGTTTGATGAGGATTTGCTCAAAACACCACTCCTCAATAAATCTTCAGTCACACTTCCGGCTTGGTTGACCGCATTAGCCAAGGAAGTAGGCATGTTTGAGTTAACATAAGACCGGACTTGAGGGTTCAAGCCCAACACAAATTTTTGGATGGCTTGTGGCTCGGTACCCACCAAGTGAGGAATGAGAGTAGACAACTCTTGAAATCGTCTCACATAGCCCTTGTAATCGGCTCCTTCCATATTGAGGTTTGCAAATTCTATGGTTAAATTCTGTAGCTCGTACGGAGGACAAAACTTGGCTTTCACTTTGTCTTTGAAGTCAATCCACTCCAAATTCTGAGTCCGCCCTAGAGTTATTTCCTGGTTCCACCAACTCAAAGCGTCATGCCTAAACATGCCGGATGCATAGGGAATCCGGTCATCGTAGGTGCAATGACTCCTTTCAATCACTGCTTCTATTGCCTCAAACCATCTTATACATTCCGTGGGACCACCTTTTCCATCGAACTCCGGTGCCCCACAACTCTTAAAGTCTTTGAATACACACCCTTGTCGGTACCCACCATATTGGTTATTCAAGGGCATTCCGATATTAACTCCCATTGGTTCCTCTTCCTCATATACTTCGGCTTGAGGTTGATCATTTTCATTGTTTGCGTTTTCTGGGACTTCGTTGTTTTGAGGTCCATTATTTTGCCCAAGACTTGCCGTGACTTGAGCAATGATGGTTGGCATGATACCGGCAACCGTTTGAGCGATTACCTCAGCCAAGTTTGGCTCAGGAGCTCTACCACGACCCCTACCACGGCCCCTACCACGGCCTCTACCGCGGCCTCTACCACGACCTCTACCTCCCTGTACTTCCGGTTGAGCTTCCGGTTGAGGCTCTTCTTCTTCAGCCCTATAGTTTGTTCGTACTCTCCTTGGTCTTTCCATTTCTATAAAACAAGTGACACGTTGACCCGAGAGTTAGTCTCAAATGCTCGCATGTTAGTCACACAAGTAGTCATGCCCTCATACCGATACCACATACTCATTTCATAATATTATGCTAAGGCAACCGTGTTAAAATCGTAAGGGGGTTTACATATCATATCATCACGTTGCATTTATTGCCATATTTTATCATTAAATTAAGTACTCATGTTCATTTCATCATGTAATTAAACAACTAACACGAATGATTCAAAGTATAATCCGAATTCGATATGCTCTCTAGTTATCAACCGGGTATGTATACAAGGTGTACCAACGGCTAACCTTCCACCCAATCAACTTCCATTAAGCATATCGGTTCCTTATTATACTTTAAGCCACACGTGCGCAATCCACGATGTCATGAACTTGCTATAATATCGGGTAACCGTAAAAGAGTTGATCGGGTTCTTTTAGGGTTGCCACAATATTATACTAAGTTAATGGCATCCTTTCATTTTGCCCTAAATCAACACATTAATTCCAACAATTAACAACAATTCATAATAACCACATTCGTCACATTGAGTTTAAGCTATCACACAAATGGTCTTGACTACGAACTCACACGGGGATTCACAAAATTCATATTGCACACGAGTTTCCTAACCATGCATGCTATATGAAGAGTTTTAACTTAAGCCGTAGTCTAGGTCAAACCGCCTAATTCTCTACGACCACGCATGGGCCACCATTCTGTAACACCCCAAGCCGGAGCTCGAAATGTCACGGAAATCATACAGCACCCGGTGGAATTACAATAGAACAAACTAAAATGCAATTAACGATTCGGTGAATCCAAAACATAGTAAAACAAGTAACAAAATGCAACTGGAACAAATAGCCATCAATGTTAACATAATACATCCAAAGACGGCAAACGATCCTAAGTATAATGCAAAAGGAGGGTCAATGAATCCTTGATCCATGAGGTCCAAGTCCGGGTTAGACAGCAAGCAATCAACTAAACACCACGTCCGGGGAGAACCTGATTACCTGAAAAGTGTACTAAGCATAGTCAACACAAGGTTGGTGAGTTCGTAGTAATGGTTCATAACGAACCAGCATCAATAATCACAATATAAGAATAGAGGCTAGACATGACTTACAGCGAGCCTCTAAGCAACACAATATCGTCCAACAACAAGATTACACAAAAGAAATGAGAGTGTAATGAGGATGCACAAATGATGTATGTATCAATGCAAGTGCCAAATGTATGAATAAGCAAATATGCCTATCCCAAGCGTGACCTTCAATCACGTATGCAACGATACCCTTCTGCCATCGCCATGGACAAGGCTGTATCTCAAAAACATCGAGATATATATGTCTATATACTCGGGGTCAGGTCTACATCCAAAATGGGTGCATACATCTATGCACCAGGATGCCGGCAATCCCCTGCCGAGGGTCCAACAATAATGTATGCAATGCTTACAAACAAATGCAAATGCATACTTCATAAACCAACAACCAATATACGATAACCTGTGCCAACCATCAATATTTCCTCAAACATAACCCAGAAATCAATGCATGATAATCAAAAGCCAACGATCAATAATCAACAAACCATGAGCCACTAATCACAAAATAAACCAACTATACGTACATATACTTCTGAGGATTCTACTTTCTTCAAGTCCCAGATGCTTATGTATAGGGTCACCCGCAGCCTTCCCACCACATCTAAGACCCAAAGGAAAGCATAACCGACTTCCATGTATGTACGTCTATCCTAATGTATAAGTAATACTTAACGAAAACACAACCCAAGTCAATCAAACGAAAGGATACGTCACATCAATCCAACAATCAAGTCAAACAAACAATACATCAATAAATACAAGTAAACAAGCCAGGTTTACACTTTTCAGCCCGAATCCCAAGCGGGTAGGGAGATACGAAACTCACCTTGATTGGTTATGAAAGATAAGATCGATATAAAGTTAAGTTATCTCCGTACGAAGTTCACCTCGCGTCCAACACCTAAATATTGATCATATACATACACATTAACACGCATGAACACATATACGTAACTTAACAATTCCTCGACAAAACCCTAATTAGGTTTCCAAAATGCTTTCCGACGTTAAATGACTTCTACGACTCTAAATCAAAGTTATATAAGATAATAAGTGAATTAGATTAAGACTCGGCGCGCAAAAAGGCTCAAAAGGTCAAACTAGGTCAAACCAGGAACATTCAGAATTACAATGGCCGTAAGCTACGGTGCCAACCACCGTAACCTACGGTCGGTCAAATTACAGCAGGCGTAACTTACGGCCCAAAGTGGCGTAAGCTACGGCCCTCTAGAAAAGGGCTTTTTGGCGTAAAAGTTGGCGTAGACAGAAACATTTTGGCGTAAGGTCAAAATTGAAGTTAGGGGTAGGCGTAAGCTACGGCCCCCATGGGCGTAACCTACGCCCAAGAAAAATGGCCTGGCGTAACCTACGCTTGGGTGGGGCGTAAGTTACGCCCAACACTGGGCAGCTCCAGGTTCAGCAACACCAGCAGCTGCAAGTCCGAACCAAATAACCCAAAAACAACCCAAAATGATTTGCAAGTGTTTGTAACTTAATTTGAAGCATATTTAAGCATCAATGACCATAAATACATATAACCCAACCCACAAATTCGACCAAAACATCACAATCTCTTCCAAATCATTCAAACCCTAATTTAACCCTAATTTAACCCTAATTTAGTTTTAAGCCGATTTATGACTTGCAAAGGTTCAAGATGACTAGAAATGCATGAATAAACATAAGTAGGAGTAAATGGGATGAATTAGACTTACCAAAACTTCCTTTCCGAGTTAAAACCCAAATTAGGTCGAAATGGGCAAAAATGCAAGAACTTCTATCTTGATTCTTCAATATGACGAAAATGAGGTATAGACGGTAATGATTCTTGTGTTATAATCGACCCACTACTAGTTTGATGCAAGAAAATGTGGAGAGATTGAAATGGTTCTTTTACTTGAGAGAGAAAGGGGAAGAAGATAGATAGAAAGTTAGATAGAAATGAGAGGAGGAGAAGAGATATGGGGGGGGAAAGGGTCATAGGTGGCTGGTGGGTCTTGGACTACCCACGGGCCGACCCGTTTCTCCCACAAGCCATAAAACAATCGTTACACGTTTAAACACCCATCAAAACATATTATCGACTCAAATAATACACATTGTCATTTAATTCACCAAACGACCCAATTACTTCATTCAACAAGATTGTTAGTCAAATTACACAAAAAGTCAACGGGTCAAAATTCACGGATGTTACAATAAATAGACCGTATGTTTCTTGGAGCCAAAGTTACGGCAAATTAGGAAAGATAAACTAGCATTTAAGGGCTCGAGTCATGAAGGAGCTTTTTTTTCAACTCTCCCAAATCTACCAATGACATCCCTCCAACTCATTTTACCTCTTCAATCCTTCCAACCAACCCCCAACCCATTTCTTAAGCATTCATAACTTTTTCAACCCTCCCAAATTTTTTTATTTTCTTTTTCATTTAATTTAATCAACCATTTATAATAAAACAATTTAATAAAACATAAAACAACTTAATAAAACAATATAAATAAACATAAAATCATCCATCACATAAAGTACCAAAATAAAACATAGTTCGTTACATGCTTAAACAAATTACACAACGACTAAACTAGATAGATAAATAGCATAGAAATCACTCATTAAACTCCCATCCATGCCTTGCCGCAATCGAGCGTTTTTGTTCAAGCATCCACGCTAACATTTTCGGATCGGTGACGTTTGCGTGTGGGGTGGTGAAGAACTTGAAATCATTCCTCATGCTCTTGCCCCTTTGATGCTCAAGTTGTGCGTCCAATAGTGCTTGCTTTTTCGCATTAGCTTCCTCCATGTTTTGCTTTTTCTTTGCCGCGTACTCAGCGGCTTCCACCGAAAAAGCATTGCCCCTCGATGACGCACCACCCAAAACACTCTTTTTCCCCTTGCTTTTTCTTGGGCGACTAGGAGTGCTATCCTCGTTCAAATCCTGCAACACAGTAGCATCGATGTCGTTACTAGACGACTCATATATGCCTCCCTCCGATGACTTTCTCCGCTTATCCGAATGGGACGGACCTGCTTGCCCAACTTGCGGTGTCTCCTTCCATTTTTCTTCATTCATCACAATCTTCCACGCCCCAACACTCTTGAAATCTTTGTCGGTCTTGGTTTTGAAGTCCTTCAACGCTTCGGTCATCACATCCAAATCATCACATCCACTTTGCCTTAAACCGCCCGACATATATATAATTGAATATAAACGTAATTAAAGTATAATATATATATAAACGTAATAAAGTATATATATATATAATGCACGTAATTAAAGTATACCGCTTGGATGTAACATCCGTTGAAAGTTGTGATTGCACTATTCATTGCCGTCCATTTGGTGTTGAGGCTATCCTTAGATCGAGTTGTGCCACCCAATTCCTTTGTGAAATGCTCCAAGATTCGTTGCCAAAATCTATCTCAACCTTGTTCATTACCGACTTGTCTACATGTTGATATATGAACCCACGCTTTAGCCAACTCCACCTCTTCATCCGGCATCCATTGTTTTTTATCCGCTCGGTTTGCAAATTTCCTTCTTGGAACCTCTTCTTGAACCACATTTTCTTCAACTACAATTATATAACATGTAACAATTATATAACAATTAAAAAAGTGTAACAATTATATAACATGTAACAATTAATTAACATATAACAATTAAAAAAGTGTAACAATTATATAACATGTAACAATTATATAACAATTAAAAAGGTATAACAATAATATAACATGTAACAATTAATTAACATATAACAATTAAAAAAGTGTAACAATTATATAACATGTAACAATTAATTAACATATAACAATTATACCAAATGGAGCTTCTTGTGTGTCGGGAACGGCCTCATCGTCATTGTCGTCGAGAATGGGTGTTGGGTTGCGGTAGGAATCGAATGGATCGAAATTTTCGAGATCTATCTCGGTCGTCTGGCGCAGAACGTATTGGTTAGGATTCATTGCGGAAGGGGGAGGACGTTGATATATCGGTTGAGAATAAGATTGCCTTTGAACATAAGGTTGACTAATCGGTGGATCGGGGATATAGTATTGTGAGCTTGATTGTTGTTGATATTGTTGCTGTTGTTGTTGTCGATATACGCCTCGACCTCGTGAGACACTAGCTACGTTTTTTTGTTGTTGTTTTCCTCTCCATGAATCCATGTTAAATTGTGGTATATGTGATAAAGGTGTAGATTTGGTTGTGTTTTGGTTTGAAAAATAATAGTGTATATATAGATAAAAAATAAGAGGGGAATTTTTTTTTTAATTAAACCCTCCAACGGTCACTTTTGACCAAAATTACTCCCAACCCTCGCTGGTTATGAAGCCGCTCAAAGGAACCCGTTGGCCAGCCCGCTGGGTCGGCGGCGGTGTTCTATGGCGGGCTGGTCCAACCCTTGCTCAACCCGTGCTGACTCCGTTGGTCCTTAGAAAATAGTTGAAGCTCTCGTGTTTAAGTTAACAATAATTTTTAACATATTATGTTTACCTGTATTGTGTTTAAAGTTTGCAAAATGTGCATTTTGTTTGTTAAGCTTCAAATTTTAACTATTTTATGTATTTTACTTATATAATTTCTAAACGTATAGTATGGCATATGACATTGTAAATCACATGTTGTCGGCTAAATTAAATACTGGTAAACAGAGGCGGAGCCAGGAATTTCGGTTGACGGGGGCCGAGTGACGAAAGATGTTGTCATGACATTGTGTTAAGTTTTAAATCACAGTGTGTTTTTGATAGCGCGTGAAAATCAGAAAATTGTTCAAACACACTGTGATATGAACTTAACACAATGTGTTTTTTTTTTTATAAAAAAACACACATTGTGTTAAATTCAGATCACAATGTGTTTTGGCTAGTTTTCTAGTTTTCACGAAAATTTTAGTTTTCAAATGATCACAACCCTATAAAACAAAGATAAAAAAAACGTAAATAATGTATAAAACTTTATATGTGTAAACTCTTAAATATAATGTAAAAGATGGGACAGTCATTTCTATTTCCAATAAAATATACTTTCTGTTGACTGTTTCCAATAAAATACTGTTATAGGTTTAGGGGGGCAAAATTGATACATTAAACAATTATAAAGGATTTAAATGAAAATATTAAACATCATCTTCTTCTTGAAACAACCAACCTGCAACTTTCTAGTTGTTTAAAAAAACGAATCTGAAACTCAAATACATAGCATCGATTCAACCATAGACGAACCTTGTACAAAAATATATGACTGGTTGGGGGGCGGGGGGACCAAGCACCCGCTAATCCCCCCACTAGCTCCGCCTCTGCTGGTAAAACACTAATACCATATATAATAGACAATGTGACAAATAAACATATAAAATGAAATAAAAATGTACTTTAAATCACATTTATTTTGATTCAGTGCTAAATTTTTAAGGGATTTTCTAACAATTGCCCCCAAGGCAATGGTTTATTTTTCTTTTTATGGATAGCATTCTTCTCACTTAATGCTTCATATCAAAACTCCCATTAATCTTTATTACCTTTATTTAAGGGCAATTCTATTCACACACTATGTGTTTAAATAGAGACACCATCGGTATGCAGTGTCGAACACTATACGTTACGTGTTACACCCTAAAAAAACCTAGATGCATCATCTAGACAAAGAGCTAGCGTCTGATAAGAGGCCCACCAATTTTACGCAACGTCTATATAAATATGCAGCCTCTAGATGGTGTCTAAATAGAATAAGCAAGGAG
The DNA here is from genome assembly GCA_034093135.1 of Erigeron breviscapus. NCBI lineage: Eukaryota > Viridiplantae > Streptophyta > Magnoliopsida > Asterales > Asteraceae > Erigeron > Erigeron breviscapus. Next base: position 104,147,673 of record CM067169.1, on the reverse strand, counting down.
GGGCTGACACCCGTCATTCCTCTGACTTGTAATAAATGCTCTACATATATAGCATATCTCAACATGGCATCGAAAAAGTTATTTTACTTCACGCATAAAGACTTGTACATTTTACATGAATTACAAATGAGATTCATGACAATATAAACTAGTTAAGTCATATATATGTGTGTTTTCGATGTAAATGGTAAATTTAAAAGAATTTTTGTAACATTACCAAATTGCTAGTAAAATTTAACAAGCTTTGACTTGTTACAGAACTCACTTATTGTACACAAATCAACATCTCCACAAATTTTATTTATTTGATTATATAATTCTTCATGTTTCCATACTCACTTTCAATGCACATGTAATCCTCAGTGGAATAATACTCGTAATAGTCGTGAGGAATTAGCTTGTTTAGAAGTAATATGAAGGGAATCAGTTTAAGAAAAGCCGATGCTACCAATAGATCAATTTTTTTTATATTTAGTAAATGTAATGTTTTAATTTTAATTTTATATTTAGTAAATGTAATGTTTTAATTAAGTTTTATACTAAAATGGTAAATAATTTTATAAACACCACTAATTTGGTAAATAAGTTTTCCCATAACACTATTTAGGAAAAAATACTTTGAATTCTAGAATTTCGAATAACAGAAATTGTTATAGCATATAGTCTGGATAATTAAATATATTGTGTTCCTAGCTAATTGTGGATGGTGGTTTTGTAAACATATAATACCAACATCTCTCTTGATAATTTGAGTGACAAATACATAAATGTGAATACGAGAATATCTTTATTATGTTAGGAGTTAATTTTTATAAAAATCTGGAAAACAGATGATAATCTGAACAATATAGAGC
>CM067169.1:104113843-104145819 GCA_034093135.1 Erigeron breviscapus | reverse complement strand
CTATCCTCAACCACAACTTGAGACGAACTGGAGGGTCCCTCATTATTTTGAGGCCCGCCCAGTTGTCTTTCTGATTCACTTTCCAAAGGTGCATCAGTTTTAGCAAATGCCAGCTGCATCTGCTCTGGAATCTCGACCTCTCCAGATTCAGAAACAAGAGAGTCTAAATTCCTCATTAAATCTGGCCTGTGAACGGAGAGTCTGTATTTCTATACTCTTCTTCACCCAGAATTTGCTTAAAACATAAAGAGAGAAATCTGGAAAAGGGGATACACACACCCCTGGAGCCTTTCAGCTTTTGTACGAGACTCCTATACAATATATCAGCAAAATCCACCCTCAACCCCTTCCATAAACAGTAAGCCATCTCTGCTTGTGAAGAGTTAATCTGGTCAAGACCACCTGAACTCCCACCTAGACTTTCAACCAGATGTACAAAGAAATACCTCCATGAAGGTGTAGACCTTCATGGTCATAGCCCCCTTGGTTTTCAACACACCATCATTGTCCAAGCACTCCTTATGACCCATCTCAAGGAGTACTTGACGAAAATTAATATTTGAGGCTAAGACAACTGGAGACTCACCCTCTCTCCAGTAATTGAGGTGAAGAGCATCCCTCAATACTTCATCAAGGTACACTTGATTGTTCCATCCTTTAACGTGAAACTGATGGAGGAACAATCGGAAGAAAGTGTGGCAGTGAACCAGAACTCACACAAGTATTCATGATACATCTTGCGTGGGTTCCTGGTGAATAAGGGTCCTATTGGAGAATCCTTCAAGAATTTTCTAATTCTACCAATAAGGGTATTAGACCCTTGAGAACCTTGTAGGCTAGCCAAAGGATTATTGGGGTTTAATTTTAGGGCTGCACTATAAGGAGCACCAGGTGCCTGGGGGACATCTGGTGAGGGATTGTATGGAGCAGTCAAGAGATTTACATCTCTTGAACGGGAAGATTTAGGTGCCATGAATGAAATTGAAATTTAGAAATTTAGGGTTTTGAATTTGGAAGCAAAGAGAAGAATGAAGCAATGTTTTATGATTGGAAGTAAATGAAGAGAGTAAATGAAGAGAATGAAAAGAAAGTAAATGAGTTTTGGAGTAAATAAGGGTATTTATAAGGGGATTCAAGATCCCAATGTAAAACCAAAAATCATATTTTATTAAACCAAATATTTTCGAAGATATTTTGAAAATAAAATATAATTTCCATGTAAGCATTAAATGTTACCATGTCAGCATTAAATGCTACGACGGCTTACTTTACCCATACCCCACACACTTTTTGTTTTCCCAACACAAACAGTTGTCAAGTACTTAAAATGGTTTCAAACACGTCAGATCACGATATCAAGTGGTTTAAAACACTCGAGTATCATCACGTGTCACACATATTGACCAAGTATTTGTAACGTTATAAAATTTAGACAAAGACTGAACCTGGTAACTGGAGGATCAGTCCAGTACCAGTTTCCAACTGAAGAGTTCTCCAGTTGCATTTTCAAAACAAAAAACGAATTTTAGTCAGAAAATTATTTTGAGTCTTTCCCCCTAAAATGATGATCCAGTAATCAATTATTGCCAAGATAGTATCACAAAGGCGTTCGATAGCCTGGCGAGCAAAGATTATCTGGACCTCCTCAACTGGAGAACTTCATCAGTGTCACTGACGCGGTTCAATAACAAAGAAAGCTCCAGTTAAGGGTTTAACATTCCCAGTTCGCTGATGAGATGTTTAAAGGTTTTCTCATCGAGAGGTTTAGTAAAAACATCAGCTAACTGTTTGTCAGTGGGGATGAAATGAATTTCATATCTCCTTTCATAACATGATCTCGAATGAAATGATACCTGATGTCAATATGCTTTGTTTTTGAGTGCATCACTGGATTGTGCGAGATAGCAATTGCACTGGTGTTGTCACAAAAGATTGGGGTCTTGGTATACTTCTGACCATAATCTAGTAACTGGTTTTTGATCCAGAGAATCTGGGCACAACAACTGGCCGCAGAAATGTACTCTGCCTCAGCAGTGGACATAGAGACTGAAGTCTGCTTCTTGCTGGTCCAACTCACTAGTTTTCCTCCAAGGAAATGACAACCACCAGTTGTGGATTTTCTATCAATCTTACAACCTGCATGATCGGAATCTGAATAACCCATTAGATCTAATCCTGAGCCTTTGGGGTACCAAAGACCAAGATTAGGACAACCCTTTCAGGTATCTAAAGATACGCTTTACAGCGTGCAAATGTGATTCTTTAGGGTTAGCCTGAAACCTGGCACATAAACATGTTGCAAACATTATATCTGGTCGACTGGCAGTTAAGTACACCAGTGAACCAACCATACCTCTATAGTCAGTTATGTTAACTGGTTTGCCAGTTGGGTCAGAGTCCAAATTCAATGGTGCTGCAATAGGTGTGTTTTTCGATGGGATTGAATCATATTTGTATTTTCTTAACAAATCTTTGACATATTTTCCTTGGTTTATGAAAATTCCATTTTCAGTTTGCTTAATCTGAAGACCTAAGAAAAATGTTAATTCACCCATTAAACTCATCTCATACTCAGATGACATGATTTAGAAAACTTTTTACACATTGCATCATCAGTTGAACCAAAATAATGTCATCAACATAAATTTGTACCAATAAGATATTACCTCTTTCTTTCAAGATAAACAAGGTATTATCTATTGCACCTCTTTGAAAGCCATTTTTAAGAAGATGTTTAGTTAAAGTATCATACCAGGCTCTTGGGGCTTGTCTTAGACCATACAATGCTTTGTTCAGTCTATAAACCCAATGAGGATGCTTCTCATCGATGAAACCTGGAGTCTGATTAACATAAACTTCTTCTTCCAATGTTCCATTAAGGAACGCACTTTTGACATCCATCTGGAAGACCTTGAACTGCAGACGGGCTGCATAAGCCAAGAATATTCTTATGGCTTCAAGTCTTGCAACTGGAGCAAAAGTCTCATCAAAGTCAACGCCCTCTGCTTGACAATAACCCTGGGCAACTAGTCTGGCCTTGTTTCTTACAACATGGCCATCTTCATCCATTTATTTCGGTAGACCCATCTGGTACCAATAGGTTCTTTCTTTAACCCTGGTGGACAAGGAACAAGCTCCCAAACATTGTTCCTTTCAAACTGGAGGAGCTCTTCTTGCATAGCTTCCACCCAGCTTGGGTCTGCCATAGCCTCGTCAATCTTCTTTGGTTCATTAAAGATAAGAAGGTGACGTTTAAGCATTGCTCACTGGTGGCTCTTCTAGTCTGAACCCCACTAGTTGGATTACCCACAATTTGTTCAATTGGGTGGGCTTTAGTCCATCTAGTGTATTGACTAGGCTGGTGAACTACAATATCAGTGCAAGTTACCTGGCGATCTTCTTCAGTTGTAGCAGCATCTGGAGAAGGATCAGTCCAAACAACTTCTACATCCTCATCAGAGTCAATGAGGTCTCGATTGGCATCATGAAATTCCTCAGTTGAAGGTATTTCATGAGTAACTGGAGAAGTAGGTGCTTGAACTGGTGCTGATATTGGAGTGGCACGAACATCTGATCCAATCACCAATTCTTGTGGTAAGTTAAAATTGATGGAGGGATAAAATGATGTGTCACTGGTGCTTTTCTTCTTCTTGACTGGTTCCAGTTTGTTGTAACTGGAAGCATCTTCTGGTGAAACAACTGACCGATGAACTTGGTCAGTTTCACCAAAATTGATTGGAATGACTGGAGAAATATCAAGGCTTGGTCTCTTGTTGATTGCTTCAGTTGATTCATCGAATGTGACATGAATTGTCTCATGCACCTTTTGGAGTCTATAATTATAAACTCTAAAGGCCTTTCGAATATCTGAATAGCCTAAAAATACCCCTTCATCAGCTTTTGCATCAAACTTTCCAAGCTGACTGGAATCGTTCAGTATATAAACTGGACAACCAAATACATGGAAATATCCAATATTTGGTTTACGATTCCTGAGTACTTTCTAGGCAGTCTTCTTATGTCTCTTGATGTAGACTGACCGGTTTTGGGTGTGACAAGCAGTTGCAACTGCCTCAGCCCAAAAACTGGTGGGAAGACCAGATTCAGATAGCATGCTTCTGGCCGCTTCTATCAGTGTACGATTCTTTCTTTCAACAACTCCATTTTGCTCTGGAGAGTGAACTGATGAGAAGTTTTGAGAAATGCCAGTGTCAGTGCAAAATGTTTCAAGTACCTTATTTTGGAATTCAGTACCATTATCACTTCGCAACTGACAAACTTTTCGAGTGTACTTGAGCTCAATTCTTTTGATAAGCGAGATGATTTCAGCAGGTGCATCACTTTTGGATCTGATGAATACCACCCAGCAATATCTGGTGAATTCATCAACCACAACTAGAGTGTATTTCTTTCCAGCTCTAGTTTGAACATTCACTGGACCAAAAAGATCCATATGAAGCATGTGAAGAGGTTCAGTGATGCTAAAATTTTGCCTAGTTTTGAAACTGGCTCTCTTCTGCTTACCCATCTCACACCCTGGACATGGCTTTTCCTTATTGAAGGAAATCTGGGTATCCCATCAACCAGTTGTTTGCGAGACAACTTGTTAATGTTCTTGAAATTAAGGTGGGATAACCTTTTATGCCATAGCCAGTTGGTGTCCTCATCAGCTTTGGTATAGAAACATTGCTCTTTTGGAGCTGGTTCCATATCCATGATGTACACATTCCCTTTTCTTGGTGCAATCATCACCACTTTCCAATCCTTGTTAAATATGGTGCCTTGTGCAATATCGAACAATACTCTGAAGCCATCATCGCAAAGTTGGCTTACACTGATCAAGTTATATTTCAAACCATTCACAAATGCAACTCTTTTGAATTCGACTTGTCCATTATTGAGCACACCATATCCTTCAGTCTTTCCAGATTGATCGTTACCAAACGTCACTGTCGGTCCATCTTGGACAGTGAACTCTTCCAGTAGGGGCTTACATCCGGTCATAGTCCGGCCAGCAGCGCTGTCCAGATACCAGATATTCTTCTTTCGATCGCCCTACACACACACAAAAATCATTAGTTATTTTTGTGAACCCATCTTTTCTTGATGGGTCCACTGGACTTCTCTACAGAAGCCACAGTTGATTGTTGAGGTGTTGAACTGGAGGCTACATCTGGAGCATTATCACCAGCTCCAGGTGCAGAAGTAAAAACGATTGGTATTTGATACTTACTCACCTTATGTTTACCAGATTTTGTTCCTGATGGAACATTCTTTTGTTTAGGTACAGAAGGGAGTGATTTAATATTTTGTTTTAAAACTGGAGGTGGTGAACCTCCTTCCAGATTGTTAATCCGGGCAGTGCAACTCTGAACCTGCCGAGACAAAAGTTGGAGTTGCCTTTCCAGATTAACCAAAATATTGTTTTGTTCAGGCAGTTGAACCTTGGACATTGGTTCAACTGGAGATTTAGTCTGTCGGGTCTTGGGCTCCTTAGACTTATGAGGTAAAGGCTTGTTAACAGTGGCCTTTTTGACTGGAGCTTTAGCCTGTTTGGCTCCAGTTTTAACCTCAATGGGGGTGGTCTCATTGGTTTCAGTTTCAACAGCTTCAGGTTGATCATAAGGTGTTTCAACCTGGAGAGCTGGAGGCAATGCATGAAGATCTGGTATAAGAGCTGCCATCTCAGATCTTCAGATTTCCATGCATTTTCTGGGCATCGATAGTTCTTGAAAATGCATCATAGTTTTTGCCAGATGCTTTTACCCAGGACTTGATAATCTTTTGAGCTTTTTCAAAATCATCAGAAAGTTTTTGATTATCAAGTTCTAATGCCTCAATTTTTAAAACTGGAGGTGGTGAACCTCCTTCCAGATTGTTAATCCGGGCAGTGCAACTCTGAACCTGCCGAGACAAAAGTTGGAGTTGCCTTTCCAGATTAACCAAAATATTGTTTTGTTCAGGCAGTTGAACCTTGGACATTGGTTCAACTGGAGATTTAGTCTGTCGGGTCTTGGGCTCCTTAGACTTATGAGGTAAAGGCTTGTTAACAGTGGCCTTTTTGACTGGAGCTTTAGCCTGTTTGGCTCCAGTTTTAATTCAGGGTCAACCTGGTGATCATAATCACATACCTTTTTCAGTATGATGTCCACCCATCTTCCAGAGATGACATCATCTTTCACCACATGCTGCTGTTGTTGATCTTCCAAGGCCATGAAACACATGTCCCTTTCCTCTTCTTCATCATCAGATGAGTCATCAGAGTACTCCCATTTTCCCTCAGTTTGTGCCATTAAATCTTTTAGATTTATGCTTAAACCTATTAAAGGTTTTAGCAATCATGGCGACCAGATCATCATCGTCAGTTTCATCATAACCTTCACTGTTTTCAGTGGTCAGCCCAGAGTTTAAGAAACTGTTCAACATCTCCTTCATCGAGTGTGCCTGGACACTCTCAGCAGACATTAAAGCAGCACAAGGTCGCTCAATTGTATTAGCAACCTTGGGACTCTGAGCATGGTTCATGGCATCTTGCTCAGCCACAAGTCTTGCAGCATTATTATCTTCAGTGAATCTGAAGGCTCCATAGAGCGATGCAAGAGTGTGAGAGTGCAAGGTTTTACCTTGTCTCAAGACAAGAACCATGTTTTCCCATTTGGAAGGAAGAATATCACAAAACTTCTCAAGAAGAATATCCTTATCCTTCTCTACACCCAAACCTCTCAATTGATTGATGAGGCTAGAAAATCTGGTATATGTACCAGTTAAACTTTCATTGGGCAAGGCAAAGAAGGATTCATACTTCTTGTTCAAGGCAACTTTTCTGGTGACAATTGTGTCATCACCTCCTTCAAATTGAATCACTAATTCATCCCACATAGACTTGGCACTGGGAAACAACACAAGTGTTGGAATTAGGTCTTCAGGGACAGCCCCAAGGATCATGTTTTTCAGTCTGGTGTCCAAGTCCACCAGTCTGCGATCCTCATCAGACCAATGGTCTTCTGGCTTTTCCCTTGAGCCTCTTCTTCCAGTTGGATCAAGAAGAGGACTCACCCCAATAGACATAGGTATATATGGTCCATCCTTAAGGATTTTCAACATATACCTCTCAATACCACCAAAATGCAACAGCATTCTAGCTTTCCATGTACCAAAAGTCTCACTGTTTCCATCAAATTTTGGAACAGGAGTGTTGGAGTAATGTACATGGACGTGGTTTGGGGCAGAAGGAGGAGGAGGGTTGGTGTTAACGTTTTGAAAAGGTTGTGCATTAGTGTTCGAGGGTTTTCACCTGAACCAGAACCATCTCCACCTTCAGTAGTGTTCATCTTTGCAGATCTAGGCAAGTTTATTAGCCTTCTGCTCTGATACCACTTGTAAGTCCCAACTTGTTAGATGGTACTACTGAAGACACCTCTATGTCGATGGTGGAGTTACTTTGCAATATACTAACTGAACTGGAGACGACCAGTTGCAGTGGTATATACCAAGTTCTAGATAGATTACTTATATAAAGACAATAAGTAAAGAACAATGCAATAATACAAATAACTTGTAAACAATCTGATGAGACAATATGTAGTTTTCAAAGTGTAATTTATTTATTGATATTAAACAAATTACAAGGTTGATGCGGAACCAAGATAATACACGAATGTAAATATCCTAACAACCTATGAAATACAATTGATCTATACTCGGAATTTCTCTTCTACAATCGAAACACTTAAAGTAGTGAAATGTTCCTTTTAGCGATTGAGAGAATATTGCACAAGTTCACCAAGAATATTGCAGGTTTGCAAAGTATGAAGTTATTCGTTTGTGTGAAGTAACTTATAATTCTTGGTTGTGCAATGACTTGTATTTATAGGCAAAGTTAACATTGGGATGTTAACTTTAGCCGTACAAATGTGGTTGGAAGCATTTAAGGAATAGCATTTAATTCCTTAAAAAGTGTTGTAAAGTCGCATGTTACAGTGACTTTACACAACCACCTTTATGTACCTTTTAATACTTAAATAATAAGATAAGGCTTATTATCCGGGTAAAGGTACATAAAGTATACAAGTCAATTCCTCGTAATCAGTGTAAAGCTTTGTAAGGGCTTTCCACTGATGGTCTCCAGTTTGTAACTGACTAGAATGTCAACTGGGCTTCGCTGCCATTGTCATTCTCTTTCTTCCATTTGTTGTCTTCGACTTCAACTGGAATGTTTCTTCAACTTGGTCAGTTCTCAACTGGAGGAAGTCTTCAGTTGCGTTGACTGTACGGTGCAACTGGACTTCAATATATTTCTCGACAAATCTTCTTGGTCACCAGTTTACTGGTCACCAGATGCAACTGGTGAGCTGGTCAGTGTGAACTGGTGACTGGCCAGTTCCAGGTGAACTGGTCCTAACAACATCTCATCTGGAACAACCCAGTGGTCTCTCCACTTCTTCAACCGAGGTCCAAGGCCTTCTTAGTAGGGTGGCGGACCTGGAGAGATCACTCCAGTCATCATCCCAGGTCATTTCTGACTTCAAATCAATGTTGTCAAATAATATAGCGTCAGAAATGAACCTTTTTGCTGGGAATGAAAAGTTGGTGTTTGATAAACTGGATGAGTTGGTACTGGCCACTAATCACAACTCTGGAAACATTAGAGTGGCAGTCCAGGCTTTGGAGTCCAGACTGGTAAATGCTGTTGAGACTGCAGTGACGAAGTGGTTAGAAAGGTCAGGGGTGATTTACTGAAAGAATTATCTGATGAAGTATCTGGATCAATCCTAAGGTCAATTCAGGATGTGATATTGCCAGAAGTTGTAAGGAAGATTGAGGTTGAGCTTCCCAAGGACTTGCCAGTAGAAATTGAAAATCTTAAAAGGGAAGTCCAGGCACTTCAGACTGGTATGACTGCCTCATTGCCAGAACAAGGAAGAACCTTTGGTTCATTTGATAGGCACATGCTGGAAGAGTTATGGAATGATCTGAAGTCAAGGACTAGAGATCATTCCAAGGGGGAAGAATTGAGATCTGGTGTTCAAGAAGGGTTAATAAGGAAGAAGAAAGAGGTAGTAAGGGCAGTCGCTACTGAAAGCGTTGTTCAAAGAAGGCAAGTGACTGGTACTGATGCCAGTGCACGTTTGGCCCAGAGAACATTGGAAGAAGCTACTGGTACTGAAGCCAGTGAGCCCCAGTTCGAAAGCTTCCCAGACATTCCCACCACACTGAAGGCGGTTAAAGGGAAAGAAAAGGTAGTGTCTGGTGAAGAAGAAGAACAAATTGAAGATGTTGACAACGAGACTTCCAGAAAATTGCAACAACAGTGTATCATGATAGAAATCTTCAAGAATAATCAAAGAGATGAACTGCTGGCCCATCATAGGGATATGGCACAAATGGGTACTCTGGACTCCTATAACGCTGGTAGGTTAGGCGTAAACATTGAAGTCTTCAAAAGGATGAAGGAGGATCCCAGAGTTCAACAATGTCTTGATGCACTGGACGATGTTCATATACGCTCATTCTATGCTGAAGAAGAGCAGGTATATGACTCGTTGATTTATGGTGTAACCATTCCAGAGTTGATCAGACAGCGAAAGGAGGAGCTGGTAAGCCTCCAGAAGAAGATCAGAAGAAATGCTGGTGCTCTGGAATTGGAATACAGAAAGAGGATAACTGGTCTACCCAAGTTAACTGCTAAGCAACTGAAAGCTATCAAAGATGGTGATCTGAGCACCTTTATTCCTCTGGATACCACTCTTAGAATTACTAGACAAGATTACCAGTCCACTGAAGGACAGCAGAGTGGTGTATCCAGGGAAACTGAAGAAATGATCCAGTTGGCTAAGCAAAGGGCGAAATATGACGAAATGATGATGTTCAGGGCCAATGCAAGAAAGATAGTGAATGCTGAAATCATGCTGGCTGAAAATCATCAAGGTATGACCAGGTTTAATGTGAAGTTGACCAGGGAGGGTAACTTCACTGATGAAAGGAAGGATACTTCAGTCCAAGCATTTGGTTGGACTGAACTAAAAGAGATTGGAATGACCTTCAAAGGCAAAACTGATCTCTCTCCAGACGTAAAGGCTTTTATGAAGAGAATTGAAAAGGTCTGGAAGAGAATCAAACAAATGGAAGCTGTGTTGGGTCTAAGACCACCAGTGTCTGTTCCATCATCTCCATCTCCCAAGAGGAAGGCTTCTGAAGATGCACCAGGGCATACATCGAGAAGAAGGGCCTGAACTCTTTTCATTGTACTTGTTGTAATTATTTGTTTATGAAAGTTGTAATTATTTTCCTTTTTGATGAAAGTAATAATAGTTACAAGTTTTTATTTTTTTACAAGTAGAATGACCAGATTTAGTCTAAGTTAGAACTTAAAAGATGAAACTGAAAACACTCATGATCTATAAAGTGTTTTCCAGTAACTTAGATTAGACTTAAATCGACCAAGTGTTTTCCAGACATACAAATTTGTATATCTATAAGTCTGAAAAATACTTGCATTATTTCTAAACAAATAGGGGGAATTTGTTAGGTCCAGATTTAGTCCAGACTTACTGGACTGGCTCCAGACTGGACTACTGGAACCTTAGTTAGGTTTGTTAAGAATCTTGTTTTGCTGGTCTCGCTCCAGACCCGACTACTGGAGCCTCACTGAAGATCTGACCAGAAAACATATTCTACTGGACCTACTCCAGACTTGGAATCTGGAGTCCCTCTAAAGATTTGTCCAGAAATAATTGAAGACTAGTGAGCATTTACTTGTACAGGTAATCTGGAGCATTCTCCAGATTAGCTCACTGAAGACTTCACCCCAGTCCAGATCTACTCTACTGAAGACATTCTGACTGAAGTCAAAGACTGAAGTCTGAAGAAAGAAGACTTAACAAATGGCGGAGTCCACTGGAAAGTCTTACCAGATCTGCACACTGGAGGATTGTTAGTGTTCTAGATCCTGCAAGTCTGAACACTAATATCGAGGATTGACTTTAGCCTTTAACACACTTTCCAAAGAACAATCCACTTGTTCTTTAACAAAAGTATACGTGTGTTAAGGTGGTTGGATAATAGGATACACTTGCACTTGATGTGACTTTATCCTTATTCTTATCCAATACATTTAATGTTCTTGTCGGATCATTAAATGTATGCAACCATATTTGTACGGCACAAATTCACTGGTGAATTTGTTGCCTATAAATACTAAGTCATTCCTTGAACAAAAATACTTTTTAGCATACACCTTGCAAGAAAGTGAATTTGTCTAAAATACTCTCGATCTTAAACAGGGATACTTCACAACTTTAAGTATCTCGATCCTAAAGAGCTATTTGACAAATATAGATCATTTGTAATCATAGGTTGTTAGGATACTCACTTAATTGTGTTATCTTGATTCCGCAACAACCTTGTATTTATTTAAACATCAATAAATGAAATACCCATGAAACATACATAATGGTCCACTTTATTTGTTTATTGCTTTAAGTCTTGTATTACTTTGTTTATATATCTTGCATCTTTATTTTCAAGTAATACTAGTCCATATCTAGTGATTATTAGACTTGTTGTATTTTACACTTTCTATTGGTTAACCATCTCGTTAATTAAGGGACTCACATATATATATATATATATATATATGGAAAAGTGAATATGGGGTTGTTCCCCATCTAAGCTTAGATGGGGAACCCCTCACACACAAATATTTTAATAGTATTTGTATTTTAAACAAATGATGGGGCCCCCATGATATTTATGGATTAAAAAAACAAATTGTGAGGGTTCCCCATCTAAGCTTAGATGGGGACAACCCCATATTCACTTCCCCCTATATATATATATGATATATATAGAAATGTGGGGGTGGTATTGAATAACACCATGATTTGATATTATATATATATATATATATGGGGGAAGTGAATATGGGGTTGTCCCCCATCTAAGCTTAGATGGGGAACCCCTCACAATTGTTTTTTTAATCCATAAATATCATGGGGGCCCCATCATTTGTTTAAAATACAAATACTATTAAAATATTTGTGTGTGAGGGGTTCCCCATCTAAGCTTAGATGGGGAACAACCCCATATTCACTTTTCCCTATATATATATAATATATTATATATATATACTATATATGTATAACTTATAAAAAGGATTTTTATATATATATATTATATAGAGATAGAGAGAGAGAGAGAAAGAGACATAATCACCATCTGATGCCACCATAGATTCAGCGTTGTTGCCACCACTACCATCAGCCGCTGTCACCACCACTAGTCCACTACTGCCTCTGTCGTTATCTTCCAAATTATGATACGATACACAAGGATATTCATATAGGGGAGATAGAGGGATGAATCGGTGATGACAATTATTAGTGATGAGGGTTTGATCAGACTTGGTGGTGGCTGGATACAATACGGGCGTTGCCCTCGAGGATGGTGGTGATCGGAGATGGACGTGGTGGTGGTGGGCCGATGACAATGACGGGTGGTAGTGGCAGCGGATGACGGGAAGTAAGAAAGAAAACGAGGAAAAAATGTGTGACTGATATATGTCATTTGTTTTTAGTTTAATTATGATTTTCATATGAACAAGTACTTATTTTTATATCTAAAATATGTATATTTGATATTATTACATTTAAAATGGATATATTCAATATATTTAATTCATATTTAAGTATATTTGTTATATTTATATTATGGTTTAGTAAAGATAAATATGATATTAATTCTTATATTTGTACCAACGATGCCTTTTTAGAAACAATATGATTTCTTGTTAAGGACAAAAAAAAAGTTATTCTCCAAAGCTTTTGCATTGTGTTTTTGCTTTTTCTTTTGAAATAAAAAATGTTTCTTTTTTTGAAACCTTCTATGTATTTGTCATTTCTTTTTCGTGTATTTTGTTTATCAATCAATTTTCACTTGTTGAGATACTTGAGAATTATTGTTCAGAAAAATAATATGGTATATAGTGATACAATGCATGCTACACATTAAGTCATCCTCAATGATCAAAATGTCATCCAAAATGTTGACTAAACATATTGAAGTTTCAGTATGTTGTCATTTAAACTTCAAAATATTTATCAGTTTCACCAAAATGTTTGCCAACATATTGAAGACATATTAAAAGTGTGACAAGTTCATTTACTTTATTTTTATTTTATGCATAAGTGACTGTACATTTAATATAGTATTTTTCTAATTTAATTTGGATGATAATATGACATATTGATAATTTTAGTATATAATGTTAAAGACAAAATGAGCTCATTATATTATGGAAAATGATAAATCCTCTTAAAGAGTAGTCTAAAAATCCTCTTAAAACTATAAGAAGATGACATGTGGAATCCACTAATTCTCTTTCCTAATCTTGCCCCCTGGTTTATTCACATATCATCATCTCATGGTTAGTAATTTTACAATTGTTTTTACGTTTATCATAATTAATATATATATATACTAAAAACCAAGATGCTATGTACAAGCCTTTTAAGCATGAAAGGTACAAGCTATTGAATCACATACTAACTTTAACTAAATTTCGTTTTAACCCCTTAAATTTTAACCAATTTTCGTTTTAACCCCCTAAAATTTTAACTAAATTTCGTTTTAACCCCTTAAATTTTAACCAATTTTCGTTTTAACCCCCTAAAATTTTTATATATACTAAAAACTAATATGCTATGTACAAGCCTTTTAAGCATGAAAGGTACAAGCTATTGAAGCACATACTAATTTAACTAAATTTTTTTTAACCCCCTAAATTTTAACCAAATTTCGTTTTAACCCCTAAAATTTCTATTTTTAACTTTTACTCCACATTAAAGTTTTCGTTTTCATATATTATATATATATACTAAAAACCAATATGCTATGTACAAGCCTTTTAAGCATGAAAGGTACAAGCTATTGAATCACATACTAACTTTAACTAAATTTCGTTTTAACCCCTTAAATTTTAACCAATTTTCGTTTTAACCCCCTAAAATTTTTATATATACTAAAAACTAATATGATTTGTACAAGATGCTATGTACAAGCCTTTTAAGCATGAAAGGTACAAGCTATTGAATCACATACTAACTTTAACTAAATTTCGTTTTAACCCCTTAAATTTTAACCAATTTTCGTTTTAACCCCCTAAAATTTTTATATATACTAAAAACTAATATGCTATGTACAAGCCTTTTAAGCATGAAAGGTACAAGCTATTGAAGCACATACTAACTTTAACTAAATTTCGTTTTAACCCCTTAAATTTTAACCAATTTTCGTTTTAACCCCCTAAAATTTTTATATATACTAAAAACTAATATGATTTGTACAAGATGCTATGTACAAGCCTTTTAAGCATGAAAGGTACAAGCTATTGAAGCACATACTAACTTTAACTAAATTTCGTTTTAACCCCTTAAATTTTAACCAATTTACCAATATGCTATGTACAAGCCTTTTAAGTATGAAAGGTACAAGTTATTGAAGCACATACTAACTTTAACTAAATTTCGTTTTAACCCCTTAAATTTTAACCAATTTTCGTTTTAACCCCCTAAAATTTTTATATATACTAAAAACTAATATGATTTGTACAAGATGCTATGTACAAGCCTTTTAAGCATGAAAGGTACAAGTTATTGAATCACATACTAACTTTAACTAAATTTCGTTTTAACCCCTTAAATTTTAACCAATTTTCGTTTTAACCCCCTAAAATTTTTATATATACTAAAAACTAATATGATTTGTACAAGATGCTATGTACAAGCCTTTTAAGCATGAAAGGTACAAGCTATTGAAGCACATACTAACTTTAACTAAATTTCGTTTTAACCCCTTAAATTTTAACCAATTTCGTTTTAACCCCCTAAAATTTAACTAAATTTCGTTTTAACCCCTTAAATTTTAACCAATTTTCGTTTTAACCCCCTAAAATTTTTATATATACTAAAAACTAATATGCTATGTACAAGCCTTTTAAGCATGAAAGGTACAAGCTATTGAAGCACATACTAACTTTAACTAAATTTCGTTTTAACCCCTTAAATTTTAACCAATTTTCGTTTTAACCCCCTAAAATTTTTATATATACTAAAAACTAATATGATTTGTACAAGATGCTATGTACAAGCCTTTTAAGCATGAAAGGTACAAGCTATTGAATCACATACTAACTTTAACTAAATTTTGTTTTAACCCCTTAAATTTTAACCAATTTTCGTTTTAACCCCTAAAATTTTTATATATACTAAAAACTAATATGCTATGTACAAGCCTTTTAAGCATGAAAGGTACAAGCTATTGAAGCACATACTAACTTTAACTAAATTTCGTTTTAACCCCTTAAATTTTAACCAATTTTCGTTTTAACCCCCTAAAATTTTTATATATACTAAAAACTAATATGATTTGTACAATATGCTATGTACAAGCCTTTTAAGCATGAAAGGTACAAGCTATTGAAGCACATACTAACTTTAACTAAATTTCGTTTTAACCCCTTAAATTTTAACCAATTTTCGTTTTAACCCCCTAAAATTTTTATATATACTAAAAACTAATATGATTTGTACAAGATGCTATGTACAAGCCTTTTAAGCATGAAAGGTACAAGCTATTGAATCACATACTAACTTTAACTAAATTTTGTTTTAACCCCTTAAATTTTAACCAATTTTCGTTTTAACCCCTAAAATTTTTATATATACTATATTTGTTTAACCATACTAAACTTTAACTAAATTTTCGTTTTAACCCCTTAAATTTTAACCAATTTTCGTTTTAACCCCCTAAAATTTTAACAATTATTTAACCATACTAAATTTAACAAATTTCGTTTTAACCCCTTAAATTTTAACCAATTTTCGTTTTAACCCCCTAAAATTTTTATATATACTAAAAACTAATATGATTTGTACAAGATGCTATGTACAAGCCTTTTAAGTATGAAAGGTACAAGCTATTGAATCACATACTAACTTTAACTAAATTTCGTTTTAACCCCCTAAAATTTTTATATATACTAAAAACTAATATGATTTGTACAATATGCTATGTACAAGCCTTTTAAGCATGAAAGGTACAAGCTATTGAAGCACATACTAACTTTAACTAAATTTCGTTTTAACCCCCTAAAATTTTTATATATACTAAAAACTAATATGATTTGTACAATATGCTATGTACAAGCCTTTTAAGCATGAAAGGTACAAGCTATTGAAGCACATACTAACTTTAACTAAATTTCGTTTTAACCCCCTAAAATTTTTATATATACTAAAAACTAATATGATTTGTACAATATGCTATGTACAAGCCTTTTAAGCATGAAAGGTACAAGCTATTGAAGCACATACTAACTTTAACTAAATTTCGTTTTAACCCCCTAAAATTTTTATATATACTAAAAACTAATATGATTTGTACAATATGCTATGTACAAGCCTTTTAAGCATGAAAGGTACAAGCTATTGAAGCACATACTAACTTTAACTAAATTTCGTTTTAACCCCCTAAAATTTTTATATATACTAAAAACTAATATGATTTGTACAATATGCTATGTACAAGCCTTTTAAGCATGAAAGGTACAAGCTATTGAAGCACATACTAACTTTAACTAAATTTCGTTTTAACCCCCTAAAATTTTTATATATACTAAAAACTAATATGATTTGTACAATATGCTATGTACAAGCCTTTTAAGCATGAAAGGTACAAGCTATTGAAGCACATACTAACTTTAACTAAATTTCGTTTTAACCCCCTAAAATTTTTATATATACTAAAAACTAATATGATTTGTACAATATGCTATGTACAAGCCTTTTAAGCATGAAAGGTACAAGCTATTGAAGCACATACTAACTTTAACTAAATTTCGTTTTAACCCCCTAAAATTTTTATATATACTAAAAACTAATATGATTTGTACAATATGCTATGTACAAGCCTTTTAAGCATGAAAGGTACAAGCTATTGAAGCACATACTAACTTTAACTAAATTTCGTTTTAACCCCCTAAAATTTTTATATATACTAAAAACTAATATGATTTGTACAATATGCTATGTACAAGCCTTTTAAGCATGAAAGGTACAAGCTATTGAAGCACATACTAACTTTAACTAAATTTCGTTTTAACCCCCTAAAATTTTTATATATACTAAAAACTAATAGTCGATTTGATGTATATATGTCACTTAACTGGTACGACCGTACGAGTATTCCAATAGCAATCAAAAAAAGATGTTTACAAAGTAAAATGTAGCTCAACTGCTCAAGTACTTTATTATGGAACTTTCATATGATATTTTAAAACTAAGCCAAATAGCCAATGTTATATGTTAAGCATTTTATAAATTGTAAATTATTTTTTACTTTGGCTTTAGAAAAAAAAGTTTTGTTTTATTTTCAGTGGAAGTGCTTAACATATAAAGGGTGGAAGTCGATGCCTGATTTTCAATTGTTTGAAAAAAGTTCCCTACATAAGTGAAAAGTTATTTTAAGAACCCCATAAATTACAGAAATTTTTAGAAACTTTTTAAATCAAGCTTAATCATTGATTATTTCTTCACATAGTGATTGTTTTTTTTTAATGTTTTGATTTTTTTTTTTTTTTTTTTTTTTTTTTTTTTTTTTTTTTTTTTTTTTTTTTTTTTTTTTTTTTTTTTTATCATTGATTATTTCTTCACATAGTGATTGTTTTTTTTTTATTGTTTTGAGTTATTTAGGTGCAATTTTAGATTTTACAATTATGTAGAGACATGAATAATCATCCATTATACAATTTTTGGAGACATGAATTTTATGATCACATGTATGCAGTCGATCATATGTATGCAAGTATTTTGTAAATTAATGTTTTCATGAGATTGATGATGATCAAATGTATATAGATAGTTATATGAACATTTGTAAGCAATTATATAGTCATATGAACATGTGTAAGCAATCATATAGTAAATAATTTTAATTTAAAGAAGGTTCCTGCAATTTTTGGGGTTTATAATATAACCTTTTCCCACTACATAATATTAGATACCTTTGCATAATTTGCATTAGATTGAATTTGGAACCCTTGCAGTTTCGGTCACCCACTATTATATATACGTATTTGTATATATACATCATTTTGTGTAATTGTGTAATTGTTATTATATGAATATTCAAAACATGAGACGGATTAATACTTTATTAAGAAGACTTTTTTTTGTTTCATGCATCGTTTGTTTTTGTTATCCCCTTTTTAAGATTTCTAAGATCAATTGATAAATAAAATATCAATAAATTGGATTTGATATTCGTCGTTGCAAT
The DNA here is from genome assembly GCA_034093135.1 of Erigeron breviscapus. Taxonomy (NCBI): domain Eukaryota; kingdom Viridiplantae; phylum Streptophyta; class Magnoliopsida; order Asterales; family Asteraceae; genus Erigeron; species Erigeron breviscapus. Next base: position 104,127,489 of record CM067169.1, on the reverse strand, counting down.
ATTGTTGTTTAGGACATGCTATTGTTTCTTCATGCATCCCACGTTATCCTCACAATGCCAAGTAGCTAGATTGATATATTATTCTTCTTATCTAAAATATATATATTAACATGTCTAAACCTATCGCTCAAATTATAATTATAATTTAATACGAGTATATAAAATGTCCCCTCTTTCTTCATTTGTTAACTCTTTGATATCTAGACTTAGAAAGTAAGGAGTAATATTTATCTTTTTTGCTATTTAGAAAATAATATAAAGAAACCTTGTACATTGTAGGAATTGTTTTTGTCAATCATTTGTTAAATTTGCTTTTATGTTCATAATTACATCCATGCTATCATTTCTAAATGAAATTAAATCCTTTAATTATTACATAACCATAGCATCAAGCAAAAGTGAATACTAGCTAATCAGTTGTTTTTTAAGATGATGATAAGTGAAAGGGATATGATTATTGTTAAACTAGAAAAAAAAAAAAAAAAACACTTGGTGAATGTTTTTCTTTCTTGTTTTCCAGTAATTTTTCTTTGTCAAAGATACCAATAATACGGTAGTAGTGGTTTACTTAATTAGGTTCTTGAGCTAGTTACACTTACTATTTAATAGAATTTACATATCCTAACAAGTAACAAGTACAATAAACAATGATAGCTTGGAAGAGTTAAGACAAACATGAAGTATGTAAAAAAACTATTACAAAATTATCTATATCAAAAAAGGTTGTATAAAAAATTCTACATGTTTTATCATAGATCTTATAGTTTTACTTTCTTCAGTTTGTTAGCATATGGTTGTTATCATCTTTTTGTGGCAAGACAATGAAGTCAAGATCATTGATACAATCATAGATTGTTATTTTTATTGGTTAAAAACGAGGAACAAAATCGTTCGACGGAATGGACGATTTGTTTTGAAAATTTGAACAATATATATTTCTTTTTCTTTCTAGTACGAAAGATAAATAGATTGAGAAAAATAATATCTTCGAATGCCAGTTTGAAACATTATAAGTCTAAACATTAAACAAATGCGTAACTTACCTAATGAGAAAATAAATATTATTAAATTATAAATATAAATATCTATACAATAAAATAACCAATAATAAACAAATAATTTAAAAATAAAAAACCACAACACAATGAGTTCACTTGTATCACTCCTTCATGTTTCGAAAGTGTTGTATTTAAACAAAAATCATAATATTTTTCTTTGAAAAAAATCATTGTATGGTGTTTTGTATATATCATGTTTTAAGTGTTTTGCGTTCATCCACTCGAATTCAAAACATACTTCTCGTAATATTGTGGACGGGTTATTTAGAAGTCTTGTGTTTAATTCTATGTGTTTCGGATAATTTAAAAACATGAGTATGATAGTTTGTACTTTAATTTAATTGTTTTAGAAACAATAATTAATAATTTCAATTTTCAAAACGTAAAGTAAAAAGATGACAATATACGAATTTGAGACGGATATATACTGTCATTGTGAATTATCTTATTTTCCATCAAGGAATATATATATTAAAAAAATCTCACGTCCTTCATTCAACTCATCATCTCTATCTAGCTCTTTTCTACATTATATATAGAAACAACATCAATAGACATTATACTACTCGTATCTTTTTATCAAAAACAATGGCGGGACAAATGACACCGTATTACACCCCCACTGCCAAACCCAACGCCGCAAACCACCATCTCCTCCGTAAAAACAACGTTGTACTAACTTGTCTTGTCATCCTTCTCTGTTCTTTCTTTTACTTATTCGGGTCATGGCAACCACGTGTGGACCCTACACCATCCACCGCCACCTCCCTCCATTCCACCACCATCACCTGCGCCACCGCCACCACCGCCGCCGTTATCAACTCAACTGACAATAACAACAAAAATCTTGACTTCAAAGCACACCACTCTGCCGCCATAGTGAACAACGGCGTGACTATAAAAACATACCCACCATGTGACGTAAAATACTCGGAATACACACCATGCACGGATCAAAAAAGATCCTTAAAATACTCACGTGACCGGCTCATATATCGGGAACGACATTGTCCCAAAAAGAATGAGCTGCTTAAATGCCGTATACCGGCGCCGTTCGGTTACAAGAACCCGTTTAAGTGGCCATTGAGTAGAGATGTTGCATGGTATGCTAATGTTCCACATAAAGATCTAACGGTCGAGAAAGCGGTTCAAAATTGGATCCGGTTTGAAGGTGACCGGTTTAGATTCCCAGGTGGTGGCACTATGTTTCCCAATGGCGCTGATGCTTATATTGATGATATTGGAAAACTAATCAATCTTAATGACGGGTCGATCCGAACCGCTATTGATACCGGTTGTGGGGTAAGATTTGTTTTCACAACTTTTAATCATAGACAAATTTAGTTTATTTTATCTTATTTATTTATATTTATTAGATTAAATTTTGTATTTGATCAGAGAATATTTTGGTTTTATTTAGGTAAACTGTCTTTGTCTGCTATTTTAAAAATAAATTTAGTAAATTTTGGCCTTATTGTTAAGTTTAGTTTCTTAAGTACCCCAGCTGATAAACTTCGTTATCTTAAAAGCTGTAATTCGAATTTGAAGCTGAATTAGTTTCGTGTACAAAACTTAATTATGTTAATCATGGAAAGTAGATGGGACAGATAATAGTTAATTAATGATGTGTTGCTATCTTAATTTAGAATATTACGGAGTATCAGGATTTGGATCGCATATCAACTGTTCACATTTTCTTCAAATGGTATATGTATGTGTGAGTTGTAAAAGTCTTTGGTATACAGTTTTGACCTTTCACAATCTGAAAGTAGGATCACATTAGGTATGGAAATTATTGCAATATATCCGATACAAAACAGTTGCATCCCGAACTCTTTGGCCTTCTTGCTACCTTATTTGTAACTTATCTTTCGCCCCATATTGCTAGCTACCTAATTATATGTAGTCGTATGGCCTACAATTCTGTTAATTTATTTGGTGCTCCATAATCAAAGCATAATCCTAAACAATACCGACCATAATTTAAAATGAATTTGACCCATGCGTATAAACTAAAATGTTAAGACCAGCATAAGACAATTACTAATATATTCCAATATTTAATGCGTTAGTTTGTTTTGTAGTCCTGAAGATGATTGCATCGACATTTAGTGCAAGTATTTATTTACTTTTGTCATGAAATATTCCATGGGGACAAATTGGTTACCGGTCTAGATCAAATTTGGATACTCAGGTCATTAACATACTGTACTGTTGTTATATATAGTTTGATAAGTATACTAGTAATTAAATTATAATTGTAGAATGTAGATTATTGGCAATTAACTATATCATCTAATCAAATGTATTAGTGTAATTATTCGTAAATGGATGATTACTTGAATACTAAAAAATGCATATATAATTTGTTGAAATTTAGGTGGCGAGTTGGGGAGCTTATCTTCTTTCAAGGAACATCATAGCAATGTCGTTTGCTCCAAGAGATACACACGAAGCTCAAGTACAGTTCGCCTTGGAGCGTGGTGTTCCTGCATTGATCGGTGTCATTGCCTCCAAAAGACTCCCATATCCTTCTAGGGCGTTTGACATGGCTCATTGCTCTCGTTGTCTCGTCCCTTGGGGTCAATACGGTACTACTATTTATTCTTACCTTCTATACATAGTTAATTAGATAGCGCGCCTTAATTAGTACTCGGATTTGTTAATTATTTCAATTCCTAATGGGAATAATGAAACTAATGTGGTATATATATGTTGTTAACTTTGTAGACGGGGTATACTTGATTGAAGTGGATCGGGTTCTTAGACCTGGTGGATACTGGATCCTTTCCGGGCCTCCTATTAATTGGCAAAAACATTGGAAGGGATGGGAAAGAACAAAGGAGGATTTGAACGAGGAACAAACTCAAATCGAGAGAGTTGCCAAGAGTCTTTGCTGGAAAAAAGTGGTCCAAAAGGGTGATCTTTCCATATGGCAAAAACCAATCAACCATTTGAATTGTAAAACCAACCCCAAAATGACCCAAAGCCCACCTCTTTGCCCTGTTCAAAATCCCGATTTAGCATGGTTCGCCCCCACTCTTCATTTTCAAGTTTATTCTATTATATTCTCATTAATTTATATGTAGCTAATTATAATATGATCATATATTTGTAGGTATACGGACATAGAGACATGTTTGACTAGATTGCCTGAAGTATCAAGTAGCGAGGAAGTTGCTGGTGGTGCTATAGCAAATTGGCCACAGAGATTAGACATGGTACCTCCAAGGATTAGTAGTCAAAGCATTGAAGGCGTGACACCAGAAATTTTCCAACAAGATGTTTTGTTATGGAAGAAGAGAATCACATACTACAAAACCGTAAACAATCAACTAGGACAGGCTGGAAGATACCGTAACCTTCTTGATATGAACGCATTTTTGGGTGGTTTTGCAGCTTCACTCGTTGAAAATCCTTTATGGGTCATGAACATCATCCCTGTTGAAGCCAAGGCCGATACACTTGGTGCCATTTATGAACGTGGACTCATTGGAACTTATCAGAGCTGGTACATAACATATATAAGAGATGATAACTATACACAACATATCTTTAAAAACGAGACATTGTGCGCTAACTATATAACACTTTCTTTTTAGGTGTGAGGCAATGTCGACTTACCCCAGGACGTACGACCTCATCCACGCCGATTCGGTTTTCACTTTATACAAGGGCAGGTAAAGTTCAATATCTAATTATGTGTTACTAGTGAATTAACTGTAAGATTTGGTTTATATTTTGTTAACATGGAGCATTGTTTGTTATAGATGTGAGATGGGAGATATCATGTTGGAAATGGACAGAATACTAAGACCAGAAGGGAGTATAATAGTAAGAGATGACGTGGATTTATTAGTCAAAGTAAAAAGAATAGCTGATGGTTTAAATTGGGAAAGTCAAATAGTTGACCATGAAGATGGGCCAATGGTGAGAGAGAAACTACTTTTTGCCGTGAAATTGTATTGGACTGCCCCAGCTGGTTCCTAAACCTCTTAATTAGTCCATTTCTGTTTTTAATTATATATATATATTTTTTATATTGAATTTAGATCTACATTGTAATTTAATTTTTCCCTTGCAATATAACAACGATTTAAAGTATTATTAGTATAATCGAGACAACGTGCCGTTTCAATTTTATGTATCTGAATATCATGCAACACTGAAAAAGACATTTGGTATAATATTACTCCGTATATTAATACATCTGTGTATCTAAATATTTAGCCAAAAGTCAATTTACACTTTATTGCGATAATTCTTCTCTTAAACTAAATTCCATGTCATGATTTTTGTATCGAACCACCAGAGGTCGTTTGCCAGTAGTGTGTTCGACCAACGTTGCTAGGCCTAAGTGTCACTCGTATAAAAAGTTACGATAAGACTTTCCTCATATCAAAGGCGTTCCATAAGACCATAAGTCCAGCTAATCGATTAGGAACCCGTTAACTAATTAAGTTAATTACGAGTAGCTTCTTCTTTTTTTTTTTGCCAAATTTTGAGTAGTAAACAAGACAAATGTTGTAGGAATAACATGATATCACAATTTGGATGTCAGCTAAAAATGCAATATTGTTAAGTTGGGCACACCATCTTTATGCGTTTGATTAAAAGGACATGGTCACATGGCCTTGTTCGATCTATGTTATGACTTATGGAAGTAGACTTACACTTATTTATACAAAAAATTAAAATAGCTTAGCTTTATTCTTAATATATTGTTTGGCTCAACGTCAGCCATTTTATTTCGCTTTTCTCTCGCGGGCGTCAAATATAATAAACTGATGAAGTCAAATATAATAAACTGATGAAGAAGAAAACTTTTATGTAGTTTTTTGCTGTTATAGCGTGCAATTATTAAATCAGACTTCAAATGAGCATATTTATATATTAATAACTAATTGATTGATTGCAAGGAACTGAAGTGGTCGTCTAGCTGGGAAGGTGATGCGAAGGAAGTTGATCATTTCTATTTATTTTGTACTTTAATTTGTTTTTGGTTATGTGATCTACAAGTGGAGAATTAAGTAATGAAGGAAAATGTGTAATGGCTGGTGAAGGTCGTCTTTGAATAAAAATATTACGTTTAAAAATTCATTTATTTTTATCTTATTCGAACACAATGAATCTTGCTATCATGTTCGCACAATCTTTTAATATCGTTATCATAATTTTACATTACCAAAATCTGTTTAGGTAAATATAAGATTTTAGGATTCAACAAATTTACTTCAGTTCATAGTCGTCTAAATAATAGATGAAACACGATTAAGAAATATTTTTCATGGTCTTCGTATAAGACATTCTTTTGAGGCCTGGTAAGCCAACTTCAGCAACTTCATGGTAACGATCACAAAATGAAACATAATTAAGAAATATATATAAATAGAATGTTTCTGTTAACTGATATGAACATTCACTTTAACTAAAACTTTCAAACAATATATTGATACACTCATTCATCATCGATCACAAAATTTAACCTTTAATGTTAGACCTGAATATATGCTTTTGCTATCTAGTATCAAGCGAAATGTAACATTAAAACGAAAGTAACAAATTAAAAACCCGTCCTGTGTACATTTTCACTGCATTCTTGAGTTTTGTTTTGAAAGAATAAGAAAAGAAAGGGTAAGAAAACTTTATATTTATATTCTTGAGTTTTTTTTGAAAGAATAAGAAAAGAAAGGGTAAGAAAACTTTATATTTATATTCTTGAGTTTTTTTTCATTAAAAGAAAAGAAAGTGAAAGAAAGGAAAAAATAGTTTTTTTATCCAAAACTTTTACAGCCATTTTTGGCATGATTTAGAAGGAAAAGTCACAAATTTACTAATGTACCTCAAAGTTATATATGAGTTTTAATAACTATAAGGTTATATATGTAAAACTATATCTTTTTAATTTTTCTTTTCTTTTTCCTTTTAACTCAAGAAAACATTTAAATCTTTATTTTTCTTTAAACTCAATAATGCTTTTATTCATATATATGTTTTTCTTTTCTTATCCAATCCATTCTTACTCTATCTATTTTTGTAACACCCCGAGCTAGGCTCGAAATGTACCGAAAAGCATGACACAAGATGGAATTATCGTAGAACGAGACTATATGAAAATAAGAGGATTCCGGGAACCCAACAATTAAGTTACAATGTCACAAAAGCATAAGGAGCATTCAACCATCAAAAGTTTACACAATAACAATTCAAAAGATGGCTCATGATCCTAAGCAAATCCCATCAACGAGTAATGAATCACGGATCCATGGTCAAGTCCAACAATCTAGCAATGCATCAAGCTCTTGGGTTCTCTTGGTTACCTGAAAAGTGTACTAAACAATGTCAACACTAGGTTGGTGAGTTCGTAGGAAAAGATGAACAAGAACACGTTCCCATGTCAACCAAATACATAATTCACATTAACATGATCTAATAAATTGCACACTTGTACTCAATGTACTCAATTGCACGTAAATGTACTCATTGTACTCAATGTACTCAATTGCACGTAAATATACTCATTGTACTCAATTGCACGTAAATGTACTCATTGTATTCAATGCACTCAATTGCACGTAAATATACTCATCCATGACCAACAATGTCCACACACAACCAAACATCATAGGTATATACTTCGTACGCTACTACTTTTGAAAGGCCTTTGATGCTTATATATAGGGTCGTCCGCAGCCTTCCCACCACATCTCCAACCTTTCAAAGGCATTACCGTCCTCCATATATACACAACTAACCTAAAACAACCCAATATACAACTTATAATAACCATACAACTAATCACATAATTGCACATTAACAAAACGTCACACAACCTGTACGCTACAAAATAACATCATGCACGAAGTACACTTTTCAGCCCGACTCTTAAAAGAGTAGGGGAGGCTACGAAAAACTCACCTTTGCCTTGATTTACCGAAGTTAAAGTGAGCTAGAACGTCAATTAATTGCCAAGCGATCACAACCTATCATAATGTACATGTACGTATCAATATATATACAATCATGTCCTCACTTAGCTTTTATGAACTTTAGAGTTGAACCCGGGACTTGAACGCGTATTAGAACTGAGTACGATAACTTGGAAGACAAGGAAAGACCCATTTGGAAGTTCGATGTGTCCCAAGGAAAGTGAAATACGATTTAAAATCAAAACAGGAAAATGAACACTAGAGACAGGCGTAAGCTACGGCCCATTTGGGCGTAGGTTACGCTAGGCAGGAACTCAAGGGGCGTAAGCTACGGCTTATTTGGGCGTAAGCTACGCTGGGCAAAATTCAAGGGGCGTAACCTACGCCAGAGAGGGGCGTAAGCTACGGTGCTCCAGCAACATGCATTTTGGACGAGTTTTGGGCGTAAACAGTAGGGTTTTGGCGTAATGAAAATGGAGAGGGGCGTAGGTTACGCCAACAGGGGCGTAAGTTACGCCTGTTCTGAATCAGCAATGCACCAGCAGGTGTTCTTGGCACAAACACGACCCAAAACCCTAAAATCTCAACATTTAAGCCATGAAATCGACTTGCACAACTTCAAGACCCATTTTTGAACATAGTTAAACATAATTGAACATAACTAAACATGTTTCATCATCCAAAACCAACCTTTAACACATTTTCTTGTTAAAATTCGATCTTGACCCATTTGAACACAAAATCGACCCAAAACCTAGTTTTTGACTCATAAATCGTTTTGAGGAGTTCCTTGACCCGTTTTTGAACATAACAAACTCATTTGAACATAACCCACTCAATAGTTCCATTCCAAAACATGGCTTTTGACCCAAATCGATTTTTGACCTAATTTAGATAACTAGAAACCCTAATTTCGGATTTTGAAGCTATAAGGACCAAGAGTGCTTAGATTTAGGTGTAATACAAGTTTAATAACTAGAAATGATGAAGTTGAGCTAGAAAACACTTACCAAAACTTCCACAAGCAATCAAACCCGATTTTGACCTAAATGAAGCTTTTTCTTGCACTTGAAAACTTGGATTTTTGATATGATGCTAGAATGATACTAAGGATGAGGGTTTTGTTATTAATCTAGTTGAAACTAACATAAATGAACCAAGAATTTAGAGAGAGATTGAGAGTATGAGTATTTAGTGAGATGGGAGAGAATATGCAAGTATTATGAATGAATGGATGAGGGAAATGAGGGAGGATAGGGTTTGTTTTACTTGGGTGGGTCATGGGTTTGGGCATAACCCATGGATAGGATCCATAACCATTTACTAGTTACCATAAAGATCATCTAATGAAATTCGATTAGCACCAACTAATGATCTCCATTTGCACATAAGTCTCTAGTTGCACAAAAAATCATGACCTCTGGTGGTTCGATAATCCGAAAAGTCTATTTACATTTTATTAGGTAAACTAGTCATAATATCCGTACGATGTACGGTATCTATATAGATTGTATCATAACGAAATTCGAATATGCCTCATACATGAGTCGTGCATATGAAATAAATTGTGGTTAAAGTAAACCAATTATCGAAGCTAAATTATAATAAACAGTAATGATAAATATAATATATGTTTAGTTAAAGTTTTGGATTTACCTTAAATTTTTACAATCACATCAAAATCGGAACTTGTAAGCATAGTAGATGACGGCAAATAGCCTTTTGATTCCGGATCATAAACTCAAATTTTTGAAGTCTTCATGTTAATAACCTATTATAATTAATATAACTAATATGATTTGAAAAATTGAGAAAGAAAAAGAGACAATTATATTAATGAGAAAACGATCAATCAAATAAGGTTATAATGCGTTTTGTATTTATAAGTCAAGAGTTAGAGTTTAATTCTAAGTCTAATAAGGAGATTGAATCTAGATACAACTGAAAAAGCAAATTTAATAAAATAAATAAACTAAAAGGACACGTGTCGATCAAGGATAACGTCACATGTCGTTTCAAAAACATATCAATCTTGTTTTAGTATATTGATAGATACATATACATATGTGTGTATTGCATATGCATATGAATTATGTTTCATTGTTTCGTACACTATATATTGTTCCTTTTTTTGTTGGTTAAATGGTTCTTATATTAATGTTTATACAACACAATAATACAATAAGTTTTTGTTTCTGACAACCAAAGAAAAAAAAAAGTACTTAATTAGTTGTAGATATAGACTAAAAAGATATATACTTGTGTAATACAACGGAAAAAACATTTTTGTTAACTTTTTGTCTTGCAACGGTTTTGTGTGTTTTTCTTATAACAATGGTTATTGATGATGATATAAGACAGTGGGATAATAGATTAATTAGTATTTGTATCGTATAATTGTATGTTTTGTGAGTTCCCAATTGGGATTAACTAGGAGTAATAATAATATATTTAGTGAAAAAGGACTTATGGATAATCGCCAATACAATGTACAAGGTGAAGCCTTAATGACAAACGGAAATCATAGTATAGAAATTTGTGAGCAATTTAGTCGTTTAAGCAAGTTGTTGTTAGCTCTGTTTGGTTCCAAGACATATTTTTCCACTTCATGCACGCTATTTCCGATTCTTGATTTGTTTGTATTCACCTTTTGTTTTTTAGTAAGGGTGATTATACATGTGTAAAATAATAGGTGAATAATTTTAAAGCACAATCAAAGATAATAATAAGTAATTCAGAAAAAATTATTATATGCTTAAATCAACTATATATGGATTATTATGAGAATGTGGGACTTGGAAAGAAAGAACAAAAAGTGGTTAAAGGCATCGTCATGGTAGCGTGTTGGTGTATTTGGAAAGCAAGAAACGAAAGAAGGTTCTCAAATGCCCAAATCAAGGTCGATAAGGTTGTACACGATAAAATCTTTGGCTTTTCTTTGGTATAGTAAAAGAAAGAAAAATGTAAACATTAGTTGGAATTGTTGGTGTAGATTTAGCATTATTTGATTTGTAAATATGTTGTAAGTTGTTTAGTATCACCAATTTGGTGTATACTGTGTTAATGAAGTTCACTTTTCAAAAAAAAAAAACTATATATGGATTAAGGCGTATGGATTAAATGACATCTGAAATTGATTAGTTGAGTCATGCATATATGTTCCGCTACCCCGGCTCTCTGTGATGTGTTGTTTACTAGTATAAGTTAGTTAATTAATCAACAGATGAGCATATATTACAAGTATATGCAATTAGTTAAACATAACGGTTGATAAGAAGGGCATTATATATATAGTGTAAAATTTTTTATAATTAGCAATGGATGCCACAAGAGTATCTCAAATAAGTAAAGTGACATTGGCTTTGTTGGTGCTAGCACTGGTGGTTCGAACCCATGGGCAAACATGTCCTAACCAACTCGGAAATCTAAATGTTTGTGCACCCTTTGTGTTGCCTGGCTCGACAAATAATTCAACACCTAATTCAGAATGTTGTTCGGCACTTCAAGCTGTGGATCATGATTGCCTTTGCAATACTATTCGTATTGCATCACTTCTCCCTGCCCAATGCAACTTGCCCGTTACTTGCGGTATATATAATATAATATAATATAATATAATATGTGACATATTTATAAAATAAATATAAATTGACTATCTTATAACATTTACTAAAATATTATATATTTTATAATATAATATAATATAATATAATATAATATAATATAATATAATATAATATAATATAATATAATATAATATAATATAATATAATATAATATAATATAATATAATATAATATAATATAATATAATATAATATAATATAATATAATATAATATAATATAATATAATATAATATAATATAATATAATATAATATAATATAATATAATATAATATAATATAATATAATATAATATAATATAATATAATATAATATAATATAATATAATATAATATAATATAATATAATATAATATAATATAATATAATATAATATAATATAATATAATATAATATAATATAATATAATATAATATAATATAATATAATATAATATAATATAATATAATATAATATAATATAATATAATATAATATAATATAATATAATATAATATAATATAATATAATATAATATAATATAATATAATATAATATAATATAATATAATATAATATAATATAATATAATATAATATAATATAATATAATATAATATAATATAATATAATATAATATAATATAATATAATATAATATAATATAATATAATATAATATAATATAATATAATATAATATAATATAATATAATATAATATAATATAATATAATATAATATAATATAATATAATATAATATAATATAATATAATATAATATAATATAATATAATATAATATAATATAATATAATATAATATAATATAATATAATATAATATAATATAATATAATATAATATAATATAATATAATATAATATAATATAATATAATATAATATAATATAATATAATATAATATAATATAATATAATATAATATAATATAATATAATATAATATAATATAATATAATATAATATAATATAATATAATATAATATAATATAATATAATATAATATAATATAATATAATATAATATAATATAATATAATATAATATAATATAATATAATATAATATAATATAATATAATATAATATAATATAATATAATATAATATAATATAATATAATATAATGTAGAGAATAATATAAATAATATATGTAAGTATATAATATCTCCACCTTATGACATTATGCATGGCTACTACTTGTATTATTTTAATCTAATCAAAGGGTCATTGGAAAGTAGGAAAAAATTTACATCATTTGCTAACTTGTGATGGTGATTGTGAAATGATAAATAAATACATAAATTTTTAAACATAAAGAAGAATGTGCGTGTGCCTTGCTCGATCTGTCTAAAATGAAAATAAATATGATTATATTTTGTATTGACGATTTTTTCTTTAATAGCTTCGATCTGTCTAAAATCCGGCCAACACTCGAAACATATTAGATATGAAGCAACGACAGATAATATAAAAAAGCTTTTTTCTTCTCTTAAACTAAATTCCATGTCATGATTTTTGTATCGAACCACCAGAGGTCGTTTGCCAGTAGTGTGTTCGACCAACGTTGCTAGGCCTAAGTGTCACTCGTATAAAAAGTTACGATAAGACTTTCCTCATATCAAAGGCGTTCCATAAGACCATAAGTCCAGCTAATCGATTAGGAACCCGTTAACTAATTAAGTTAATTACGAGTAGCTTCTTCTTTTTTTTTTTGCCAAATTTTGAGTAGTAAACAAGACAAATGTTGTAGGAATAACATGATATCACAATTTGGATGTCAGCTAAAAATGCAATATTGTTAAGTTGGGCACACCATCTTTATGCGTTTGATTAAAAGGACATGGTCACATGGCCTTGTTCGATCTATGTTATGACTTATGGAAGTAGACTTACACTTATTTATACAAAAAATTAAAATAGCTTAGCTTTATTCTTAATATATTGTTTGGCTCAACGTCAGCCATTTTATTTCGCTTTTCTCTCGCGGGCGTCAAATATAATAAACTGATGAAGTCAAATATAATAAACTGATGAAGAAGAAAACTT
>CM067169.1:103933843-104108843 GCA_034093135.1 Erigeron breviscapus | reverse complement strand
CTCAATTCTCACCAACTCAACCAAAGAGTCAAAGACAGGAGTCGGTTACAATGAAACAAGTGTAAAAAAATATATACGGAGTATTTTGATATTTTCTAGTCTTACTTTGAAGACTTTTTGTTAGGCTCCGTGTGGACCAAGCTCATATCATCTGTCAAAAGTCAATATTTTAAAAAACACCAGGCCCCAAAATTTGAACTACCGCCCAAACACTTCACTGTTTCAACTTTCAAGTGCGCTTCTACATACATCACATTTTCTAAAAAACACACACACACACACTTACTCTCTTGCTTTCTCTCCCTCTTTTCTAAATTCCACAAAACTATATATCTATATCTATTTATATGTAATAAAATGGGTAAGACAACGAGGTGGATTCGTGCTCTATTCGGGGTTAAAAAGTCAGCTTCCAAAAAGCAACAACCAACACAAGAAAAGAACCAAGTTTTATTTTCTTCGGGTTTGGTTTCATACCCGAAACAATCCGATGAAAACAACAAACATGCAATTGCAGTTGCAGCAGCCACGGCTGCTGTAGCCGAAGCTGCGCTAGCGGCTGCACACGCGGCGGCTGAGGTTGTTAGATTAACAAGTGGCGGCAGCGGCGGTGGTAGTAGTAGGGTGTATTATGACGGTGAACGACTGCGGCGAGTGGCGGCTGTTAAAATACAATCCACATTTCGGGCTTACCTGGTATGTATGTGTTGGAATTTGAATTACTGTTTTGTCCTTTCAAAGTTTTGAAATGTTTTTGTTTAATTTTAGGAAAAATATTATATCTTCCAAGGAAATCAATTAAAAATTTCATAATAAATTGATTATATGATAAGTATAATCTATTTATGCTTTCTTCTAATTTTATCATTTAAGTTTACTAAATATTATAATCAAATTGGTAAACATATTATTGTGCTAATTTTTCTTATTAATGACATAAATCGTCCATGTGGTTTACCTAAATAGTCACCTTTCGTTCTTTAAAATCAAAAACCTCAAGGACAATCCTTTATAGGAGGATAAGGTTCACGTTTGGTCCTTTGACTATTTGACCGTCACCTTCTCTCCGTTAAACCCCTCACGTGCCTCCCACGTGAGGGGTATTCTAGTCATTTTCACTCTAAAGGACGATACGTGACTATTTAGGTAAACCATAGGGACGATTTATGTCATTAACTCTTTACAAAAACCTGATATTTTTTCATCTTTTTGTTTCACTTACTTAAAGCCTAGATATTCTAAAATTAAATACATTTATACACATACATAAACACAATAATACATATATCTCTATTTGAAGATCAATCTATCCAATTTCATTCATCCATTCAAAGGAAATGGTTGCCATTAATCAAAGGCAGAGAACACAACAAAAAAAGAATGAATGAAGATGGGAATACCCACCACTTTCCTGCCAACCACCGCTGGGCTTTTTCAGGCCATCAGACCGTCGAATCTTTCAGGCCATCTGCTATATATATCTAAATGGTGACGACGGAGATGGGGAGGCCGTCGTTATGGTGATCGGATTTTATAGATATAGGTATAGATCTGGATATAAATATCGATCGGAGGTGGAGTGCGGTGGTCGGATTAGATATATATGGATCCAGATATAAATGGTGACAACAGATTTTATAGATTAGATACAGGCCGGCGGTGTGGTGCCCGACGGATATGCGAGCACAACAACATGTGGGTCTCCGTTTGCGGCTGCCAGATGTGGTGTGGAGGGTCGAGTCGGGGGCGACGTTGGTGGTGGTGATGAATGGGTCTGCCGGAGTTGGTGATGAGCAGGGCTGACGGCGGCGGTGAATTTGATGTCCGGCGTGTGGTTTTCCGGTGAGGTAGCCGGAAACTCCAAAAACAGTTTCAGAAAAAGGTACAAACTGTAACTTAGAGAGAGAGAGAGAGAGAGAGAGAGAGAGAGAGAGAGAGAGAGAGAGAGAGAGAGAGAGAGAGAGAGAGAGAGAGCAGAAGAAAAGAAGAAGAGAGAGAGAGAGAGAGAGAGAGAGAGAGAGAGAGAGAGAGAGAGAGAGAGAGAGAGAGAGAGAGAGTGTGTGTGTGTGTGTGCGAGAGAGAGAGAGAGAGAGAGAGAGAGAGAGAGAGAGAGAGAGAGAGAGAGAGAGAGAGAGAGAGAGAGAGAGAGAGAGAGAGAGAGAGAGAGAGAGAGAGAGAGAGAGAGAGAGAGAGAGAGAGAGAGAGAGAGAGAGAGAGAGAGAGAGAGAGAGAGAGAGAGAGAGAGAGAGAGAGAGAGAGAGAGAGAGAGAGAGAGAGAGAGAGAGAGAGAGAGAGAGAGAGAGAGAGAGAGAGAGAGAGAGAGAGAGAGAGAGAGAGAGAGAGAGAGAGAGAGAGAGAGAGAGAGAGAGAGAGAGAGAGAGAGAGAGAGAGAGAGAGAGAGAGAGAGAGAGAGAGAGAGAGAGAGAGAGAGAGAGAGAGAGAGAGAGAGAGAGAGAGAGAGAGAGAGAGAGAGAGAGAGAGAGAGAGAGAGAGAGAGAGAGAGAGAGAGAGAGAGAGAGAGAGAGAGAGAGAGAGAGAGAGAGAGAGAGAGAGAGAGAGAGAGAGAGAGAGAGAGAGAGAGAGAGAGAGAGAGAGAGAGAGAGAGAGAGAGAGAGAGAGAGAGAGAGAGAGAGAGAGAGAGAGAGAGAGAGAGAGAGAGAGAGAGAGAGAGAGAGAGAGAGAGAGAGAGAGAGAGAGAGAGAGAGAGAGAGAGAGAGAGAGAGAGAGAGAGAGAGAGAGAGAGAGAGAGAGAGAGAGAGAGAGAGAGAGAGAGAGAGAGAGAGAGAGAGAGAGAGAGAGAGAGAGAGAGAGAGAGAGAGAGAGAGAGAGAGAGAGAGAGAGAGAGAGAGAGAGAGAGAGAGAGAGAGAGAGAGAGAGAGAGAGAGAGAGAGAGAGAGAGAGAGAGAGAGAGAGAGAGAGAGAGAGAGAGAGAGAGAGAGAGAGAGAGAGAGAGAGAGAGAGAGAGAGAGAGAGAGAGAGAGAGAGAGAGAGAGAGAGAGAGAGAGAGAGAGAGAGAGAGAGAGAGAGAGAGAGAGAGAGAGAGAGAGAGAGAGAGAGAGAGAGAGAGAGAGAGAGAGAGAGAGAGAGAGAGAGAGAGAGAGAGAGAGAGAGAGAGAGAGAGAGAGAGAGAGAGAGAGAGAGAGAGAGAGAGAGAGAGAGAGAGAGAGAGAGAGAGAGAGAGAGAGAGAGAGAGAGAGAGAGAGAGAGAGAGAGAGAGAGAGAGAGAGAGAGAGAGAGAGAGAGAGAGAGAGAGAGAGAGAGAGAGAGAGAGAGAGAGAGAGAGAGAGAGAGAGAGAGAGAGAGAGAGAGAGAGAGAGAGAGAGAGAGAGAGAGAGAGAGAGAGAGAGAGAGAGAGAGAGAGAGAGAGAGAGAGAGAGAGAGAGAGAGAGAGAGAGAGAGAGAGAGAGAGAGAGAGAGAGAGAGAGAGAGAGAGAGAGAGAGAGAGAGAGAGAGAGAGAGAGAGAGAGAGAGAGAGAGAGAGAGAGAGAGAGAGAGCGCGAGAGAGCGCGCGAGAGAGAGCGCGAGCGAGAGCGCGAGAGAGAGAGAGAGAGAGAGAGAGAGAGAGAGAGAGAGAGAGAGAGAGAGAGAGAGAGAGTGATTATTATGAAGAATCTCTATTGATTTTATACATTTTGGGTCCTACCACTTCATTTATTGGTGCCGGACTTTTTCTTCTTTCTATTTTGGACCCTTCCTTCCTTGTCATTACCAACCAAGTCAGTTTCACACATCTCTTTAGACAAAATACTAATCAAAATGTAATACTTATATTTCCATATAGGTTATGAACTTATGATGGAAGAAAATCATACTAAATATAAATAAACTCTACCACTTTTATTATATTGTAACAATAATAAAAATAGAAAATGATTTGTGTACTTAAATTACATGTCAAAAAATGTATCCTATGATAGAAATTAAAGATTAGAGAATACGATCAAAGGTCTGAATGAAGCATTTATCTTTTGACATCTACATATTAGGCTATCTTCAATGCTAAATATGTCTTTAGGCTTTTTTTTAGTTGTCACATCATATCTTTACATATTCTTAAACTTTTTAAAAAATAAATACTAAGGATATATAAAAACATGTTCTTAATTATGGATAAATACCTTATGGATATGTAAAGATGTATATGCTTTTAACACTATGAATAAAGAAAAACAATGAAAGATTTAAGGAAGGATGCGTAAAATAAGCTTATGTAAAACTTCTAGTTTTTTTTTGAAAGATGTGGATTAATCATCGCAGCGAAGGCTCTAGCTTAAGCTAGTTTTACATACCTTCTCACCCTCCAATACCCGGTAGGAGGAAAAACCCCCTAACTAGCCGTCTGAAGGCACGACACTAATTAGGGATAAAACCCTGCCCTTTCAAGGTTTGATCCTGAGACCTCACCCATCACAAAGAGACTATTGCCTTATGTCCAACTACTGCACTGCAAGTGGAAGGACTGTATAACACTCCTAGTTGAGTCATATACTTGGTATATACCAATGTGTGTACATGTTGAAAATTCTACATTTCATTTTATGTGAAATCTTGGAATCCGCTTTATTGGGAAGGAGTGGTTGATTAACCAATAAAGCTTAACCAGATAATAATAATTATGTAATACATCTACCAAACAATTGTCTCAGATTATTGTTATTTTAATTGATTGCTTAACTTTTACGTTCATTGCTACTTTAATCTTATTATTAAATTTGTAACACTAAAATATTTGTGGTTTGTACCTTTATGTTGGGGTCCAATGTCTCTGTTTATATAGTTAAACCATATTATTGGATGCTTTATATCTTTTAAGTGAATCATCATGGTGGCTAACGACGGATTGTATTATGTGTTGAAATAGTTGTACTTGTATATAACATTAAAGCAAATGGTTGGTGAATGTATAGGCAAGGAGAGCATTGAGGGCACTAAAAGCGTTAGTGAAGCTTCAGGCACTTGTACGAGGGCACATTGTGCGCAAGCAGAGTGCAGACATGCTTCGACGAATGCAAGCCATGGCTCGTCTCCAGGCTCAGGCCCTAGCCAATCGAGCTCACCCAACTTCATCACCACATTCAAGCATCAAGTCCTCCCGTTCCTACCGCCATCCCGTGAGTAAAATGTTGATTAGAAAATTTTCTTTTGTTGCATAGATCTAGTTGTATATATATTGAACTAAGTTATGAGTATTTGGCAACACAGCGATCTAACTCGTTGTCAAACTTCAAAGTCTCTCTTGGCCAAGAACGGCGACATCCTAATGGGCCAAATTGGCTAGATAACTGGATGGAGGATACCTCCTGGACAAGCAATTATGATGATAAAAGTGACAAGATTCTTGAAGTAGATACTTGGAAGCCAAAAAATAGTACCACTCCGACAAAACCTCAAAAACCAGGTATGACCCGTTTCACGACCGAACTTTCGTCGATTGATTCAAATTGGGGAACAGATAAAGCAACACACAATTCAGAGTATAAGCATCAATCACATTCTGCATCCTCTAGGCCTGGAAGTGGCCGCAAAAGAAGCCCGTTTGCTCCAACTATTAAAGGGGAATACCCACAGAGCCTATTTGGATACCACCCAAGTCACCCAAACTACATGTCTAACACAGCATCATCTCAAGCAAGGATACGATCACTAAGTGCACCAAGGCAGAGACGCTACTGGGATCATTCAGATACCAAATCTGAGAGGGGTTTCAGTAAGTAGGGTTGTGAATTGACCGTATTTACTTTAACGTAAGGGGTCTGATGTTGCTCGACTGGGTCATCTGGGTAGGTTTTCGTTGACATTATTACTGGTGTGTTTTGTACAGTGACCTTAAGGGGTAATCTTGCTTGATTGCTAAAACAAATTGTGTTCAACATATTACTATTTCTCGTTTATGTTCTTTTTCTTTATTGCTGCAAGCTATCATGTATTATGTTAAAACTTTGGTAACAAGTAATTGATATAAGACCTGTTGAAATATCATACTGAGTACTTCCTACATTTAAAACATACAGTAACCATGGTTCATGAGTTGGTTGTTGGTTTCCACCTGATAACCAACTACTGAACCCAACAACCAACTCATGAACCGGGTATCGTCTATAGATATATGCTGGCTGATATTAAGGTACTTGGGGTCAGGCATTCTCTAGCAGGTTAAGAGATCAAAGAGATTCACGTCACTCTTTTACTGCTAGAGTGCTAGTGAGTTAACAAGCTGTAAAGACTAAACTTCCAAGTTGAAAAAACTTGAAACTATGCCATGTTACTAAAGGTATAACCAAACATAGCCAACTTTGGGCTAACTCAAATGTTTATTGAAACTTGAAAGACAATTCAACTTAAATCAAGATAAACTTCACTTGGAGCTACTCAAATCGAACTTTAGAGTCAAGCTAGAGTGCTAGAATATCATAAGACAGTACAGTAGAACTCGTAGTCTTGTCAAGCTTGTATCAATTCATATGTTCACTGTGTATCGATAGTGGCATAATTATCCGGATTATATAAACATTACTGAATATACTATTGGGTCATATTGACAAACTTTTAGATGGAAATAATCAACTGGAGCAAAATTGAGGTTTTAGCTTGAAAATAAAAGGCTATATATAGAGCTCAAGTCAAGCTTTGAAAATTAAAACTCAAGTCAACCTAGTCAGCAGATGTTCACAACTCAAAAGGCAAAGTAGCACCCCTAATTATACCTAGCAGAAAGAATAAATTAGAAAGAGCTTACTAATTGTAGTCAGTCCTCAGAACAAGAAGAAAACAAAATGTATCACCACAAAAACCAGGCAGAGTAGCAACGGCACTAGCTACGTGTCAACTATAGTCTATAGGTAGTCATAACGCTGGTTAAACATAAGCACAAAGAGCTCCCCCAAAGTCAGTGTAAGCCAAATAGCCAAAAGCAATGGGGCAATGGAACATGGAGACTGCATAACCAAAGATAGAGTATGTTGCCCCCATTGTTGATCAAGCGTGGTAAAATTAGATATATATGCTGCCACTTAATTCAAAACTATCACCCATAAATAACCGCCAATAACCTTAAACTGCACTTCATCATTCTTTAGCATCCCACTAATTTCAGCATTATAGACATTAGACACAAATTGAGCTTTGAATACGGAACATTATAAACACAACAATTTAAAATCATGTTGTTAAACACAGAAATTGCATGCTATTCGTAACAAAACATTAAAAGCACCCCAATCTAAGATCAGATCACATTCAAAAACAATTGTATGTAGAAAGTGTTTCATATTCGGGATTGTGATTGGTAAACAAAACATCTGAATCAACATATAAGAAATTAAAAACATTCAAAAGTTTTCATAGGGTATGGAACTTCAACGCTTTCCACCACCACCTCCAAGTTTAGGTCCCTTACCTGTCTTCGCCACATTTCCACCCTTTCCTTGTGTCTTTTGTTTCGATACTACTTCAGCTTTCTTTGCCTTCTTCTCGTCCTTAGTTTTCTTGATCCTTTCCTTAATTTCACTGCAATATTAAACACGACAACATCTTAGATATGACAACTAGGAAAAAACAATTATTGTCACTAATATAACTCTCGAATAAAAAAAACCATCGTACCGAAGAGCAGCCTCCCTAGCAGCATCACGAACTTCAGGTTTCTCACTTCTTTTCTTCTGAATTACTTCCAATGTAGCTCCAACAATAGCCCTGGAATACGGCTTCTTGGTGGCACGACGCCTCTTCTTTGCCGTTTCTTGAGCAATATCCTATCAAGTTTTTTTACATAAAACAATCAATAACATTATCAAAAATACAATTAAAACTTCCAACTAATAAAATTCCAACCTTTTTGTGTTGCTTTCGGTACATAGCAGTCCACGTGAGCTTAGACGGCTTCAACTTATTGTGAAAATACCTCTTGCATTTTGAGTTTGCAAACAAAAAGACCTATATATCGACAACAACCAAGTTTAAATTTCAACAATATTGAAAGCAAAAAGGCTAAACCATTGTTATAATATATCTAATAATCTATATATACCTGGGAGTCGGATCGAATGAATCGAATACCCCTTCCTGGATAAATTTTTTGACCGCTGAATCGGCAAAGCTCAGTCCTATCAAGTTTTTTTACATAAAACAATCAATAACATTATCAAAAATACAATTAAAACTTCCAACTAATAAAATTCCAACCTTTTTGTGTTGCTTTCGGTACATAGCAGTCCACGTGAGCTTAGACGGCTTCAACTTATTGTGAAAATACCTCTTGCATTTTGAGTTTGCAAACAAAAAGACCTATATATCGACAACAACCAAGTTTAAATTTCAACAATATTGAAAGCAAAAAGGCTAAACCATTGTTATAATATATCTAATAATCTATATATACCTGGGAGTCGGATCGAATGAATCGAATACCCCTTCCTGGATAAATTTTTTGACCGCTGAATCGGCAAAGCTCAGTCCTATCATTTTACCAATATGTTAAATTCTAAAACAACCAATTAATCATTTCTTAAAGGATTACAGATCATGAAAAATTATTTAACACATGAGTTACACATTCATAAAATGGATATTTGTGACATTGAAATTATTCCAACATAATTGGAAAAAAAATACATACACATAAAAACTGTAAGCTGGTTTAAAGATGCATAAATAGTACAAACATATAAAGATTTTCAAACCAAGAAATCAAACATATAGAGATTTACAGATAATAACTCAAAAACAATTAACAAAAATGAATGGAAAAAGAATCATACTTGAGAACCATGGCGGCTGCTGAAACAGATTTCTCTTGGATAAAACCCTACAAACCCTAATACGCTTGGTTCTTATATGGATAACCAGTTGTATGATAAGTAAAAGGGTTTCTAATTTGCAGCGTAACCTGGGCCGGGCTTGGGCCTGTTCTAAGGATTTCGTAGACCCAATTTAGAAACGGGATACATAGTTTGTTACAAAAGACATTAGATAGCGATAGGTCATGCCCAAAACCCGGTTTTTGGAGAAACCGGTCCAAACTGAAACCAAAACCGTTTTCGGTCAACGCAATCAAAAATCAATTTTGCAAAGTTTGGTGTAACACCCGTCGTTTAAAAATATGGGTTTTCAAAAACTTTCACCTAACGGTGTTAAATTGCGGAAGAAAAGACTTTAAAAGTCAAACCGATAAAAACATTTCGGTTTCTACGTTTTATTGGTGTTACATGCCATATCAAATATTAGTTCAAATGAAAACCCAACGGTTGCCCAACATTAAACAACCGTTCACACATTATTACATAAATTCGACATCAAAAAGAAATGTATTCAAAAGTCTCCATAATAAGCAACTATGGGTAGCTAAGGCTCCTTCATTGCATCTACCCAAGCTCACAAGTCCTGCGTCACTAGTCCATCAAGCTAAACCTGAGGGAACAACCACATTAAAGAAAACAAGTGTTAGCTATAAGAATAGCTAAGTAAGATCACACTTAATTTTAAAAGCATTTGTCCAATTAAAACATTTCTCCATTATTAGACAAGCTCATTAGGCACAACGCACAACACACAACTGCATAACAACTTCATATCAATTAGGATGAATCACCCTAAATGTGCCTATCCTGCATCACTTCAATCCACATAACTGCTTTCTACATTGACTGCTTTACTACGTTTTAACTGCTTTACTACTTTAACTGCTTTACTACGTTATTAACTGCGTTAGTGTGTAACATAAGTTACACCCGACTAGATGACAAACCCCACATGGTTGTACATCAAGCGTCGTTAAGGAATGGCAAGCCAATCCAAGAGTAATCCGTATATGGAGGTTGGTCAGACCCCTCGTATTACTCACCCTGCATTATAAAGACCATGTTGCAAGGAGCCACCCAAGCAACAACTACGTCAACGCACTTAGCCGGGCTAGGGCGAGTACGGGTTAAGCTTAACACTTTCCTGCATCAAAGTTTAACGAGCTCGATCCTGCATTATTTAGTTTAGGTGACTGCATTACCTAAACATTTCCTACGTTTACTGCTTTTACGTTTTGGGCCCTTAAACGTGCACGTGTCATGGCAACTTAACGAGTCTAGTGTACTAGTTGAGCAGGCCATACAATCATGCACATATCAACAATCAACAACATACACTACATCCCAAAGCATCACAAGCTACTTCGTAATACTACATAATCTGCATAACAATATACTACATTAAGCAATACTTCATTTCACTACGATAGGGTCTGCATTTCAGGTCTCATGGTCAACTACATATCCCATAATGCCTCCCGTGTAACCCGAGATACCCACATATATCATAAGTTACCGTTAAGGAAGTTATAAGTATGAAACCTTTGCTTGTTGAACCCTCAGCGTGACAAAAGTAGTGTATCTTACCTGGTTGTAGTACACGCGCACAAACAAGTAGCTAATAATGCTTATCAGTCACCTCCGACACCTATCGTTCATTAACATTTAAAGTATAAGTCATTAGGGACATTAAATGGCTTTCGAACGACTTTAGGACTGACCATTTAAATCCAGAATACACCTTACGAAGATAGACCTTATCTTCGTTTGGTTCTTACGAACTTAATCTTCGTACGAACTTAGCTAACGAAGTTAATCTTCGTACGAACTTAAACTTCGTTCATTCTACTTTACGAAAATAATTTACATCTCACGAACTTAGCTCAAACGAAGGTAGCTTTTCAACTTACGAAGATAGACCTTATCTTCGTTTGGTTCTTACGAACTTAATCTTCGTACGAACTTAGCTAACGAAGTTAATCTTCGTACGAACTTAAACTTCGTTCATTCTACTTTACGAAAATAGCTTCTTTACGAATTTAATCAACGAATTTAATAATACTCCTTCTTACGAACTTAAGTCACACTTTACGAAGATAGACCGTTAAACGAATTTAAACTTCATTTTCGTTTTGCTTTCTAGTTTACGAAAATAGTTTACATCTCACGAACTTAGCTCAAACGAAGATAGCTTTTCAACTTACGAAGATAACCTCAAACGAAGATCATCTTCGTTCAAACACTGCTCGACAGATTTTCCAAAAACGACTAAGTTCTTCGATTTTCCAATAACCGACTCATCAAAACTTCTTCCAAAACATGTATTTGACACCATTAAACACATTTTGATCAACCGGATCGATTACAAACTCGTTTAACATCGTTTTGAATGTTAATTAACCAAAACTCCTTTTTAAGCCCTAATTACTTGCTAATTCCCTTTTTAATCAGATTGATTCCTAAATAACCAACCTCTAAATCTGAAAATACAATCAATACATCAATGATTACCTGCTTGACTCGATGATCGATCAATTTCAACACCAAAACACTCAATCGTTTAACCCCAAATCTTGAACAATTGCTTTAGAAATCAGTTAAGGGATTCGAGAGGCTGTGTGAGTGTTTTCAATTAAGTTAATGGCTGCCAATTAACTCTAGATTAGGGTAATCCTATCCTAAACCCGTTTTTCAATTTCCACCTATGTCAAAATCAGCCCCTGGACTTCTAAACCCTTCATTATTGGTCACAAACTGCATTATTGACCATATACAACATTAGTCCTTCATTAGATGTCACTACATAGACATAAACCTTCATATTTCACACATTTATACTACATTAATATTTAGGCTTCCAAGCCTCACACATAACACCCATTAACTACGTATATGCATATATTCCCACTAGACTTTTCGACACACACAAAGTTGACTTAACGGCGTTAGTCAAATCTTAAAGAAAAGTTTGGGATGTTACATACCTTTTTTTTCCAAAAACCGAAACCGAATCAATATGGAACCGGTAAAAAAACCGATTATAAAAACTAAAAACAATAACCGGTTTGAGAGAAACTAGTTTTTTAAGATTCGGTTTTTAGTTTTCATAAACCGGTTCTCTCAAAATTGGTTCTCCAAAAAGTAGATGAAAATTATCGTTACTTGCTTTTTCAAATTTTATCTTTTATATAATTTTTAATTATTATTATTAGTTTTTGTTTTTATTTAATAGCAAGTTTGGGTTCAGCAACATTGCCGCTTTATATACTCAACTTCATTTCCATCAGAGACTCGGTTATTTTCGAAATACTAATGTCTCCGGCTCATGTAGCATTTTGCTCACACCTTAAATTAAACTCAAAACCTTAAAATTTAAGTTCGTCCAACTATCAATTTTTTTATTGATGGATTTTATTATTAATTTTCAATTTCATTTATTTTCACTATTGGGATAGCCATATGTCATTTATTGTCACGATCATGAGCAAAAGCTCCCCAATGAAATTTTTTTAAGGCTTATAACGGAAGTGTTAAGTTTCATATGAAGTGCATTTAAAACTCAATCCGTCCATATATTCTATATGAAGTGTTATGTATTTTTGTCTATGGAGACAGAGGTTAGGGGGGTTTAATCCTCACCCTTTGCAAAGACTAAAGGTTCGTTTATGTCATTTAGATATAATTTGAAAGCAATATAATTGTCTGCATTTCAACCTTCTTCATATATCCTCGAAATTTTAACATTCAAAACTCGTATACTATATAAGAGGTTTTGGAAAAGGAGATTTAGTTATATTTTGGATCACTACTTTTGTTAAATTTCTAACTATATTAGAGAATTTAATGCTTTTTCTACAAGTATAAATGAAAATCCTAAAGTAGTCAATGGTAAGATATAATTTAATAAATTAAAGAGCATATAATATATCATTGCTGGTAATTAATATGGTTTTATCTTAAAAAAAATTTAGAATAAAGAGAAATTTTTTTTAACAACTTCAAGATATTTCTGTTTACGCCCCTATTTCTTACCCTTTAATTAGCTTTCTATATAAATGGGTGTCCCGATTGCAATATTAATCTTTGTTTTTGTTTTTCAAGTTTAAGTATTCGTTTATAATTTGTCATCGATTGGCTACTGTTAATCACTGTAAGTCGTTTCCAATAGCCAAATCAATCCCACCCAAACCAAAAGCCTCCTCATCTCATTTGTTTTTTATTCAATATCTTGGTCAATTCTTACATATTTTTGTTTATTTGTTAGCTACTACAACTTTATAGTACTAACAGTACGTTTTGACGATCACGTGGTTTATATTAATGATTTCACTTAGATAGAAATGATTTTCTGTAGCTGAAGCATATTGTTATACAGTATTGAATTTGCATGAGTGAACATTAATTTAATTATTATTTTTAATATAGATTATGAAATGCGTTAATTAGCACATGTTGCGAATGACATATAGATTACATTTTTAGAATTTCTTTTTCTATATGTAAATATATATCAAATATTTCTTTTATCCCAATTAAGTACTTATTATCTTTTTTCTCGAAAAGTAAGTACGTATTATCTATTGTAAGTAATTTGTAAAGTGTGTAAGGTCGTATAGTATGGTTAAAAGAAGTTAAAGAAATTTGGTGGAAAACAATTTGTATTTCCTTCTACATCATATTAGCATATGGAATTTCAATTTTTTAATTTCCCACTAAATTCATTGAACCAAACGGCCTCTAATTAAAGGTTCTGCACATTTTTCCTATATAATATATATAGGAAAAAGTTTCATTTGATGCTCATAGGTGATATAATGATTTTGCACGCAGAAGTTAAAAATGGAAGGTCCCCCCGGATTTAATTTGATACCGCAACGCTACTGTGAAGGAAATGGTAATCAAAGGCTGGCCAGGGAAGAGGTACATGCAGCAACTAATACATCCGATGGAAGTGAAGCTTTCGAAGTTGCATCTAGTACTGACGAACAAGATAAACAACTTGGGACCGCTTCTTCTTCGAAGAGGGCCAAGGGACAGTATAATCGCCACACTCACGATCAGATCCAAGAACTCGAAACGTAATTAATCCTAATTATTTTTTTTTTTTGAAAGGCAAATATGTTACATTACTAAATTACACCAAATAATCCTAAAACCTTGGTCTCCATCCTAAGAGGCAAGAGCCTCTACCAAGAGGGTTAAGCCCACATTGGCATAACTAATCCTAATTAACTCGTTATTTGATTTTAGTTCATTACGACAATATACTTTTTGGTACTTATTTAGTTGAAGTTGATGCATGCATGATTCTTTTATTTTGGTTTGTTTGTATTGTGTGGCAATATAGTTATTTTAAGGAGAATCCTCACCCTAATGATAGACAAAGGTTGGCAATTGGAAAGAAACTCAACATTGAACCCCAAAAAGTCAAGTTCTGGTTCCAAAATAGAAGAACTCAGTTTAAGGTAACATTTACATATAGATGATTACTATTTGTTGGGTATTTGACTAGGTAGCTAGTACTAATTAAATCTATTAAATTACTTGCTTTGTTGGTTTAATTAGGCTCAAACAGATCGGCACAAAAATACCATGATAAAGAAAGAAAATGAAACGCTCAAACTTGAAAATACGGCGATGAAAGAAGCTATGCGGAACTCCATTTGCAACAAATGTGGTGGGGAAGCAACTATAATGGACGAATCTATAGATATACACAAGTTGATGATAGAGAATGCCCAACTAAAACAAGAGCTTAGTCGAATGGCTAGTCTTGTACAACAATTGTCCAGAAGACCACCTTCGTTGACATCATTAGCCAGAACATCGGCACAAGGAATGATGAATCCGGGTAATGTATCCGGGGATGGGCTGCAGATAGGTAAAATCGTGCTTCTTCAAATATACTCCATATTTAGTTGATAACATCGTTTGTGTTATTTACCGTATATCAATAACTGATCATAAAGTGTGTTTTTATACGCGAGAAACAACAGTTTAAATTATTAACTTGGAAGTTACTACAGGAAGAACTAGCATCAAGGGTGGCTTACACACAAAAGGGTATCTTGAGCTTGCATCAAAAGCTGCAGATGAGCTTGTGAAGCTTGGGCAGGTAAATGCTCCATTTTGGAGCATAAACATGGAAGGTGGAGGAGAAATCCTAAACTTCGACGAGTATGTACAAGCTTTTCCTTCTCTCCTTATTGGCATAAAACCACCTGGATTCGTAACCGCGGCTTCAAGGGCTAGTGCCATGATCTCCATGACTAGCTTAGCCCTCGTTGAAACATTACTCGATGCAGTAAGTTTTCTATTTGTGTTAAGTTCCTTAATTATATTAATTTACTTATACAGATACCATATATTGTATTACTATTACTATATATATATATGATATCTCATGTGTTACAGAATCGATGGAGACAAATGTTTGTGGGCATGATCGGAAGCAGTACTACAGTGGAGGTGATTTCTAATGGTACAGGTGATTCAAGAAATGGAGTTCTTCAACTAGTAAGGCTTCTGCTTGTAATTATTTATCATCGTTATTCGATTTGAAGTTTTTGTAATAAGACAAATCTATAAAAATTCACACTTTACATGTCTGCAGATGAAAGCCGAGATTCAACACATTTCACCTTTAGTGCCTGTTCGAGTAGTAAACTTCATCCGTTACAGCCAACAACATGCAGAGGGAGTATGGGTTGTGGTTGATTTATCCGTGGATGCGGGAATAGAGGGACTTGTAAGTAGAAGACACCCTTCCGGTTGTATTCTACATGACATGCCAAATAATTTTACAAGGGTATGTATAGACAACCATTTGTGTGTGAATATGTATATATGTTCTGGTACTATTCAATTCACAAACTTAATTTTAGTCTATGTAGACTAAAAACATAAAAATTCTGTGCAGGTAACCTGGATCGAACATACAGAATACAATGAACATTTGGTCCACCATCATTACCGTCGGTTACTTAGATCTGGTATGGGCTTTGGTGCACAAAAATGGATTTGTGCACTTTTGAGGCATTGTGAATGCTTAAGAGCCATCAACTCAGCCAGTGCCAACCACATGTTGTTACCGAGTACAAAAATGAGCTTAAAAAGTCTAGCACAACGCATGACCAGCATATTTTGTGCTGGGGTTTGTGTGACCGGAGGTCAACAATGGGAATTGATTTACAATGCACCTGGAGCCACAAGGTTCATGACACGCCAGGGCATGAACAAACTTGGTGAACCATCTGGAGTTATCGTGAGTGCAACGATTTCAGTATGGATTGCAGAAACACATCGAACTTTGTTTGATTTTTTTATGAATAAAGACTTGAGATGCGTGTGGGACGTACTATGCCATGGAAATGCTACAGAGAACCTGATCCATTTCTCCATGGGCCAAGATGAAACCAGCCCTAACTGCATCTCGATTTTAAGTTCCAGTGTAAGTTTGGCAGTTTGCAAATTTTTCTTGTTGTTTGTAATTAGTACTAGCAAGTCTTAAATAATTTAATGTATTCTTCTAACTTTATTGGTATCTTGTATGTTTAAAGACCATGGCAGAACAGAACCCGATCATGATATTGCAGGAAACAACTAGTGATATGACGGGATCGCTATTGGTTTATGCAACTGTAGATTACCCGACAATATCTGTGGTGATGAAGGGCGAGGACACTTCTTCTGTGGCTCTGTTGCCATCAGGGTTATATATTGTCCCAGCCTATGGCGAACATGGTGGACCGAGCAGAGAATGTGGATCCATGGTGACTATCGGGTTCCAGATCTTAGTACAAGACAAGACTACATCCAACCTGAAGATGGAAACCATTTGCACCTTAAATGATTTGGTGTCGAAGACGGTCCATGGAATCAAAGAGATGGTTAGATGTAGTAAAAAAAAAGAAGGTAGATAGACTTGTGAATTGTGTTTAATGATGTATTAGATATTTAGGTTTTTTAGTACGGGTAATTATGCATCGGCCAAGGTTGTTCCTATATGGTTCGGGCATTGACTCTACGATTTATTTTCGATGTCATGGAAAATTTGAACGGACCATATGTATCTACAAACGTATGGTTTTCCAATATTTTTGTCAAGAAAATTTGTGAAACCAAGTATACCTACCATTCCAAACACCATGCTTTGTCATTTGATCAAAAGCTGGTGCTGGAAATCAGGGCCGACCCGATTTTGGGTTTAGGACAAGTTTGAAGAAATACCCCCAAGCTAAGAACAAAAAATTCGACCTGATTCCATGCAAGTGCTATAATGCGATCATGTAAAAACCAAAATATGCTTGTACTTAACGTTTTAATCACCCAATCAAGATGCTAAGAGTTATATTAAAGGTATAGAAATATATAAAATATAATTTTTACATATATATGTACATATAAAGTTTAAAAATTTGGGTCCCTTGAAAAATCGGAGCACTTTGTCCCGTGCCTAAGCTCTGGTACTCGAAACGCTAGTCTATGCATACCTGACAGGCTAGATAATACACCTATCAGATGGGTAACTTAGGAGCGAGAAGTTCCTAACATCGGTCTTTCACCAAAGGTTATCACGAGCCATGTATATATAATCAAAGCACAAAATCCAACATAAAGTATTACGTTAAATATGCATACATTAACAAGCATAAAAGCAAAACCCAAATAAAAATACCAATTAGCTACACGCCTACACTTCTACTCAAAAAATGGGGTCCTTCGAATTTAGCCAACGTAGAACATAAATAAAAGAACGAAATGCATTTTTGGTTCTTGTGATATCACACCAATTGTAATCTCGGTCCAAACATTTGCAAAGTGGCGATTCCGGTGCCACAAGTGGAACTTTTTGGCAAACTTGGTCCAATTTTAACTTTTCATCCAATTTCCACCGTTACAGCCCCATGTGCGTGTCACGTGTGGGGTAGTTTCGTCCATTTCATGCCAAAGGACCATTTTTGCAAAAAAAAACAACAAAATGCATTTTTTTCCCACCCACCCTTTTATATACCCAATTTTTAAAAAAAAGTAATTACAATTGCAACAGTAACCAAATTGCCATCTCATTTATCTCCTCTTTCCTCCACCACCTCACCACCTGCCACCGCCCAAAACCACCATCGCAACACCTCCTACCACCACAGTAGCACCTGCTTCCACCTCTCTTTTTGTTGTTCACCACCACCAACTGCTAACACCACCCCACACCTGTCTCTCTCTATATTCTGTTCAAGTATTTCTAGCCAAGGATTTTTTTACTTATATTCGAACATCACCATCACATTCCTTTTCTTGATCTGATGGGTTCTAGACATACATACATATATACATATATATATATATATATATATATATATATATATATATATATATATATATATATATATATATATCTATTATAGATGGTGATGACGTTGATGGGAGTACCGGCGGAAGTGTGATGATGGCCGATGTGTGATGGTGATGTTTTCCGGCGAGTATTCAGATCTAGATATATAAATCTATATATATACAGATCTCATATATACATAGATCTATATATTTGATTTATATATATGCCAATCAAATGTTGCACTTGGTAATGGACACGGGGATGTAATCATAAACAAGAGCACTTGGTATATTTGATTTATATATATAGATGCCAATCAAATGTACCCTTTTTGATTTTTCCTTCCTTTGTACACTGTGTACACAAAGAGCAACAGCCATCTACCTTTTTGGTATTTTAATTGTATTCTGTTTTTGTTTCTCTGCTATTGTTCGATCACCACCACAATTGACATCTCTACTATCTCAATTCCTTCCTTAATATTATTATTATATTTGTGTTTTCTATATAAATTACATGTTTTATATATATATATTATATGATGATAATCGGATGATAATTTAGTGTGAAGATCTGGAAAATAATTTGTTGTTTGATGATGTTGATGACGATAAACATGAATAGAAAAAGGCTTAAATTAGTTTGCAAAAATGGACCATTTGTATGAAAAGACAGTATTACCCATCACGTGCCTAGCACATGGACTGGTTAACGGAGCAAAATAAACGGAAAGTTAAGTTTGGACCAAGTTTGCCAAAAAGTTCCACTTGTGGCACCGGAATCGCCACTTTGCAAATGTTTGGACCGAGATTGCAATTGGTGTGATATCACAGGGACCAAAAATGCATTTCGTTCTAAATAAAATTAAAAAAGAAAAAAACCATCGGGGTAAACATGCTAATTTGGTGGAAGTTGGGGACCAAATTTATAACTTTAGTCTGACCGTCTCACCTCATATCCCGGCAACCTCCAACACCCCCCAAGCCGCCATCACCTCCACTTCGCAGCCCCCATCCACCTGCCGCGGTAAGTTTTTGATTATTGTATCAATCAAAACTAATATTTTAATCTTATTACCAATCTACTTCAATTATTTGATTTATTTTATAGTTGCTGCCGTATTTATATTTTTATCATATTTATTTACATATACATTTATATAATTTATCTTTACCTTTAATTGAATATTTGGTACCTTTTTGAATTGTCATTTTTGCTAAGTTAATAAACTAGTAAGTTGTAGTTCAAAGCTGTATTCATTATCTATATCACATTTATATTAATAGTATATCTATTTTACTTTTACTTTACTTGTATAGTTTAGTTGGTATCCTTTTGATTTGCCATATTTTGCTATACTTTTGATTTGGGGTTGCCCAGAGGCTCAACGGTTAATATTAGGAGATAATTTAAACGGACATTTAGGAGGGGTAGCATACAATGTACTTGGAAGCACATGGTGGTTTCTGGTTTGGAGTAAGGAATGAAGGACGTACGCTACTCGAGTTTGCTACCGCAAATGACTTGTTTGTCGCAACTCTTTCTTTAAGTAGAGAGACACCCAACTGATATTCTTCCAGAGTGGACAATATAGTACATGGATCGAATATATCCTAGTGCGTAAAGGCGAGATTAGGGCATGCAAAGTTCTTCCTAGAGAGGCTTGCTACTCCCAACATAGACTTTGGTCAAACTGTCAAAGGCAGCATGTATGGCAAACTTTCTAGGTATCATCATGACCCATGGAGATGATGCTGGACTAATGCTTCCTCCAAGGTTGGCTTTTGTACAGGTTTCATACGTTAACCTTAATTTCTTTTAGTATTTCACCAGTTATGCTTGTAGTTATTATGTTGTCGAAAGTTCATCTGTTTATCGTGTCACATGCTGTTAGATTTTCCTTCATTAACTCTCCAGCATGATTTAGTTTTCTTGGTAGTACAAAGAACTTCAGTTTTTATATTAAATACTTGCAAAAGGAACATTGTTGTATGCATTAGGTTTTCAGTAGTTGTTACAATTGATACACACAACTATTCTCATTTTATTTTACTACCAATTAACTGTATAGTTGCATAAAGTCTCTTTCATGTTTAGAAGGCGGTGCTTGTACAGCTGTACCGATTTGGAAGAAGGCTAATGAAAAGATTGAAGTTCTTGATCCTGCTCTGTCCATCAAAGATGTTCTTCATACTGCTGGGATTAAAGTAAAACTAGATGATTCTGATCAAAGAACACCAGGATGGAAATTTAATTTCTGGGAAATGAAGGTGAGATACTAAATGAAGTTTGAAGTGACTTGTTATCACTGTCAGATTATTGTTCTCTCCATACTCATTGAAATGTACATATTATCTTTAGCATACTTTTTTTTTCCTCATCTCCAAGTTATAATGAATTTACCGGTGCAGGGCATTCCTCTACGAATTGAAATTGGTCCTTGTGATGTTTCCAGCAGGAGTGTGGTCATATCTGGGAGAGCTATTCATGGAAAACCAGGGAAGGTTTTTGGAATATCTATGGAACCTTCAGTACTATTACCCAATGTCAGATAAAAGTTGGATGCGATTCAATTACCCCTTTTGGATAAAGCATCTGCTCTCCAACATAGGTATAGAGCCCAATCCTAACACCTTGCTTGTGAAATAAGAGTAAAATAATGAAGGATGGAAAAAATGTTAACCCCCACTTATTTTTAGATTATGTGCTATCATAATTACTGTTTTTCTTGGGGAAACTAAACCTACTTCAACAGGGTTGGAATTCATGGTGGGCATATATATGTAGTGATTTTATATGTGATGGGCTCATTTGCATGTGTGTGGAAAAGTAGGGAATCACCTGCTGGTTGAAGCATGCATCATTTTCCCATTAGCCTTTCCCTCTTCCCACTACATGATTGTTGGTCCAAACGTTAGGTTTCCCAACTCTGTTCAGCTATTAAATTTCTACTAGAATAATAAACATGACATTAGTAATTTTCCACAACGTTTTCACTTTTCACTATACCACATTTATGAGGATTTTGTTACAAAGCCATCATCTTTGCTTTCAAATTTTAATATTAAAGTTTGATGAGGTAATCATGATTTTTCAATTAGTCCTGGACAAGGCAACTATTTCTAAATGTGTGATTTTTGGGTGGTTACTTTTAGAAAAGGAAAATAGGGTCCCAAAAAAAAATGTGGTTTTAATGTCTGTGCAAGTGGGCCGGATCAGGTCAGGATGACCCACACCCTTTCTTTAGATTGTATACATGAAAACTTGTATTTTGTGTCTATATGATATTTAGGGGGTTTAGAAAGGGGAGATATGAAATTTTCCCAACATTTCCTTATTACAGTTATACTCCGAGAGTTTTTTATAGTTATACACTTATAGCGATTTTGGAAGTTTTATGCATTTGAATACACCTCAAGAGTTTGAGTGACTTTTGGCCTGTCTTACTTTCAACCACAGATCATCTAACTTGATATGTTTGACATGTAAAGACTAACGACGTTATTAAATATAACCGAAAACAATTCTTCTATAAGTAAAGAGGTTGATATAGCCCATTCACAACCAAGCCGGTCATTAAAATAGTCTTTCTCATAAATCTATCATTAAACTTGATGAAAATATTTTTCCAGTTTACCTTTCACTCCTGACTTCCTTATCTTATTTTACAGTGATCAAGATGAGTTGAAGGTGCAACCTTTAGATGTTACATGGGTGCAACCTTTAGATGTTTTCCTTCCAATCAACCTCAAGGGTCAAAGAACTTCCTTATGACGGGTAGTCCTGCAGATGCAGTTATAATTTTTGCTAAATCTTACTGAACAACTGTCCTATTCATAATCAGGTCCGCATTCTACTCTTAGGTAAATTTGCGTTTTCAATTTTCATAAGTTATTTCAAATTAGCCTGAATACTAAAATTTTCCTTCCTTCAATTTTAGTAATTAGGACTCGTGTTTGAACATCCGTATGTAAACATCTTGGGTGTGGGAAAGGGTTCGGAAACCATCACAGGATACCCAGTTAGGTTTTGTAATTTGAGTAATTTAGCTTAGTTACCACACAATGTGGTGGGATAAATAGTTTCTTATAGTTTTCTTTTTGTTTTTTTCCATGATATATGATAGTATTTACGGTAATTGGTAAGAGTTTTTATCATGAAGAGTAAAGAAATATAAAGGAAAACATACGTTATCAAATTTTAAGTTGATAATTAAAGAGATGGATGAGAAAGTTCGACAAAATGTATAAAGAAATCATTAATTAACATTTTAGATGTAAACTATATTAGTAATTTTCCATATTTAAATTTATTTATTACTTAGCCAAAAAACAACAACAATAGTTGCCTTAGTAGGTGGGGATACTAAAAAGGTTATTTGGCATCTTGAAAAATTAAGGGATTTAACAAACTTATACAATTATTATAAGGGAAAATAAAAGGCATGTGCTCTCAGATCACTTGTACAGGAAAAACTTCTGCGTTGTACATAATACGCGATCTTAAATTATACATATAGGCAATTAAACAATCAGCACTGTATTCTTTATTAAACACATATAGCACAAATACATAATAAAAACATGAAAGCAAAATACATATATTAAACAAATTTAAGAAACAACAATGCAATATAATAACTATGAGTTATCCGTATTATTGATATCTTCAAGGGAATATGCAGAGTATAAGTATGAAATAATCCAATTATCTTCTGCGGGCCGCATTTTCTCTTTGAGCATTGAAGTAGACAGCAGCAACCGGTGACCCTAGGTCATTTTCTTGAGAGAAGGCACGAGTGTTGAAATGATCACGAGAAACAGGTGTCCTTACTGATTGCCTAGCTCTTTGTTTGAACAATAAGAACACATATCGATGGATTCCTATAACTGGCTTGGGTTTTTCATAGCTCACAATCTCCCTTCCTGATATGTATCCATTTTTAAAATAGTTCAGCATATGTTAATGTTTAAAGTACGAAGAATTTAACAAATATTCCATGCAAGACGTACCAAAAGTAGCGTCAGTGGTACCAGGAATGTCAGTGACGATCCTGAAACATAGAGGTTTAGTAAATTCACATTAAAATAAAATCTGTAATATGTATCAAATCACATTCGACTTGGACCACAACCATTTGGTTAATGACATTAGATACCGCTAGGCCAAAGACCTGTTGGTAACACCTGTAGGCTTATTGTATCATGTAATACATCACAAATTCACAATAGAAAAAGAAGTGAATCTTCAATTTATTCTCACCAATGGAGATGTTCTCTTAAGTAAGGATCACTTGGGCTTGGAGCATCTGGGTCTGTCATGATCTTCAAGTAAATAATGAAAATATATGTTAATATACATACATATATCCAGACATTTGTGAGTTTAAAACATAAAGAAATAGAGCATTACAATAGTATAAGAAGATCTCATGTCCACTCCGCCAATTTGAACCTGTGGTTTGTGTGTAATGGTATTAGGCATTAGCTCATGGCCATTAAAGACCTGGTAATTGGGATTGTAGGTTACTTCCATTATCACACTTGGTGTGAATGGGTCGACCACATCTCCTATCACCCTTCCTACTACAAGTGACATATTGATACAACGAATGTAGCCGGGACTTGTATTTATCTAGGAAGTCACCTCTTATTTAATAAATCTGTAATGAAATAATGTGTGAGGTCCTTTTATAGACACAAAATATGTAGGAGGACAGATGCATGAAATGGAAGTGTTTGGGTGGCTTAATCATAAGAGCTCAAAAGATTCACTTTCATACTCAAGTTAGTACTATACTAATCTTACCCTTTTTTTTCCAAATCAGGAAGTTATTATGTCTAAAGCTTATTGGATGAATTAAAATACATTGCAAATCAAGAATAAAGGTACTACTGCCTTTTCTTTCCGAATTCCATTTTCCCATCTGTGACATATACTCTGTTATGTTCTAGGCAAATTAGAATTCGTCTTTCTGTTATTATAGTCTTAAAAAGTCCGATAATATATCAAGAAGGTTTAATGACCTATGACATTCCTAATTTGTTTAACTCAGAAACTGATTTACTTATCACTATGTTAGTTATCAGGAATTTGCCGACAAGTATTCAAATTTTGATCCTATTCTGCTTCTATTTTTGTTAGGAGTAAATAGGATTTGCAGTCATTCTAGTTATATATAAGCAATTAATAAATAGATTCGATAAATGAAAATGATAGAATGTTATAGAGGAATATAAGTATCACATATGGTATGATTGAAATAGATAGACGTGGAAAGGGGAAGCTTTCCAAAGAAAGCATATGCAAAATATGTCTCTCTATGGGATTCTTTAAAGCCAAGTGGCGGCTTGTATTTAATTCTCTATGTTGTAAGGGATTGTAAATTTAGCATAAAGTACAGAAGACAAAATGATATATGAAGCTGGTCCATCGTTAATATTTATCTTATTCTTTCTCCCCTTTAATATCATTGATACACGTGAGCTGCGACAAAAAAAGGGGTGACAAGTGTCTTGTTCCGAATGAATGAGTTTTAAAGTGATACCATAGCTTTACCAAATCATACATATGCATGAAAATGAAATCTGACATCCAAAAGGAGTATCTTGAGCTTAGTGGAAAATGTCTTGATTTCAGAAAAGAACGGGGCGAATTGTATTAGGTTAGAGATGGCAAGATGAGTGAGTGGGCACAAGGGTTCCTTATGGATCATAAGGGTTCATGCTTAATATGGGTCATTTTCAGTAAGGGTGGACACATGTCTGTTCAGGTTGAATCACAAGTGTTATTATGTTCATTTTTTGTAACTTCGATATGTGTTTATTATAAATACATGAATCAGAAAATCACAATAATATGATCTAAATCTTAAACAAAATAATGTTGGGGATTATAGTTGTACAAAATATCTTTGTGTGACATTCAACCCGTTAGAACCGACCACCCTTATAGCTAGTATGTTTATGGGACCTGTTTGAGAGTGAAAACAACCCAAATCGACCAATTTACAT
Source organism: Erigeron breviscapus (assembly GCA_034093135.1). Classification (NCBI taxonomy): domain Eukaryota; kingdom Viridiplantae; phylum Streptophyta; class Magnoliopsida; order Asterales; family Asteraceae; genus Erigeron; species Erigeron breviscapus. The sequence continues at coordinate 104,083,701 of CM067169.1, read as the reverse complement.
GTACAATTGAAATTATCACCTTTTACTCTTTTAGGCTTGTTTTGTTGCTTGCATTTAGTCCTAATATATACTAAAATATATCCATATTCGTAGTACTTAAATGATTTTTGGGATTGATATATTAACAAGGGTAATTTTTTTTTTTATCGAGTATATATTAGGTCTACATTAGACTATATAGTCCTGTCAAATCCACTTCTTAGGAAGTTAGCTGGACCAGTTTATGTAAAGAGGCCTAGTGACTAAAACCAAGTCCAAGGAGCTGTAATAAGACTGGTTGGGCCAAGGCTAAGGGAATCTAACATGATTGAGTCCAAATCCAATAAGAATTTGTTTACGACAAATATCATCTCAATCTCTTGTGCCGATCTGAAAGAGACTAATAGATTTCATGTTTATTAGCTTAAAAAATTATGTTATTGAAAAGCTCTATGGAATTAGCTCTCAGCCTTGACATTCTCAAAATTAGTTTTTCTAGCTTAAGAAAAAAAGCTGTAGAAAGAAACTATTCGTCTTTGTTCACACAATAGGATCAATAGTTGTCTAGAATCCAAAGTTAACCCAAGCAACCTCAATAACCATTTACTCATATTGTTCTGTCAAATATTGACCCTCTTTCAAACTCTTTGGATGGTGTTTTAAGCTCAAAATTTTGAACCATTTTCGCACCAAAATGTTCTTTATTATTTGTATTCAAGTTTAGGGAGGTCCATCATTAAAGTTCAGACTTCAGAGCATGTGGGCGTAAATCCAATGCTTTTGAACATGTTTGATGTTTCAGGACTCTTTTTCATGTCAATATGGAATTCAAAAAATTAACAGTGTGTGTCTAACAATCCTTTAGACTTGTCTGGTGCTAAGATTCAAATTGAGTCGTGTTTAGTCAGTATGTGGCTATCTGTAGGCTATCTTGATGATTCTTACACAAGATACCGAAAACCCTCCATATGACTTGATCCAAAAACAGGTGCAGTGGTTCCTCATTTTATAATTATTCGCTTTGGGTTAAGTTAATTTCAACACATTTATTATATGGAAAATGATAAATCCTCCTAAAAAATAGCCTAAAAATCCTTCTAAAACTATAATAAGGTGGTATGTGTTATCCACTAATTCTCTTTCTTAATTTTACCCCCTGATTTTTTCACATGTCATCATCTCATGATTAGGAGGATCTTTAGGCTATTTAGTTAGGAGGATTAATCATTTCTCTTTCGAACAAATGTGTATATAGTACTTATTATTATTAATTTGCATGGTTATCTGTTATATCAGTGTGAGGAAGTGTGTTTCCCAACATAAGTTTTTACAGTTTGGCCCAATTTGCTTCAACTCATTACTTGAGGAACCTAGACATATAGATATTTTGTTTAAATTTTTGGATCCCATTAAATTATGTCCATACAAGTTTTGCTATCAAAAACCTAAAGTATAAGTGTACAACACATTCCAAAGTGATATCATATCATAGCATACACTTTTGTTTATCACATCATCAATACTCAAAGCAGGAAGTTGTTGGATTCGTATAAGAAAACAAGAACAATAATTGAATGTTAGACATATTGTGCAAGCTACTCAACCACCATTGATTTCTTGTTATTTACTTTTTTACTATGTCAGTTAAATAAGAATATTGGCAAAAGATTTGTGATAATACATTGCATATTTAAAGCAAAAAAAATAATTGACCAATCGAAACTGCTAAGACCATTCGTAACCGTTCATCTTTTCACCTACATTTTTTCCTGTCACATCAGCATCACCTTCTCACCTCTTTCACATTTTTCCCTTAATCATTCACCTATTATTTGGGTTTCACCTTTATTTAATTAGAAACACAATTTAAACCGAAAATAACATATTTCATTATTATATAAATTAAAACACTAAGTTTAAGTGTTTCTAATTTAACCACTAGGTTTTAGGCCTTTTATTCAAAGACACTTCTACACTTCACCTACTTTTTCTATTTCTTTCTGCCATTCTATCTTCAAAGACCATACCCTTTCATCTTTCTTTTGATTGTGCGTAAACTCAATTGTCATTGTAATATTCAATTGTCATTGTAATATTAATTATTGACCATACCCTTTCATCTTTCTTTTGATTGTGCGTAAACTCAATTGTCATTGTAATATTCAATTGTCATTGTAATATTAATTATTAAGAAACAAAGAAAAAAATTACTAACTGATTTCACGTGCATTTAATTCTTACTCACCCTATTTCATAAATCACCTAACCCTTCTAACCCTCTGATGTTTGTACTCTCATTTCACGCGTATTAATTTTCTTATACACTAGAGTGCATCCCCGGCGATGCACGGCTAGATAAAAACATATGTGATGCACGTTTGTGATATTTCATCTCACATTGAGAAGTCGATTTGTTACATCGCAAGTTTTAAAACATGTACAACAATGAACAAACAAAGCATATAACTATATAAGAGGTTCACACGTAACAATGTTGGGTTTAAATAATAAGAAAAACATAACGAAACGGACCCAAGAACCCTACAATAGCTCAGGTTTATAGATCTCACTTTGTAAAATTCTATTACTATGTTTAGATAGGACTTCACACCCTATCCAAACATAGGAATAGAATTTATAAAATAGTTGGGTACATAATAGTTATAACATTCACACTACCAAAAATAAAAAGATAATGTTTACCATAACGGTATATAATGTAAAATACTACCAAAAAGCATGTATTATATCTCTTGAGACCGTGAACTTAACTTAGTAAGTTTGAGATTTACAAACCTTACTTCAGCAACTTTACTTTGGCACCACAAAAACATTGGTTTACTTCAGCTGCCGAGCTCAGAACCAACATTATATTCAGTTTCAACTTTAGCATCACGAACAGAACAACATTGCTTTACTTCTGCAATTGTATGCTCTTCTTTAGAATCAATGTTGTTTTAATCGTCAACAACTTTGGTTTACATACTAAGGATTTGGGTCAATAATCAACACCAATGAGTGACTGCATCAGGAAGCTCAACATTTTTCTCCATAGCAGAGCCCAAGTTGGCAAAGATATATGAAAAAGAAATGAAGATATATACTCTTCTTCCTACAATCTGTAATGCCAACTCCATGTCCAAGTCCAGGTCGTCCAGGTCCTGATAAGCCAATACAATATTTAAGCTTATTGTCATTTGTATGTATCATAGCACTACTACACAAACGATTAAATGTATCATAAATCATAGCACTAATCACAAACTCTTGGGTATTCAACAAAGTCTTGCAAATTTTATCCAAAATAGTCAATTTACTTCATATCCATGTACAAAAAGACTTGTCCATTTTAAAAAGTGAATAGGTAAATACATATACATATAGATATATATATATAAGAAAAGTATATATATATATATATATATATATATATATATATATATATATATATATATATATATATATATATATATATATATATATATATATATATATATATATATATATATATATATATATATATATATATATATATATATATATATATATATATATATATATATATATATATATATATATATATATATATATATATATATATATATATATATATATATATATATATATATATATATATATATATATATATATATATATATATATATATATATATATATATATATATATATATATATATATATATATATATATATATATATATATATATATATATATATATATATATATATATATATATATATATATATATATATATATATATATATATATATATATATATATATATATATATATATATATATATATATATATATATATATATATATATATATATATATATATATATATATATATATATATATATATATATATATATATATATATATATATATATATATATATATATATATATATATATATATATATATATATATATATATATATATATATATATATATATATATATATATATATATATATATATATATATATATATATATATATATATATATATATATATATATATATATATATATATATATATATATATATATATATATATATATATATATATATATATATATATATATATATATATATATATATATATATATATATATATATATATATATATATATATATATATATATATATATATATATATATATATATATATATATATATATATATATATATATATATATATATATATATATATATATATATATATATATATATATATATATATATATATATATATATATATATATATATATATATATATATATATATATATATATATATATATATATATATATATATATATATATATATATATATATATATATATATATATATATATATATATATATATATATATATATATATATATATATATATATATATATATATATATATATATATATATATATATATATATATATATATATATATATATATATATATATATATATATATATATATATATATATATATATATATATATATATATATATATATATATATATATATATATATATATATATATATATATATATATATATATATATATATATATATATATATATATATATATATATATATATATATATATATATATATATATATATATATATATATATATATATATATATATATATATATATATATATATATATATATATATATATATATATATATATATATATATATATATATATATATATATATATATATATATATATATATATATATATATATATATATATATATATATATATATATATATATAATTAATATTATATATATATTATTTATTTTTAACAGTCCAAATAAAATATGAACAGAAACGCGAAGAGTATGAATTTGCATTTACTAACACCAGCGAAGAGTATAAAATTTGAGCTTTATACTAAAGCCAAATGTTACCAATTTCACCATCCTATATAAACTGATGGTATAGTTTAAGATGATTGGCAGATCTCATCGCAAATTTTCATGGGACAGGTATCTCAATCTTTAAGGATCGTTTTAGAAATTACCTCGACTTTCTGCATTGCATTTGTGGGTTCAGAGGGCGGTGTTCTTGAATGCCACTGTCCCTTAGTTAGAGTTGTTGTACGCCCGAGTTTTTCTTTTTGTTCCAAATGGACACCCATTTGTTGTGAAGGATCATCTGAAAAATTATCTAGTCTCAATCAAATAACCAACTTTCATAAATCATAATTTAAAGAAAATTTTAAAACAGACCTAAATATTTTAAGATGTTTAAATCACAAAAGTTCTGTAATGATCACCTCTAGCGGTCACTCGCCCTTGTATTGCATGACCCTTCTTAGGCTTCCAGGTCCTAGGAAACATCTCTCCAAGGCTTCCCAAAAGTTTTCAACCCTGCACCAAATACAACTTCAAAATCCTGATACATAAAAGGATGCAGTAACGCTTGAATCAACAAAAGTATGCTTGTACTTGTTTCTTGAGTAGTTGAGGTGTAACTAACTTTGTACCCTGATCCCTTAACCTCGTCATCATCAAACATATCAACTCTGAATTCTTAGATGAACACAACAGTCTCAGAAGTAAACTGTAAACATATGCCAGGTTAGACTCTCTTTAAAAACAGTATGAATACCCGTTTTTCTTGTTCCATTAGTGATTTTGCTAACCTACTCAGTATTTTCTCAGCGGCCTCATCAAACAATACCACAACGGTACCCGCGCTTTGATCCCTTACATCCATCTGAACCTTAAAGTTAATGTTCATTATATATAACATATGTTAACATTTAAGTGGTAAAGCTATTTATATAGGTGTAAGTCAATGTAGAATGCTTATAAACAACTTTAAACAAAACATCCATACAGCCATATAACACTAAGACTGTTACATGGGTTTACACAGGTCATTTGACTACTATGTCGTCAAGGGTCAGGGTCAGCAGTAAAGTATTTAAAGCGGGAAACCACACCTTATACGCGTATACAACACACTTTTGTTACATCCATCGCACCAGAAACTACCTGTTTGTTAGTCCATCTTTACCGTTAATTTAGTGATTGATAGTATCATATAATATCACTTATTTGAAACCTCTTTCTATATTTAAGTAAACAACATCAATATAAACCAAATAAAATTATAGCTTAATACATCAACTATGATCATATAGTTATCATATAAAAAACAACAAATGATGAAGAGATTGATGAAATTACCTTACTGTCACATATAGTTAATGATATACGTCAAAATGGACGGATCGATGATTTAGTGAATAACTTAATTGTTATTGGTCTTTTAGCAACTGGTCATAACTTTGACCATATAACAGATGCATTGCATAATATTATAGTTAATATGATATAGGATGAGACTAAACTATTGCCATTGTTTTTATGTTCAAATTTTTTACAACTAAGCCACCATCGAATCAGATGAGAAAAATGGGGTTTTGTTGAGAATGCCTAAAAACATGTTTCATTCAACCACTCAAACAGTTAGATTGATTGTGTAACATCTATTTTTGATTATAATTCGTGTAATTAACTATTATAGAATATCTACTAAATATCAATGGAAGACTATATCATAAAAAGATACTGTTATATTTTTTCTTAATGAATAAATTATAAAGTTGTAACACTGCAAGCTATGTTATATACAAATTTTAACTTATTTGGCTTGATTCTTTAGCTATTTTGTGTACTCAACTAAATCCATTGACTAATAAATAAGCAACATCTAATATTTGTACTACACTAAGCCATAATTCATAAATGGGCGTATTTTCTATAACCATGTCGAAGGTGACACATTTTGGTGAACGTGTAATGCCGGTATTACCTAAAATATTAAATTTGCCACCGTACGTAAATAGTGTTCCTGAAGACAACAATCGGTAGAACGACAACACATCAACAGAAAACATGTCAATTAACTAATTTAGCGAGATGGTAAGTGGTACAATGAATATCTTACCTCCTCTTCCTTGATGAACCCATTCGTCTTGGTGCAGCCCCATTGTAAAAGCTCCTCAAGAGTCCTGACCTTGGGGATGGTGTCACTAATGGTCAGGTTGACCTCGGTTAGATCCAGACCACTGTAAAGCATAAAACAGTAATTTAGGCTATCAAAAAAAGACGCAACCATAAATAGTACTACTGAAAAGACGTTGGCATAACCTGAGGTTAGTTTTAAAAGTTTTAACAGCATACACATTTTCATTGTCTATGAGTCGCGTGGACGATGAGGACACTCCAAGTTCACCTGCAAACCAGATCCAACTACGAATTATGTACTACACAACTTTTAATATAGATGAAAAACAAAGTAATTTACCAAGAAACATTTTTGCGCTCATTGACGTGAGGATGAGGGCATAAGCACTCGGGGGAGAGGAGGGAGGAGGAACAAAGAAGAGAAGAACGGAGAAAATCAACTCAGTGCCCTCCTTTAGCCTTTCTTCGTCTCCTCTCTTTCCGAGCACGGGTTCTCTTCTTTCTTCTTTACCACATCCTCTCCTAATGATCCCACAATGTAACCTGGATCTGTCGTCCCCTGCACATAGAATGATAGAAACAAATACAGTTTACCCTTCCATGTTTAATGTCACACCCATCCATTCTCAAATTGTTTCATTACCTATCTCATTCGTGAGATTGAATTCCACCGTCATCGCACCATTAAATTTTTTCATAAGCTCCCCATCACACGCCACATATCCAGCCAGGTCTGCAAGTTCAGTGTTTACTCTGACATATTAACAACGTCAATCGCATGGAAGAAAATATGACATAGAGAATTGTAAACCCATACAATACAGATCATATACTATCAATTATGCTTACCTACTTGCTCCAAATTTCTGTTAGCCCCTCCACGAAAAGTTAATTCTCAAAACTCATATCACAACAATCAAATTAAACAGACATGAAAATTATAATACTATACAATGAAAAATAACAAACCTGAGAGCCTCAACCAAAAACATATTGGAAATTACTAAAACTGCAACAGATTTGTAATTGCTTCATGAACTTCCCCCCTTTCATCAAGTTTACCTAAACAAACATAGAAAAAGATTTTCCTATATTTACTTATTATAGAGGAAGCGCAAAAATTTTTGAAAAACCTATTGTGTAACCTTATTCATGTCAAATACATATATTCATACACACATACATACATGTACATGGATGCATATGTTTACAGAATTTTGCTCTAAAAAGTCAAGAAAAATAGAAACCAATAATGAGAAAAAAAAACATGTTAAAAGAGAGAAACTTGAATGAATATGTGAATGAAGTTGTGAATATTCAAAAGTGGGTGTTTTCTGATGACATGATCACTACTCATACCTTCGGAATGTTACTAATCCCTGTAAACAGCAACAACATGACTTTCAAAGATAAAATTAGGAGGAAGAATTAGAAATACAAAAGGGAAAGGGAAAGGTAAGGGGAAGGGAAATAAAAGAAAAGCAGGTTCATAATTAGGTAAAAGTGGTGATTCAATGTTATGCTTTTCTTTACCCTTCTCAACCGACTCCTTACATCACTGAATAGTCAAGAAGAACATTAGCATTAACAATGAGAAAACCAAAAGCTCTCCTGATTAATTAACCTGTAACTAAATTAAATGAAAGGGTGTGAGTTAATGAACTAATTGCATCTCTAACTCATTCAACAAATTATGAATTCCCATTAACCATCAATGAATACTCATTCAATTAAGAAGAGCAGTCGATATATACATATATACAATTACCATTACCATACAATAATACCGAATAGAATTAAGGAGGCCTATGTACATTATCATAACCGAATAGAATTAAAGGCCTCATTAGAATTACATTTACCCCCATTTAAGAACCATGCATATACATACATTATAATAGCCTCTTTAGAACTAAGATAATCGGAATTAACATTAACCACATTAATCAAATCCTTAATTACCATCATAAAGAGAGGGGCTAATCCTCCTTTAGGCCTTTAACTTTACATATATATATATATATATATATATATATATATAGTGAAGGGATCAAGTGAGAACCAACATATATGGTGAGAACCGTGAGAACCACTAAAAAACCATCTCTAAGGGCTTTGCCCTTAGAGTTAAGGGCTACGCCCGTACCGTATACAACCGTCACCATCTCTTGGATCGCCGCCCATCAAATCCATACGATTCCCATATGCGTCCCTTGACGGTCAGTTTAGAACGGATAAGGGCCCCTGGCCCGTACCGTATCCATACGTTTTCTTAACACGTAACCCATATGATTTTTTACAAAAAAATTTTTTTTTTTGGAATGGGTTTTTGTTAAAAGAAAATAAAAAACAAAAAAAATTTCAAAAAATGAAAAAGAAAATAAAAAAATAAAAAACACACAAAAAAGAAAAAAGGGGAGGAAAACTAGTGGTTCTCACGGGGAGAATGAAAGAGGGGGCGGGGAGAAATGGGAAAGAGAAAAGAGAGAGAGAGTGTTCGAGACGAGTATGAGACCCCTTGCTGCCTCGCTTCCTCTGCTCGCAGCCCCACCCCCCCCCCTGTCTCCTTTTCAATACCATTCCGTTTTCGCTCATTATTCTCCCTTCCACCTATATATATATATATATATATATATATAGATATAGATGCTCACCAGCATTCGTACTTATTTCCCAGGTGTTAGGGTGAACATCTTTTGCTAGTAATTCGAGATTCAAATTTAAGAACTACCTGTATTTAGGTTCACATAACTACGGTATATCTTCTCTTTCCGATTAACCACCAATTTGGCCGGTATAACAACCTCTATTTTACCTATACACCAATTTTTCACTTTCATTCTCACATGAAAACAACCACCAACATATCTATGAACACAATTTTTGGGTTTTCAATTCTCAAACACGGTCACGTTCACTTACCATTAGGGATGTGCACGGATCGAAACCCCGCCTGACCGGCGTGACCCGTGGCTCGAGATTGCATAAAAATGGAACCTTGACCCGACCCGTTAACCTCTCAGGCGGATCGGTTCGGGCCCGGGTTTTACCGGGTCGGGCTCGGGTTTTAAGGGTTGACCCGGAAATAGACTATCCTTGCTAGGCTTCTGTAATTTGTTTTTCTAATGACTAACATAGTACCCGCGCATAGCACGGGTGAATATGCCGTGGTTAAGTATTTAATGTTACGACCAGAAATGTATTTATGGAATTTCATATAAGTCGATGTAAACAAACAACAAATAACAAAGCGAGGCTAGCAAGATACCTCCATGGGTTTTGTGGTGGCTGCACATTTCTCATCCAAAGAGAAAGAATAGATGGATTGAATGTGTGGGTTTGTGTATTTTGAAAGTGGGTTTTGTTTGTTAGGAATGTGTGAGAAATATAGTTTATCCTGTTGATGGTATTTACTACACTAAGGCTAGATCCGGACTAATCGCGCCACCATACGAACATGGTATATAGGATAAATATTAGGCCCAAACCCTCCTCCTCCCTTTTTCTCCATACCTTGCTCCTTCCTTGTTTGCTTTCTCGCAATATACGGGTCTATGTCTTGCTTCTCTCTCACACCCTTTTTCTCTTCACTTCAATCCGCCCCTTTCTGCCTTTCAGACCCAGCCGTCTTCCTCGCCTAATCTCTCCATATCTCTATGCCCCCCTATCTCGGAGTATTATAGAGAACTCTCCCTACCTTCTTTTTATTCTTTTCCTCTCTTCTGTTATTTGTTCCTAGCCAACCTCTCCTACCCCACAACCCCCACCCCCTTTCTCCTACTATTTCTCCACTTTATACCCCACTTCTCGCCCTTACTCTTCTCTCCCTCAAGCTCTATTCCTTTCTACCTCCCCCTATTCACACCTACCTTCGATTTTACTTTCTTCCATATTCTTCTTTTCCTTTACTCTACTACCCGTGTACTCTTTTTTTATGCCTTATCCCCTTCTTTTTTCCTTCTTTATTTACGTCTGTTTTCTTTCGTCTCTTTCACCCCCGACCTATCCAGCTACCCTTTCCCCCGTTCTTTTTTCATTTCCGATGTCTCACGACTTTTTCAGCGCTTTGCTCGCATTTCCCTATCCCGTGCCCGGCCTCTTCTCAGCAAACACGCCGCCCCCTCTCTCCCCTGCCACTATATTCTTTTATCTCACATCCAGAACTCCTTTTATCATTCCTTTGGCGCGTCTTTCCCCGTGCCTTGATTTTCTCATACTTGCACTCAACTCCATTCGTCTACTGTCCGCCTCCCCCCGTTTCTTTCCCTTCATATCTCCCCTTATCCCCAGCCATCTCCCCTTATTTCTTTCCACCCCTCTTTCCCCCACACATGTTTACCCACCTTCCTTCCCCTCCCAAACTGACACACAACACAAGACAAGAATGTGCAAGCTGCTTGAGTTGAATCAGCCTAAGGATAATGATTGGGTGTAGATTACATAAAGAAAATGGATGGTCAGGATATAGATGTCAAATGACCACATTTATTAAAGGATCATATTGTCCTCTGTATAGTACGAAAATGGATGGTCTTGATTTATAATGTGAAAAATAGGTGGTCAAGATCTTGTCTTAACTTAAACTTAAGAAAGTCTTAAAATTGAAGGAAGAGTAATTGAAATGCTTTATATATGAGTATAGATATAGATAGACTTGGTTCTCTACTGGGAACCTAGACGTATTCAACGTAATTTTGCATGTAAACTTTCAATGTAAAGCTTGCTTTCTGTTGTAAATATAGAAGTTTCATATATATATATATATATATGGGGAAGTGAAGGTGAGTTTGTTTGACACCCAATTTGAGTTAAAAAACCCCTCACATTTTGATCTTTTATTCCATAAAAATAATGAGGCCCAATTATTTATTCACATAAAAAATATTTAAAAAATAGTATATGATGGGTTTTTCACTCAAATTGGGTGGTGTTGTCTCACACCTTCATTTTTCCCTATAGCCGTATATGAATGGTTTTTTCTTTGAACTATGATTTTTTTTGAACATTCGTATATGGATGATTGATTTAAAAAAAAAATTCATTCTCACCCATTCTCTAGTGTTTGGTACATGTGAATGGAAAGGTGAGAAAGAGAATTGTTTCCTCATCTCTTGTTTGTTTGAAGTATAGAATGGATATGGAGAATCAAAAAGTCATTCTCTTTCCACCTTTTTGTTTCCACTCAAAAACGTAAAGAATGGAGGGAAAGGAAACCTTAAAGAGGGCCGCGTCTTTTTTCATTCACACGTAGAAATAGATTGTAGCAATAAAGAAAGGGGTATAAATACAAACTATCATGTGCAATGTGCATTGCACATGTTTTCAGATCTGAAAATTGTTTACCCTTTTCTGTAATGATTTTGAAGATTGCTTCTTCTCCTCCTCCTCCTTTAATCTATTTCTTTTTTCCCATTTGATACATGCTCTTAGGCCCCATTAACGCAACAACAATTTCTTTTGTTGTTTGATTTAATCTATATTTTCATTCCTAATTGATTTCAATGAGATATTTAGATCGCCAAAAGTCGATTTCGTCTCTTTATATGAATTATTAATAACGCATATATACTGTCAACAATTACGATTATAATAACATGCACTTTTTGGCTTTTTGGCTTAATAATTGTATATATAGTTGTTGGATTTGTTTGTTCTTGTTCAGCTTGAAAAGCTTTAAAACATATATGGAAAAATCTTTTTCATCTCCATCGCTTTGTTAATTATGTTCTCATGGAGTCAATATGCTAACTTGTGAAATATGACTCAAAAAGAAAATCATTCCACTTTTCTATGTGAACTGCGAGTGTTGATTTTTGTTCTTGTAAATATTGTAAGCTTTATTTGTAGTTTCAAAACCGTGAAGATATGGTATATAAAAAAGAAAAACAATTCCATTTCCATAAAATAACATAATCAAACAAGAGAAATGATTACTCTTTATTTCTTGTATTGATTCTCATATTATACCAAACACATTAATCATTCCATTTTTTTCTATTTCATTCTCTTTCCATTCTTTACTTTAATTCCATTCTTTACTATTCAGATGTACCAACCACCCCCTAGAAGTCTAAACTTTTTGTCATTACCCGTATATATAAATGCTTCCGGTGTCAAGTATTTAGTTTTTTAATTTATTAATAATAAATATAGATATAGTCATAGTCATATAGATATATGTGTTGTAAAAGTTAGCATTTCAACTATAGCCGGCAATACTTGCCCAAAAGCATTTGACTGGACGATTTTGGATCAGTTTTCATGCATTTTGGATGTGATTGGGTGGTGATAATTATCTATACGGGTCTAATTGGGTGGATGGAATAACATATTTATGAGAGATCTGGATTTAATTGGGCAACGATTAAAGGATGAACGGGTTAGAATGGGCGGTATGGTTTGGAAAAAATGAAAGATGGTGGTGGGGAGTGGTCGAGTGGATGAGCAAATTTTCAGATGAAGGTTTTTTTTTGGGTACAGAATATACAAGCACATAGCGAGGTGGAAGAAGAAGTGGTGGTAACATGACTATTTTCAGATCTGAAATTACTAAGTTTAGGGAAACTATACATTAGTCAGTTGTATAGTGTGGAGTGAAATTTGTACTTTAGTCTGGTGAGAAAAAGATTATATAAAACTTTTTTTGTGAAACAACTAAAAGTACAGAAAAAGTGAAATGTTTTAACTTAGAGATGAGTATAATATTTGTTTAATCATTAATTGATACAGTAATATATATAAATAAAATTCAATATTTTACAATACAACTAAAAGTTAGATCCCTAAATCTTTTCACGGCGGTTTTTTTTTAAAAATCATTTGCTCAACATAAATGATTATATATTATCGTATAAAAGTTTATTTCTAAAAACTTTGAGTACCATGAAAATTTTGCTCGAGAATATGCCATTTGGATGATTGGATCTAAGCTTTTAAAACTGCCCATTTTGACCCGGGTTCATTGTGACCCGAACCCGTTTTGACCCGGTCCGTTTTAACCCGTTATCAAAATTGCCCGTATTGACCCTGTTATGACCAGTTTACTGATAAACTGGATTGTCTCCAGCTGCATCTGGAGACCTGAAGAAATTATCCAGAAATATATTGAAGTCCAGTTGCAACGTTCAGTTAACGCAACTGAAGACTTCCTCAAGTTGAGATCTGATCAGACCTGAAGACATTCCAATTAAAGTCGAAGACAACAAATGGAAGATAGAGAATGACAATGGCAGCGAAGCCCATTTGTCTTTCTACTCAGATATAAACTAGAGAATATCGGTGTAAAGCACTTACAAAGCTTTACACTGATTACGAGGAAGACCTTTATGCTTTATGTGCTTTTAACCGGACAATAGCAATTGTTTATGTTTAAAGTACAAAAGTACATAAAGCAGGTTGGATAAAGTGACTTTATATCATACTTTATCTAGCATTTCTAAGGAATTAAATGTTATTCCTTAAATGTTCTCAACCATATTTGTACGGCCAAAGTTGACATCCCAATGTCAACTTTGCCTATAAATAGAGGTCTTTGCACAACCAAGAAACAACTTTGCATATTCAGACATTTGCATTTCTTGGTGAACTTGTGCAATATTCTCTCAATCGCAAAAAGGAACATTTCACAACTTTAAGTGTTTCGATTGTTGAAGAGAATTTCCAAGTATTAGATCGATTGTATTTTATAGGTTGTTAGGATATTTACATTTTGTATTATCTTGGTTCCGCAACAACCTTGTAATTTATTTAACATTAATAAATAAATTACACTTGAAAATTACATATCATCTCACCAATTTACTTTACAAGTATTTACTTATTGCATTGTCTTTACTTATTTATATTGTCACTTAAATAAGTAATCTAATCCATAACCTGGTATATACATACTGCAACTGGTCGTCTCCAGATCAGTGTGTATATTGCAAAGTTATCTCACCCTCGACATAGATGTGTCTTCAGTCAGTACCATCTAGTTAGTTGGGACTTACAGACCCGAACCCATTCTAACTCGGACCCGTTTTAACCCGTCACCCAACCCGACACGACCCGTACATTTTGCCACCTATAATTTCAACGGGTCAAACTTTCTTGAAATTTGGGAACAAAGGTCCATTTACTCAACTATAGTTAAGCTAGCATTTGGAAAAAAAAAACCATAGTTAAAAACATATGTTGTGGTCACCATATGAATGTTGGCTACTCTCTTTGGCATTCCATATTTTCCATTTACAAAGTACAAGCATTCTCTTTCCTTTCTTATTATCTCATATACACCCATACACACATATATACATATATATACGCATATATATATATATATAAAGTCATGGAAATAAACTACTAGTTGTTCACTTGTTTGCCTCTCAAATAATATCTAAACCATTCTCAAAGTGCTTGAGATCTCCAGGATTCACCAAAGTCTTCTTCAACTCGGGTCTAACGGGTTAAACCGGCAATTTTAGGGTTTCGACCCGGCCCGAACTGAACCCGGGAAATCATTGATATCAGGAACCGAGAACCGGCCCGTTTGGGCGCGGGCGGGCAGGTACGGTCGGGTCAAGGGCGGGTTACAGGTTTTCGGTTAAAAATCTCATCCCTACTTATCATTGTTGGTGTTTGCTTCATTTTTAGGTTTGGTTTCGAACGGTGCAAGAAGGGAATATTAAATTATTTCGATCATGTTTTCATCGTTTTAAAAGGTATATTACTTCCATTTACTTTTGCTAAACACATTTCTCTAAGTTCGATTATTATTAGAATATGTTAACAACTAGCATTGTAAACATATCCGTGAAATATATACTTGGCAAATGATTAACACACTACCGAATTATTTATAAAAACGGTATGATAATGTTGGTTCCGCAACAACCTTGTAATTTATTTAACATAAATAAATAAATTACACTTGAAAATTTACATATCATCTCAACAATTTACTTTACAAGTATTTACTTATTGCATTGTCTTTACTTATTTATATTGTCACTTAAATAAGTAATCTAATCCATAACCTGGTATATACATACTGCAACTGGTCGTCTCCAGATCAGTGTGTATATTGCAAAGTTATCTCACCCTCGACATAGATGTGTCTTCAGTCAGTACCATCTAGTTAGTTGGGACTTACAGACCCGAACCCATTCTAACTCGGACCCGTTTTAACCCGTCACCCAACCCGACACGACCCGTACATTTTGCCACCTATAATTTCAACGGGTCAAACTTTCTTGAAATTTGGGAACAAAGGTCCATTTACTCAACTATAGTTAAGCTAGCATTTGGAAAAAAAAAACCATAGTTAAAAACATATGTTGTGGTCACCATATGAATGTTGGCTACTCTCTTTGGCATTCCATATTTTCCATTTACAAAGTACAAGCATTCTCTTTCCTTTCTTATTATCTCATATACACCCATACACACATATATACATATATATACGCATATATATATATATATATAAAGTCATGGAAATAAACTACTAGTTGTTCACTTGTTTGCCTCTCAAATAATATCTAAACCATTCTCAAAGTGCTTGAGATCTCCAGGATTCACCAAAGTCTTCTTCAACTCGGGTCTAACGGGTTAAACCGGCAATTTTAGGGTTTCGACCCGGCCCGAACTGAACCCGGGAAATCATTGATATCAGGAACCGAGAACCGGCCCGTTTGGGCGCGGGCGGGCAGGTACGGTCGGGTCAAGGGCGGGTTACAGGTTTTCGGTTAAAAATCTCATCCCTACTTATCATTGTTGGTGTTTGCTTCATTTTTAGGTTTGGTTTCGAACGGTGCAAGAAGGGAATATTAAATTATTTCGATCATGTTTTCATCGTTTTAAAAGGTATATTACTTCCATTTACTTTTACTAAACACATTTCTCTAAGTTCGATTATTATTAGAATATGTTAACAACTAGCATTGTAAACATATCCGTGAAATATATACTTGGCAAATGATTAACACACTACCGAATTATTTATAAAAACGGTATGATAATGTTGGTTCCGCAACAACCTTGTAATTTATTTAACATAAATAAATAAATTACACTTGAAAATTTACATATCATCTCAACAATTTACTTTACAAGTATTTACTTATTGCATTGTCTTTACTTATTTATATTGTCACTTAAATAAGTAATCTAATCCATAACCTGGTATATACATACTGCAACTGGTCGTCTCCAGATCAGTGTGTATATTACAAAGTTATCTCACCATCGACATAGAGGTGTCTTCAGTCAGTACCATATAGTTAGTTGGGACTTACAAGTGGTATCAAAGCAGAAGGCTAATATACTTGCCTAGATCTGCTTAGATGTCTACTACTGAAGGTGAGAATCGTTCTGGTCCTGATGAAACTAATGTTTCACCTATTCAAAATGTTAATACAAACCCTCCTCCTCCTCCTAATGCCCCTAACCATGTTCATGTACATTACTCAAATACTCATGTTCCCAAATTCGATGGAAACAGTGAGACTTTTGGTACATGGAAGGCCAGAATGCTCTTGCATTTTGGTGGGATTGAGAGATACATGCTGAGAACCCTTAAGGATGGCCCACATGTACCCATGTCTCAAGGGGTTAGTCCTTTCCTAGACCCTACTGGATCTAGAAGAGGCACTAGAGAAAAGCCTGAAGACCATTGGTCTGATGAGGATCGCAGACTGGTGGACTTGGACACCAGACTGAAAAACATGATCCTTGGGGCTGTTCCTAAAGACCTTATACCAACACTTGTGTTGTTCCCCAGTGCCAAGGCAATGTGGGATGAGTTGGTCCTTCAGTTTGAGGGAGGTGATGACACCATTGTCACCAGAAAGGTTGCCCTGAACAAGAAGTATGAATCCTTCTTTGCTTTACCCAATGAGAGCCTGACTGGTACTTATACCAGATTCACCAGTGTGATTAATCAACTGAGAGGGCTGGGTGTAGAGAAGGATAGGGATATTCTTCTTGAGAAGTTTTGTGATATTCTTCCTTCCAAATGGGAAAACATGATTCTTGTCCTAAGACAAGGTAAGACCCTGCACAACCACACTCTTGCATCTCTGTATGGAGCCTACAGATTCACTGAAGATAACAATGCACAGAGACTAGTGGCTGATCAGGATGCTTTAAATCATGCCCAGAGTTCAAAGGTTTCTAGTATAACTGAGAAACCTTGTGCTGCTTTAATATCTACTGAGAATGTCCAGTCACATTCTATGAAGGAGATGTTGAACAGTTTTCTGAACTCAGGCCTGAGCACTGAAATCAGTGATGATTGTCATGAAACTGACGATGATGATCTGGTCGCCATGATTGCTAAAACCTTTAACAGGTTTAAGCATAAATCTAATCGATTTAATGGCCCCAACAATACTTCCAGCTCCAACTCTCTGGACAAGACCAATCTTACTTGCTATAAGTGTGGTAAGAAAGGTCATTTCATGAAGGAATGCAGATCTAGTCAGTTGAACAATCAAACTGGTCCCTCTGTCCCTAACAATAATCGGGCTGATGACAGCTATAAAGCTAAATACAAGAAGCTTAAAGCCCAAATTGCTCTTCTTTCCATTGAAAAAGAAAAAAACCAGTGCATGATTGCACAAACTGAAGGAAAGTGGGAATACTCTGATGACTCATCTGATGATGATGAAGAGATTAGGGACATGTGTTTCATGGCTTTGGAAGACCAGCAACATGTGGTGAAGGATGATGTCATTTCTGGAAGATGGGTGGACATCATTTTGAAAAAGGTTTGTGAATATGACAACCAACTGGGCCCAGAACTGAAACTGGACCTTGCTGAATCACTTAACAGTGATTTGATTTTTGTTGAAACTGTTAGAACTGACAGTGAAAGATATTTAGAAACAGTTCTAACAAAATTGAATAATTTAAAACCACAAATTTCAAATTTGCAAAGTGTCCAGTTGGCTCTCAAGGAGTCAGTTTTGAAAAATGAGGCAATGGATTTTGAAAATCAAAAGTTAAAATCTGATCTTGAAAAGGAACAAACAAGAAAAAAAGATTTTTTTTTTTTTCTTCTTTTTCCTTTCTTTAAATTTTTTTTTTCTGTTCTTAATTTTTTTTAAAGTTGTATTTTTTGTTTTTGTTTTTTGTTTGAGTTTTGTGTGCTTTCGTTTCCCTTTCTCTCTCTTTCTATTTTTCTTTGTCCCTTGCCACCCTTCCATTCTTCTTTCTCGTGCCCCCGCCGTGCCGCCTTCTGTTGCTAAAACCTTTAACAGGTTTAAGCATAAATCTAATAGATTTAATGGCCCCAACAATACTTCCAGCTCCAACTCTCTGGACAAGACCAATCTTACTTGCTATAAGTGTGGTAAGAAAGGTCATTTCATGAAGGAATGCAGATCTAGTCAGTTGAACAATCAAACTGGTCCCTCTGTCCCTAACAATAATCGGGCTGATGACAGCTATAAAGCTAAATACAAGAAGCTTAAAGCCCAAATTGCTCTTCTTTCCATTGAAAAAGAAAAAAACCAGTGCATGATTGCACAAACTGAAGGAAAGTGGGAATACTCTGATGACTCATCTGATGATGATGAAGAGATTAGGGACATGTGTTTCATGGCTTTGGAAGACCAGCAACATGTGGTGAAGGATGATGTCATTTCTGGAAGATGGGTGGACATCATATTGAAAAAGGTTTGTGAATATGACAACCAACTGGGCCCAGAACTGAAACTGGACCTTGCTGAATCACTTAACAGTGATTTGATTTTTGTTGAAACTGTTAGAACTGACAGTGAAAGATATTTAGAAACAGTTCTAACAGAATTAAATAATTTAAAACCTCAAATTTCAAATTTGCAAAGTGTCCAGTTGGCTCTCAAGGAGTCAGTTTTGGCGGGGGTGGTGTTTACTGTCCCTTCTGTCTTCCTTCGTTTTCCTTTTTCTTTTTCGTTCTTTTTTCATTCTGGTCTGCTTGGTTTTCTCTTTCTCCCTTCCTTTTTTTTCCCTTTTTTATTTTTTTTTTTTTTTTTTTTTTTTTTTTTTTTTTTTTTTTTTTTTTTTTTTTTTTTTTTTTTTTTTTTTTTTTTTTTTTTTTTTTTTTTTTTTTTTTTTTTTTTTTTTTTTTTTTTTTTTTTTTTTTTTTTTTTTTTTTTTTTTTTTTTTTTTTTTTTTTTTTTTTTTTTTTTTTTTTTTTTTTTTTTTTTTTTTTTTTTTTTTTTTTTTTTTTTTTTTTTTTTTTTTTTTTTTTTTTTTTTTTTTTTTTTTTTTTTTTTTTTTTTTTTTTTTTTTTTTTTTTTTTTTTTTTTTTTTTTTTTTTTTTTTTTTTTTTTTTTTTTTTTTTTTTTTTTTTTTTTTTTTTTTTTTTTTTTTTTTTTTTTTTTTTTTTTTTTTTTTTTTTTTTTTTTTTTTTTTTTTTTTTTTTTTTTTTTTTTTTTTTTTTTTTTTTTTTTTTTTTTTTTTTTTTTTTTTTTTTTTTTTTTTTTTTTTTTTTTTTTTTTTTTTTTTTTTTTTTTTTTTTTTTTTTTTTTTTTTTTTTTTTTTTTTTTTTTTTTTTTTTTTTTTTTTTTTTTTTTTTTTTTTTTTTTTTTTTTTTTTTTTTTTTTTTTTTTTTTTTTTTTTTTTTTTTTTTTTTTTTTTTTTTTTTTTTTTTTTTTTTTTTTTTTTTTTTTTTTTTTTTTTTTTTTTTTTTTTTTTTTTTTTTTTTTTTTTTTTTTTTTTTTTTTTTTTTTTTTTTTTTTTTTTTTTTTTTTTTTTTTTTTTTTTTTTTTTTTTTTTTTTTTTTTTTTTTTTTTTTTTTTTTTTTTTTTTTTTTTTTTTTTTTTTTTTTTTTTTTTTTTTTTTTTTTTTTTTTTTTTTTTTTTTTTTTTTTTTTTTTTTTTTTTTTTTTTTTTTTTTTTTTTTTTTTTTTTTTTTTTTTTTTTTTTTTTTTTTTTTTTTTTTTTTTTTTTTTTTTTTTTTTTTTTTTTTTTTTTTTTTTTTTTTTTTTTTTTTTTTTTTTTTTTTTTTTTTTTTTTTTTTTTTTTTTTTTTTTTTTTTTTTTTTTTTTTTTTTTTTTTTTTTTTTTTTTTTTTTTTTTTTTTTTTTTTTTTTTTTTTTTTTTTTTTTTTTTTTTTTTTTTTTTTTTTTTTTTTTTTTTTTTTTTTTTTTTTTTTTTTTTTTTTTTTTTTTTTTTTTTTTTTTTTTTTTTTTTTTTTTTTTTTTTTTTTTTTTTTTTTTTTTTTTTTTTTTTTTTTTTTTTTTTTTTTTTTTTTTTTTTTTTTTTTTTTTTTTTTTTTTTTTTTTTTTTTTTTTTTTTTTTTTTTTTTTTTTTTTTTTTTTTTTTTTTTTTTTTTTTTTTTTTTTTTTTTTTTTTTTTTTTTTTTTTTTTTTTTTTTTTTTTTTTTTTTTTTTTTTTTTTTTTTTTTTTTTTTTTTTTTTTTTTTTTTTTTTTTTTTTTTTTTTTTTTTTTTTTTTTTTTTTTTTTTTTTTTTTTTTTTTTTTTTTTTTTTTTTTTTTTTTTTTTTTTTTTTTTTTTTTTTTTTTTTTTTTTTTTTTTTTTTTTTTTTTTTTTTTTTTTTTTTTTTTTTTTTTTTTTTTTTTTTTTTTTTTTTTTTTTTTTTTTTTTTTTTTTTTTTTTTTTTTTTTTTTTTTTTTTTTTTTTTTTTTTTTTTTTTTTTTTTTTTTTTTTTTTTTTTTTTTTTTTTTTTTTTTTTTTTTTTTTTTTTTTTTTTTTTTTTTTTTTTTTTTTTTTTTTTTTTTTTTTTTTTTTTTTTTTTTTTTTTTTTTTTTTTTTTTTTTTTTTATTATTATTATTATTAACACTTTATTTCAGTTTTTTTTTTTTTTTAAAACCACAAATTTCAAATTTGCAAAGTGTCCAGTTGGCTCTCAAGGAGTCAGTTTTGAAAAATGAGGCAATGGATTTTGAAAATCAAAAATTAAAATATGATCTTGCAAAGGAACAAAAGATTGTCAAATCCTGGATAAGGGCATCTGGATTAAACTATGATGCTTTTTCAAACACCATTGATGCACAAAAATCTGCCTACTTATCTGGAGATGTGCACATGGCCAGTATTAATCCAGATATCCATACCATGCCCCCAGCCCTTAGGCCAGAGACTGAATATGACCAGCCTAAGACTGTCAAAACTGAAACTACTGAGACCACCCCATCTGAGGTTACACCTGGAGCTGAATAGGCTAAAGCTCCAGTTAAAAAGGCAGCTGGTGACAAGCCTTTACCTCAGAAGTCAAAGGAGCCCAAGAAACCTAAGACAAAGACTCCAGCTGAACCTAGGTCCAAGGTTCAGCAGCCTACTGAAAATGATGTTTTGTCAAGACTGGAAAGTCAACTCCAACTTTTGTCCAGGCAGGTTCAGAGTTGCACTGCCAGAATTAAAAATCTGGAAGGAGTCTCCTCTCCTCCAGTTGAAAAACAAAATATCAAACCCCCTTTGAAACAAAAACAAAAACAAAATGCTCAACCTAGAGCTAAAAATGAAAAGAAAAAGGGGAATAAATATCAAATACCAATCGTTTTTACTCCTGGACCTGAAGCTGATAAAAGGGCTCCAGTTCCAGCCTCCAGTTCCAACCCACCAGAGTCAACTGAGACTTCCAGGGAGAAGTCCAGTGAACCCATCAAGAAAAGATGGGTTCACAAAAATAACTAATGATTTTGTGGGTGTGCAGGGCGATCGTAAAAAGAATACCTGGTATCTGGAAAGCGCAGCTGGACGGACAATGACCGGATGTAAGCCCCTGCTGGAAGAGTTCACTGTCCAAGATGGACCGGCAGTGACGTTTGGTAATGATCAGAATGGAAAGACTGAAGTATATGGTGTGCTCAACAATGGACAGGTCGAATTCAAAAAAGTTGCATTTGTGAATGGTTTAAAATATAACCTTATCAGTGTAAGCCAGCTCTGTGATGATGGCTACAGTGTTCTGTTCGATGTTGCACAAGGCACCATATTTAACAAGGATTGGAAAGTGGTAATGGTTGCACCAAGAAAAGGAAATGTTTACATTATGGACATGGAACCTGCTCCAAAAGAGCAATGTTTTTATGTTAAAGCTGGTGAGGACACCAACTGGTTGTGGCACAAAAGATTATCTCATTTAAATTTCAAAAATATAAATAAGTTGTCTCGCAAGCAACTAACAGATGGGATACCTACAGTTTCCTTTAAAAAGGATAAGCCATGTCCAGGGTGTGAGATGGGCAAGCAGAAAAGGGCCAGTTTCAAGACCAGGCAAAACTTCAGCATCACTGAACCTCTTCACATGCTTCATATGGATCTCTTTGGTCCAGTGAATGTTCAAACTAGAGCTGGAAAGCGATATACTCTAGTTGTTGTTGATGAATTCACCAGATACTGTTGGGTGGTATTCCTCAGGTCAAAAAGTGATGCACCTGCTGAAATCATCTCTCTCATCAAGAAAATTGAACTCAAGTATACTCACAAAGTGTGTCAGTTGAGAAGTGATAACGGTACAGAATTTCAAAATAAAGTACTTGAATCATTTTGCAATGACACTGGCATCTCTCAGAACTTCTCCTCAGCTCACACTCCAGAGCAAAACGGTGTAGTTGAAAGAAAGAATCGAACTCTGATTGAAGCTGCCAGAAGTATGCTATCTGAATCTGGTCTTCCTACCAGTTTTTGGGCTGAAACGGTGGCAACAGCTTGCCACACCTAAAACCGGTCAGTCTATGTGAAAAGACATAAGAAGACTGCCTATGAAGCACTCAGGAATCGGAAACCAAATGTTGGATATTTTCATGTATTTGGTTGTCCAGTTTACAATTTAAATGATTCCAGTCAGCTTGGAAAATTCGATGCAAAAGCTGATGAAGGTGTCTTCCTAGGTTATTTAGATATTAGAAAGGCCTACAGAGTTTATAATTATAGGCTCCAAAAGGTCCATGAGTCAATTCATGTAACATTTGATGAATCTGTTGAAGCAATCAGTAAAAGACCAAGCCTTGATTTATCTCCAGTCGTTCCATTAAATTTTGGTGAAACTGACCAAGTTCATCAGTCAGTTGTTTCACCAGAAGATGTTTCCAGTCACAAAGAACTGGAACCAGCACAAAAGAAGAAATCCACCAGTGACACTCCATTTGATCCCTCCATCAGTTTCAACTTACCACAGAAACTGGTGATTGGATCAGATGTGCGTGCCACTCCAATATCAGCACCAGTTCAAACTCCAACTTCTCCAGTTCTTCAAGAAATGCCATTCAATGAAGAATTTCATGATGCAAATCGTGACCTCATAGACTCTGATGAGGATATTGAAGTAGTTTGGGCTGATCCTCCTCCAAAAGCTGCTGCAACTGAAGAGGATCACCAGGTGACTTGCACTGATATTGTAGTTCACCAGCCTAGTCAATACACTAAATGGACTCGAGCACATCCAATTGAACAGATTGTTGGAGATCCAAGTAGTGGGGTTCAGACTAGAAGAGCCACTAGCGAACAATGCTTAAATGTCACCTTCTTATCACTGATTGAACCGAAGAAGATTGACGAGGCTATGGCAGACCCAAGCTGGGTGGAAGCTATGCAAGAAGAGCTCATCTAGTTTGAAAGGAACAATGTATGGGAACTTGTTCCTTGTCCACCAGGGTTGAAGAAAGAACACATTGGTACAAGATGGGTCTACCGAAAACTACAAAAAAGCAGGCCTTCAGAGACTGAAAAACCAGTCGCTGTTGATTAGTCAGTTACTACAGCTTAGTCATAGAAAGTACCAACCTATATAAAACAGGAAAATCAGTCTCTATTTTTCAGTCTCTGAAGGCCTGTTTTTTTGTAAATAAGATGGATGAAGATGGCAATGTTGTAAGAAACAAGGCCAGATTAGTTGCCAACGGTTACTGTCAAGCAGAGGGCATTGACTTTGATGAAACTTTTGCTCCTGTTTCAAGACTTGAAGCCATAAGAATTTTCTTGGCTTATGCAGCCCATCTGCAGTTCAAAGTCTTTTAGATGGATGTCAAAAGTGCGTTCCTGAATGGAACACTGGAAGAAGAAGTGTATGTTAAATAGACTCCAGGCTTCATTAATGAGAAGCATCCTCACTGGGTATATAGACTGAACAAAGCTTTGTATGGTCTAAGACAAGCCCCAAGAGCCTGGTATGACACTTTAACTAAACATCTTCTCAAAAATGGTTTTCAAAGAGGTGCAATAGATAATACCTTGTTTATCTTAAAAGAGAAAGGTAATATCTTATTGGTACAAATTTATGTTGATGTCATTATATTTGGTTCAACTGATGATGCAATGTGTAAAAGGTTTTCTAAAATCATGTCATCTGAGTATGAAATGAGTTTAATGGGTGAATTAACATTTTTCTTGGGTCTTCAAATTAAACAAACTGAAAATGGTATTTTTATAAACCAAGAAAAATATGTCAGTGATTTGTTAAGAAAATACAAATATGATTCAATCCCATCCAAAAACACACCTATTGCAGCACCTTTAAATCTGGACTCTGACCCAACTGGCAAACCAGTGAACACCACTGAACTGACTATCGAGGTATGGTTGGTTTACTGATGTATTTAACTGCCAGTCGACCAGATATAATGTTTGCAACATGTCTATGTGCCAGATTTCAGGCTAACCCAAAAGAATCACATTTGCATGCTGTTAAGCGCATCTTCAGATACCTGAAAGGGTGTCCTAGCCTTGGTCTTTGGTACCCCAAAGGCTCAGGGTTAGATCTAATGGGTTATTCAGATTCAGATCATGCAGGTTGTAAGATAGATAGGAAGTCTACAACTGGAGGTTGTCATGTCCTTGGAGGAAAACTGGTGAGTTGGACCAGCAAGAAGCAGACGTCAGTCTCTATGTCCACTGCTGAGGCAGAGTACATTTCTGCGGCCAGTTGTTGTGCCCAGATTCTCTGGATCAAGAACCAGTTACTAGATTATGGTCAAAAGTATACAAGGACCCCAATCTTTTGTGACAACACCAGTGCAATTGCTATATCTCACAACCCGGTGATGCACTCTAAGACAAAGCATATTGATGTCAGGTATCATTTTATTCGTGATCACGTTATGAAAGGAGACATTGAAATTCATTTCATCCCCACTGATAAACAGTTAGCTGATGTTTTTACAAAACCTCTTGATGAGAAAACCTTTAAACATCTCATCAGCGAACTGGGAATGTTAAACCCTTAAAACTGGAGATTTTGTTATGAACGCGTCAGTGACACTGATGAAGTTCTCCAGTTGAGGAGGTCCAGATAATCCTTGCTCGCCAGGCTATCGAACGCCTTTGTGATACTATCCTGGCACTAATTGATTTCTGGATCATCATTCTAGGGGGAAAGACTTAAAATATTTTTCTGACTAAAATTATTTTTGTTTGAAAAATTGCAACTGGAGAATTCTCCAGTTGGAATCTGGCACTGGACTAATCCTCCAGTGTCCATGTTCAGTCTTGTCTTAAAACTGGTGGTCAACCAGAAGTCATAACGTTGTAAAATACTTGGTCAATATTTGTGACACGTGATGGTACTCAAGTGTTTTTCCTACTTGCAAACGTCGCATGACGTGTGAAAGACTTTTTTTGTAAAAAGATGCCCTTTTTATGGGGATTGTGAAACGTTAGTGGGCGCGTGGGAATACCAGCCGTCGTAGCATTTAATCTGACTTATGGTATTAAATATTTTTGAAATTCAAATTTTCAATAAATCAAAATATCTTTTGTTTTAGAAAATTTGGGGATTAAAATAATGTTTTATATTTATAGTGGGATTTATTTCCCTTATAAATACCCCACATTTATTTCGGTTACCATTTACTTTCTTTTCACATTCTCTCATTTACTCCCAATCATCATCAAATTAGCTTCATTTCTCTCTCTGCTTCATAAATCAAGAACCCTAATTCCAAAATTCTCATTTTCAATTTCAATAGCACCCAAATCATCCAGATCAAGAGATGTAAATCTCCTTACAGTCCCATATGCTCCCCCACCAGGTGTCAATTAGGAAACTAGTGCCCCATCAAATCCTGCCCTCATTAAATTAAATCTCAATAATCCGATGGCAAGTTTGATGGGATCCCAAGGACCCGATACTCTTATTGGGAGAATCCAAAAATTTCTAAGAGATTCTCCAATCGGTCCTTCCTTCTCTGCAAACCCACGAAAGATGTACCATGATTATCTTTGTGAGTTTTGGTACACTGCTTCTCTTTCTCTTGACTTTTCTTCCATCTCCTTCACTTTAAAAGGGGGAACGGTCCATTATACCCTTTCGGCAGAAACGTTGAGAAATGCCCTTTCTCTCAACAATTGGCGTCCAGGGGAGAACCCAGCAGTCATCTCCCCTAATATAAACTTCAGGCAAGTCCCCCCCCCCCCCCCCCCCCCCCCCCCCCCCCCCCCCCCCCCCCCCCCCCCCCCCCCCCCCCCCCCCCCCCCCCCCCCCCCCCCCCCCCCCCCCCCCCCCCCCCCCCCCCCCCCCCCCCCCCCCCCCCCCCCCCCCCCCCCCCCCCCCCCCCCCCCCCCCCCCCCCCCCCCCCCCCCCCCCCCCCCCCCCCCCCCCCCCCCCCCCCCCCCCCCCCCCCCCCCCCCCCCCCCCCCCCCCCCCCCCCCCCCCCCCCCCCCCCCCCCCCCCCCCCCCCCCCCCCCCCCCCCCCCCCCCCCCCCCCCCCCCCCCCCCCCCCCCCCCCCCCCCCCCCCCCCCCCCCCCCCCCCCCCCCCCCCCCCCCCCCCCCCCCCCCCCCCCCCCCCCCCCCCCCCCCCCCCCCCCCCCCCCCCCCCCCCCCCCCCCCCCCCCCCCCCCCCCCCCCCCCCCCCCCCCCCCCCCCCCCCCCCCCCCCCCCCCCCCCCCCCCCCCCCCCCCCCCCCCCCCCCCCCCCCCCCCCCCCCCCCCCCCCCCCCCCCCCCCCCCCCCCCCCCCCCCCCCCCCCCCCCCCCCCCCCCCCCCCCCCCCCCCCCCCCCCCCCCCCCCCCCCCCCCCCCCCCCCCCCCCCCCCCCCCCCCCCCCCCCCCCCCCCCCCCCCCCCCCCCCCCCCCCCCCCCCCCCCCCCCCCCCCCCCCCCCCCCCCCCCCCCCCCCCCCCCCCCCCCCCCCCCCCCCCCCCCCCCCCCCCCCCCCCCCCCCCCCCCCCCCCCCCCCCCCCCCCCCCCCCCCCCCCCCCCCCCCCCCCCCCCCCCCCCCCCCCCCCCCCCCCCCCCCCCCCCCCCCCCCCCCCCCCCCCCCCCCCCCCCCCCCCCCCCCCCTACCCCAACCCAGAGTAGAGTCCGTGTCTGCACAATTTGAGTCTGGCCAAATTTTTGACACTGCTTTTGCACGAACCGATGATGTCTCTGGCCAGTCACAACTGGAGACAGAAGTTCCAAACTCTACGGACAGTGATGTTTTGATTGAGAATAGAGCAATCATTACTGAGGCAATTCTAGTGACCTCTATTCCAGGTGAAGTTGTTACGACAACTGCACCACCAACTGATGAAACCTTCTAGGAAACTGGAGATGGTCATCAGGAGTCTGGATCACCAATCCAACCATCACTAACATTCATGAATCTGGGCGTGAATGATGATGAATTCCAGTTAGAATCTTCAGACTCTGACGGGACTGCTTCTCAAGAGATGGTTGATGCTTCTGTACAAGATCAACCCCCTTCATCTCTTGATGTGCCCCCAGACCAAACAGTTTCAGTTTCATCTCCTATACATATGCTCACTGAAATTCCACAAAGACCGCGATCCCTTATATCTTCCCTTTTTGTGCCTAGAAATAGGCACACTCCCCAACCGCCGCCGTTGGTCACACCTGGGCATTCTCAGCATGACCAACACATTGATTTCTCTGCACGTCCTTTTCCCACACTTGGTTCTATTTCTGTTTCTGTTGTGGAGTCAACTGATGAGGAACCCTTTGATTTGCCTCCTCCAGTTGCTCCAGCAGTATCTGTTGCTGGTCCAGTGACATCTTCCCCTCAGTCACTGGACAGTCAATTTGTCTCGTTTCAAGCCGATATCAGAAACCTTCTTACTAGGGTGGAGGATATTCAGAAGATAATTGACAAAAATACCAAGTCCTTCTCCAGATACAACAAAGATACACTTACAAATCAAAAGGTTGTGGATCTGGGGATAAATAAACTTGCTGCAAATGAGGACTTAGTATTCCAGAAGCTCAATGAGTTGGTTAGAAGCTGCAACGCTTTATCAGCTTCATTAAAAGAAGCTTTTAACCTTACTCAGGCGAAAGTCTCCACCTCTATCTCCAACTTGCTTGGTACAACTGTTCGTTCATCAGATGTGGATCTGAAGGAGATAGAGAGGCAGGTTAAGGAACTATTGCATAAACCTGGCCTTAATGTGGTTGAGCTTGGGCAACAGATGGCTACTTTAGTTGGCCAGAAGATTGATGATACTTTGGCTGCCAGGGAAGAAGAGTTAGTTAAAAAGGTAATGTCTGAGATTGCCAAGATACCCCCTCCTCAGGTTGATCTGACCCCAATCACTACTGTGATCAGGTGCTATCGATACTCTGAACACCCAGGTATCATCCCATACTACTTCTATTGATAAACTGGTAACTGAAGTGGCGGATTTGAAAAAGAATGAGAAGGAAAGAGAAACTGCACAGGCTGGTCTCTCTCCAGATGTCATTAAAGAATTAAAGACTGGTCAAGCACGAGTTAATGGTAATGTCCTGACTCAGTCCAGAGAGACCAACCACCTTTGGAGATCATGTAACACCCCAAGCCGAGGCTCGAAATATTACGGAAATCATATAGCACAAGGTGGGATTAATGTAGAACATGAACTATATGCAGACAAGGGATTCAGTGAATCCATACAATAAGATAAACCAGTGTTGAATACAAGAGAAGTAAGTTATCATCAAGGATTACAATAGTACATCAAAGACGAATAACAGTTCTAAGTACGATGCAAAAGAGAAGGCAAATGGATCCTTGATCCATGAAGTCCATAGTCCGGGTGTACAACAAGCAAGCAACTAAACTCCATGTTCCGGATTATCCTGATTACCTGAAAAGTGTACTAAGCATAGTCAACACAAGGTTGGTGAGTTCGTAGTAATGGTTCGTAACGAACCAACATCAATAATCACAATATAAGAATAGAGGCTAGACATGACTTACAGCGAGCCTCTAAGTACACAATATCGTCCAACAACAAGATTACACAAAAGAAATGAGAGTGTAATGAGGATGCACAATGATGTATGTATCAAATGCAAGTGCCAAATGAATGAATAAGCAAATATGCCTATCCCAAGCGTGACCTTCAATCACGTATGCAACGATACCCCTCTGCCATCGCAATGGACAAGGCTGTATCTCAAAAACATCGAGATATATATGTCTATATACTCGGGGTCAGGTCTACATCCAAAATGGGTGCATACATCTATGCACCAGGATGCCGGCAATCCCCTGCCGAGGGTCCAACAATAATGTATGCAATGCTTACAAACAAATGTAAATGCATACTTCATAAACCAACAACCAATATACGATAACCTGTGCCAACAATCAATATTTCCTCAAACATAACCCAACAACCAATATACGACAATCATACGCCAACGATCAATAATCAACAACATAAGCCACTAATCACAATTTAAACCGACTATACGTACATATACTTCAGAGGATTCTACTTTCTTCAAGTCCCAGATGCTTATATATAGGGTCACCCGCAGCCTTCCCACCACATCTAAAACCCAATGAAGGCATAACCGACTTCCATGTATGTACGTCTATCCTAACAGTAATAATAATAATAACAATAAATAACTATCACAATTCTTTACTAAATCAATCAATAATCAATTGAACAATAAGACAATTCGTGATTTAAGCCTATAAATCAATAAGTACG
Source organism: Erigeron breviscapus (assembly GCA_034093135.1). Classification (NCBI taxonomy): domain Eukaryota; kingdom Viridiplantae; phylum Streptophyta; class Magnoliopsida; order Asterales; family Asteraceae; genus Erigeron; species Erigeron breviscapus. Next base: position 104,052,858 of record CM067169.1, on the reverse strand, counting down.
AGTTATGTTCTCAAGTGTAAAACACTTGGAAGCCTGTATACCAGTCAGTAGGTACAAGGTCATATCATCAAGTGTAAAGACACTTGGAAGTCTGTCAACAAGTCAAATGAGAACAACACAATCATTTCGATCACGAGTCTGCCTATTTACACTAAACAACACGTACATACACCTCGGAGGATTTTATTTTCATCAAGTTCTAGATGCTTATGTATAGGGTCGTCCGCAGCCTTCCCACCACATCTAGAACCCTTTGGAAAGAAAACCGACCTCCCTGTAAGCACTTCTATCCTAAGGATTACGATGGTACCAATACATTCATGAAACATCACGCGAACAAACAAAATAGTCTACCAATCGGAGATCAAACAGAAATCAACTAGACAGGCAATAAGTCCACCAAACAGCACACAACACGTACAAGGTAAACACATAAGTCTTACACTTTTCAGCCCGAATCCCGAAGGAGTGGGGATAAACGAAACTCACCTTGATCGGCAAGTAAGTTTAAGTCGCGTTAATTGAAGATTTTATGGCGAGTATCGGGTCCCACGCATCCACAACCTATCAAAGCATGTCATATATTATAATGTCAACTCTATATCATAATTAAGTTGGTTTAGTAAGTTTAAGTCAAGTTGCAAACCCTAATCGCATTTATAACTTAAACGAGTATGAACAATGCGCATTCGACTCGACACTTTTAGAAATGAAAGAGGTTTTGTACAAAAGTAGACTCTCTCACGATTCCAACGATAGGTCGTACGTCTAAAACGGACTTACGGTTCAAAAGTTATTAACGTTTGAAGTTTGACGCGCGCATTATGTACAGGAGGATTTCACTGCGCCGCAGTGAGCCTTTGCCAAGCTCACTGCGCCGCAGTGAGCTAACCACGACCTGCACAGACCCTAGCCACTGCGCCGCAGTGAGCCAAACCATGCCCACTGCGCCGCAGTGGGCTAAGGAGCCAGAATGGCCGAGGGAATCCACTGCGCCGCAGTGGGGACTATGTCCTCCCACTGCGCCGCAGTGGGACGACCTGCAGATCAGAACCAGCAGCTGCAAGTGCAGCAAAACGAACCCAAAACCCCCAAATTCGACCCAAATCGATCCAAAACAACTTGCAGGGACTTGTGACTCGATTTGAAGCTTAAATAAGTATTAATGAACATAAATGAACATAACCCAATCCATAAATCCGTCCAAAACATCACCAAATCATCAATTCGATCCAAACCCTAATTAAAACCCTAATTGACCCAAAACTCGATTTAAGCCGATTTAGGACTTGTAAATACTCGAAATGACCGGAATAGCATACACTAACATATATAGGAGTAAATGGGATGAATTAGACTTACCAAAACGTTCTCCCCGAGCTAAAACCCTAATTGACCCAAAACTCGATTTAAGCCGATTTAGGACTTGTAAATACTCGAAATGACCGGAATAGCATACACTAACATAAATAGGAGTAAATGGGATGAATTAGACTTACCAAAACGTTCTCCCCGAGCTAAAACCCGAATTTGGGTAAAATGGCCAAAATGGTAAGAATGCTTGAACTTCAACTTGTGATTCTTCGAGTAGACGATAATGAGGTAACGATGATTATGATTCTAGCTTAAATTTAGTTATAAGAACACCAAATGATTGCTAGAAGAAGAAAAGAAGAAGATGGATGGTCTTGTGTTCTTGAGAGAAAAAGAGAAAGAAAAGAAAGAAGAACAAGATAGATAAAGATATTTATGAAAATATCTTGGACCTTAAAGGGCAGCCGGGTCGGGTACGACCCACGGGTCGACCCATTTCTCTTTTCAAGCCAAAATTACAATCGTTTTACATTTAAACACCGGGTAAACACATTATCGACTCAATATATAACACTTAGTCATTTAGTTCACAAAACGACCCAATTAACCCACATTGTCATATTATCATCAAAATGACCCAAAACTTCATTTAACTTATTTGTTAGTCATATTTCACGTGAAGTCAATGGGTCAAAATCCGCGGATGTTACATTATCCCCCCGTTGAAAGAATTTCGTCCCGAAATTCAACGAAAACCCTAATTAGCAAATAAAGGCGGATAATTAGACTTCGCTTGATTCTCTCAATCCCAACTGAGCTCGGTTCCAAGTCTAACATTCCATCTAACCTCATGAATCATGTAACGCTCATTCTTGAGCTTCTTGACTTCACGGTCCAAATTCTCTACCGATTCACCAATAACTTCAGCTTCGAATTAACTTAAATTTCGTCCGTAGGCACATGATGTGTAGGATCCGCCAAACACTTGCGTGGGTTACCATTATGAAACACATCTTGTATGTTGCTAAGTTCTCGTGGTAATTCAATTCGACAAACAACCTTCCCAAACTTGTTCAACCTTCTTGAAAGGACCAATGTATCTTGGCTCAAGCTTTCCTCATTTCACGAATCGGACAACGCTTCTCTACGCTGATACTTTCAGGGCACAAAATCACCTACTTCAACTCTAACAGTTTCCGTTTCACATTGGCATACTTCTTTTCTTAGCTTGCGAGCTAGTTGGACTATTCTCTTAGCTTGAGAAATCGTCCTTGTCATTCCAATTAATATCCCTGTCCCGCTGCATTGGCTTTATTCGATCCTTGGTTTATCCAGTGGGGAGTGACATCTCCACTACTCAGTGCTTTGGTTGATGACATTCAATACTCATTTAACCCTTGTTATTGCATAAGATCTCCGTTTTGGTCATTAGCACATACTCTTTACGCGCGATCAAGTCTCAAGTCGGTTCGAATGCCCGTCGTCCATTAGATGGCTCCCTGAATAGGAGTTAAGCGACTTTCTTTCCCTGAAATAATAGAAATCGATTCTCCGTGCACCTACCCACTTTTCTACATGCTAACGTGCCCAGTTGTCAAATTTCATTGGTTTCGTCGTATCGTGATCGCTTCTTGTCGTCAACGGCTTCATGGCGAAGTCCATTCCAATTCGTTTTCCTTCCAATCTTCCTTCTGGTCCTTCACTACTCGCTTATTTACATCCCTAAAAGTCTATAAGGGTTTTGACTACGCGCGCGATGTTAGGAAGTTAAGTATATACGAAATTTAGGACATCGAGATGGAACAAGCCCGATGAGTCGTCCGGAAAAGCCTCGGGAGACTCAAGGTTGACAGCGACGGCGTTAGTTTTTCAGACTCTTAAGAAGGTAGCTCTAAAGACGCTCAAGTTTGAAGACTTACTCGGAACCTAAGAATTTTACTGTTACATGAGGACGTTTTCAGATACCCTTTACCATTACCATTACCCGTATATACTACTGTCATTCAATCTTTATTTTTTTAAAATTTCCAAGGTTCTAATTTTTCCAGAAACATAGAGCTAAGGAAGATCTTAATATCATTTATAGTCAACCCTCATTACCAATTTGTTCAACTAGACCCATATAACACGTCACAATTCATTTGAGGATCGAGATCTAGATCTAAGCCTACGGATATTCATTAATGAAAGAAGTCTAGTAAGAGAAGGCAGACTGAAATCGGCCCTAGAATCGAGTAACATTGAGTTGTAGTGGTCGAGGAAGAAGAATTGTACCTGTCGCCGCTTCCGAGTCGTTGTGGGCTGAAGGATAAATGATTTGAAGGGGTACCAGATCCAATGGCGCCGCTTTCGGTGTTTTACAATTCCTGGACATATGCCCAACTTGGTTGCACTTGAAACACGCCCTACATGGAACGTTGGTGGAGTGATGACTGTTGCATCTTCCACATAACGGGTGAGGTCCCAAATAAGTTTTCCTTGCCGGCTTCGCCACTTCATCTTGTTGTCCAGTCCATTGTGGGCACTTATTATGGTAGCGAGTACGACTACCACACCCAAAACACTCGCCTCTTTGTTGACTGCCTTGAGGAGGGACGACTCGAACAGAGGTTACGTTCACTGGACCCGTTCTCGGAGCTCTACAATCTCTTGCCAGATGCCCGAGTCGATTACAATTGAGACAAGCTCCACATTGGGTATTCGCGGGATGATGCTTGTTACAATTGTTACAGAAGGGATGAGGTCCCTTATAAGGCCTCCTCGCCAGTCCCGTCGCCGCTCCGAATCTACCCTTATTATGGTCATTGGGGTCAAACCTACCCGCCTTCCTTGCCCCGCTAGATTCTCCAATTTCTTTCCTTTTTGATGAGGCTCTACTTGACACCCTCTCATCGTCCATATTTATTCCGGCTTCAAGCGTTTCATTGCCTCTCTGAAGGCTTGACGTGACTTGGGCTACAATAGTAGGTATGGCGTCTATCACCGCTTGGGCAATCACGGTTGCTAGATCCGGTTCGTCGCCGTGGCTAGCCGCATTCCTTCTTGGTCTCACCATTATCTATAGGATAAGTAACGCGTCGACTCGAAAGTTAGCCACAATGCTCACATATTAGTCACATAATTAGTTAATGCTTTCATACCGATATAATATACTCATTTTATACCATTAAGCTAAGGTAGGAGTGCTAGAATTCTATGGGATTGTTACTTATTATTTTAATATGTCAAGTCCACTACAGTTGTTTACCGTTACTTCAAATAATCATGTTGATACATCCTTCAATAAAACTATGTTGTTAACTTCATTCATACAATCGTTTATCTATTAACACATTTTTACACATGTAATACCAACTACGTGTTATCAACACGTTTAAGTTGGACAACGGCGAAACCATGTACAACATCAATGTGACTACTACAGAGCATACATACATACAGACACATTACACATGCATAACATATCTGTTACTAAATCATACTAGTCAACACATCGTTCAATTACTAAATTCAACTATAGTAATAGTTCTTAAGCTTATATCCCGGGGGTTTGTTTTCTCAATTTCTTTCAGGTTAGTCGAATTAGTAGCTAGTGCTTTAACGCCGACACGCTACACACGTTCATTGTCCTTTACTAAGGCTGACATATATATATTCTCAACTAACCTACATATATCACGTTATCATATTGGCATAACGTACGTGTTTCATTTCACTGTGCTAATATCAACATATTAGAGTTATCAAGTAATCGTTATCTATCATGTCCTCAAGTTAAGTTCACGACATTTATCCACTATCATAACCAATTACTCGCATTCAACACATCTCAATATAAGCAATTAAAACAAGTCAACTAACACGGGTGGTTTAAAGTATAATCCGAATTCGATATGCTTTCTAGTTATTGACCGGGTATGTATACAGGGTGTACCAACGGCTAACCCTCCACCTAATCAACTTCCATTAAGCATATCGGTTCCTTATTATACTCTAAGCCAAGCATGCGCAATCCATGATGTCATTAACTTGTTATAATATTGGATAACCATAAAAGAGTTGATCGGGTTCTTTTAGGGTTGCCACAATATCATACTAAGTAAATAACATAACTTCATTTTGCTCTAAATCACCAAATTAGCACCAATCAATAATAACAAATCCACATTAACGACAGTCAAAACCCAATCAATGCCAAGCGTCAATCAGTGACAACAATTCATATCAATGACAATCAATTTCAATCAACACACACATTAACCCACATTGTACTCATACCACATTCATCACATTGAATTCAAGCCATCACATAAGTGGTCTTAACTACGAACTCACACGGGGATTCACATAATTCACATTGCACACGAATTTCCTAACCATGCATGCTATATGAAGAGTTTTAACTTAAGCCGTAGTCTAGGTCAAACCGCCTAATTCTCTACGACCACGCATGGGCCACCATTCTATAACACCCCAAGCCGAGGCTCGAAATATTACGGAAATCATATAGCACAAGGTGGGATTAATGTAGAACATGAACTATATGCAGACAAGGGATTCAGTGAATCCATACAATAATATAAACCAGTGTTGAATACAAGAGAAGTAAGTTATCATCAAGGATTACAATAGTACATCAAAGACGAATAACAGTTCTAAGTACGATGCAAAAGAGAAGGCAAATGGATCCTTGATCCATGAAGTCCATAGTCCGGGTGTACAACAAGCAAGCAACTAAACTCCATGTTCCGGATTATCCTGATTACCTGAAAAGTGTACTAAGCATAGTCAACACAAGGTTGGTGAGTTCGTAGTAATGGTTCGTAACGAACCAACATCAATAATCACAATATAAGAATAGAGGCTAGACATGACTTACAGCGAGCCTCTAAGTACACAATATCGTCCAACAACAAGATTACACAAAAGAAATGAGAGTGTAATGAGGATGCACAATGATGTATGTATCAAATGCAAGTGCCAAATGAATGAATAAGCAAATATGCCTATCCCAAGCGTGACCTTCAATCACGTATGCAACGATACCCCTCTGCCATCGCCATGGACAGGGCTGTATCTCAAAAACATCGAGATATATATGTCTATATACTCGGGGTCAAGTCTACATCCAAAATGGGTGCATACATCTATGCACCAGGATGCCGGCAATCCCCTGCCGAGGGTCCAACAATAATGTATGCAATGCTTACAAACAAATGTAAATGCATACTTCATAAACCAACAACCAATATACGATAACCTGTGCCAACAATCAATATTTCCTCAAACATAACCCAACAACCAATATACGACAATCATACGCCAACGATCAATAATCAACAACATAAGCCACTAATCACAATTTAAACCGACTATACGTACATATACTTCAGAGGATTCTACTTTCTTCAAGTCCCAGATGCTTATATAGGGTCACCCGCAGCCTTCCCACCACATCTAAAACCCAATGAAGGCATAACCGACTTCCATGTATGTACGTCTATCCTAACAGTAATAATAATAATAACAATAAATAACTATCACAATTCTTTACTAAATCAATCAATAATCAATTGAACAATAAGACAATTCGTGATTTAAGCCTATAAATCAATAAGTACGAGTTATGTTCTCAAGTGTAAAACACTTGGAAGCCTGTATACCAGTCAGTAGGTACAAGGTCATATCATCAAGTGTAAAGACACTTGGAAGTCTGTCAACAAGTCAAATGAGAACAACACAATCATTTCGATCACGAGTCTGCCTATTTACACTAAACAACACGTACATACACCTCGGAGGATTTTATTTTCATCAAGTTCTAGATGCTTATGTATAGGGTCGTCCGCAGCCTTCCCACCACATCTAGAACCCTTTGGAAAGAAAACCGACCTCCCTGTAAGCACTTCTATCCTAAGGATTACGATGGTACCAATACATTCATGAAACATCACGCGAACAAACAAAATAGTCTACCAATCGGAGATCAAACAGAAATCAACTAGACAGGCAATAAGTCCACCAAACAGCACACAACACGTACAAGGTAAACACATAAGTCTTACACTTTTCAGCCCGAATCCCGAAGGAGTGGGGATAAACGAAACTCACCTTGATCGGCAAGTAAGTTTAAGTCGCGTTAATTGAAGATTTTATGGCGAGTATCGGGGTCCCACGCATCCACAACCTATCAAAGCATGTCATATATTATAATGTCAACTCTATATCATAATTAAGTTGGTTTAGTAAGTTTAAGTCAAGTTGCAAACCCTAATCGCATTTATAACTTAAACGAGTATGAACAATGCGCATTCGACTCGACACTTTTAGAAATGAAAGAGGTTTTGTACAAAAGTAGACTCTCTCACGATTCCAACGATAGGTCATATGTCTAAAACGGACTTACGGTTCAAAAGTTATTAACGTTTGAAGTTTGACGCGCGCATTATGTACAGGAGGATTTCACTGCGCCGCAGTGAGCCTGCCAAGCTCACTGCGCCGCAGTGAGCTAACCACGACCTGCACAGACCCTAGCCACTGCGCCGCAGTGAGCCAAAACCATGCCCACTGCGCCGCAGTGGGCTAAGGAGCCAGAATGGCCGAGGGAATCCACTGCGCCGCAGTGGGGACTATGTCCTCCCACTGCGCCGCAGTGGGACGACCTGCAGATCAGAACCAGCAGCTGCAAGTGCAGCAAAACGAACCCAAAACCCCCAAATTCGACCCAAATCGATCCAAAACAACTTGCAGGGACTTGTGACTCGATTTGAAGCTTAAATAAGTATTAATGAACATAAATGAACATAACCCAATCCATAAATCCGTCCAAAACATCACCAAATCATCAATTCGATCCAAACCCTAATTAAAACCCTAATTGACCCAAAACTCGATTTAAGCCGATTTAGGACTTGTAAATACTCGAAATGACCGGAATAGCATACACTAACATAAATAGGAGTAAATGGATGAATTAGACTTACCAAAACGTTCTCCCCGAGCTAAAACCCGAATTTGGGTAAAATGGCCAAAATGGTAAGAATGCTTGAACTTCAACTTGTGATTCTTCGAGTAGACGATAATGAGGTAACGATGATTATGATTCTAGCTTAAATTTAGTTATAAGAACACCAAATGATTGCTAGAAGAAGAAAAGAAGAAGATGGATGGTCTTGTGTTCTTGAGAGAAAAAGAGAAAGAAAAGAAAGAAGAACAAGATAGATAAAGATATTTATGAAAATATCTTGGACCTTAAAGGGCAGCCGGGTCGGGTACGACCCACGGGTCGACCCATTTCTCTTTTCAAGCCAAAATTACAATCGTTTTACATTTAAACACCGGGTAAACACATTATCGACTCAATATATAACACTTAGTCATTTAGTTCACAAAACGACCCAATTAACCCACATTGTCATATTATCATCAAAATGACCCAAAACTTCATTTAACTTATTTGTTAGTCATATTTCACGTGAAGTCAATGGGTCAAAATCCGCGGATGTTACATTATTCAGAATGTTTTGTACAATCTTCAAAGAGTGCAAGGACATGCAGTCGTGGCAGCCTCTTGACCGATTGCCCTCCAGCCATTCTGACTGGGAAGGGATTCGGGCAGGTCTAGATGCTGCCAAGGGGGGAAGGGATGTCCTTGCACCCAGATTGCCAAGTGCAGGGACAATACATCTAGTGGAAAGGCAAGTTGTTGTTGGTGGTGCTGGTGCTAGTACTGATGCTAGCCAGCAAACTATTGAAGAGTTTGAGGATGATGGTGATAGGGGGAATGTTGACAAGGGCAAAGGTATTGCTACTGATGAATCTCTCCAGCTGGCCACTGATACACCTGTGCTAGAAACTGGTAATGTTTATAAGCTTTCTCCAGTGTCTGAAAGTGATAGCAAAAGGCTGGCAAGAATTGGTGAAGGTATAAAAGAAAGAAAGAAACAAAAACAAGCAAACCAATTGATTGCCAGAGGACAACTGGAAAGATTGAAGATACTTGATGCTAGTGATGCCAACCTGTTGGGCATCCCACTGGATCAATATCTGAAAGTCAAAAATGATCAAAGGATAATTGGCATGTTGAATGAAATGCTTGACATTGAGCTGGAAAAACATTATCCTGATGATGAAGCTGAATATGATGCCAAGAATATTAATGTATCAGTGGAGAAGGCCAGAGAGATTAGAGCCAGTGGAATTCAAAGGAGAATGGAAAATGTGAAGAAAGTGGTCAAAAGAGTACTGAATCCACCCAAGTCCAAAGGAAAGCTGAAACCACTGCCAAGAGATGCAGACTTGAGGACCTGGGTGCAACCAACTGAACCATCCACTGATGATATCAAAACTGCTGTACAGAAGCTAAGTACTGGCCAGATTAAACTGACAAATGAATCTGAGGCAAAAGCCTATCTGAATGATGTGCAACAGCGGAGATATCACCCTGGCAAGATTATTGATGTGCAAGTCTCGATCAAGCCAGGAACAAAACATTTTTATGTTGGTGTTAAGTATTCAAATGGACCCATGCACTTCACTGAAGGTCCAGATGTTCACCAGTATGGTCATCTAGAGCATGTGGAGATGCTAAGCTTTTTGGAGGCCAAGAAGGAAAAGAGTAAAATCGAAAGGGGTTGGATTTTTGTTCTCCAAAGTCTTATCAAGTTTAAAGAAAGTGTTGAATCAAGACTGAGATTTGATTCTGAAGACAACCAACCATTCTCCTCAGTGGCCAAGAGAAGGAAAACTGGCGAAGGGCCATCTGTATAAGTTTTCCTTCCAAGTTATCATCTTGTATTTTTTTATTTATATTCTTGTAAGTTGTATAAATTTCATTTCCTTGTATAAATGAAGTTACCAGTTTGTAACCACAAGGTAGATAACAGATTAAATCTAACAAACACAAAAGAAAAAAAATCCAAGGCATTTATTGATCTATAAAAATGCCTTGGAAAATTTAGATAGATTTAGTCAAACAAGTCTTTCCAGTTCATACTTGTATAGATACAAGAACTTGAAAAGACTTGACAATATTTCAGGACAATTAGGGAAAATTTGTTAGGACCAGTTTACTGATAAACCGGAGCGTCTCCAGTTGCATCTGGAGACCTGAAGAAATTGTCCAGAAATATATTGAAGTCCAGTTGCAACGTTCAGTTAACGCAACTGAAGACTTCCTCCAGTTGAGATCTGATCAGACCTGAAGACATTCCAAGTGAAGTTGAAGACAACAAATGGAAGATAGAGAATGACAATGGCAGCGAAGCCCAGTTGTCTTTCTACTCAGATATAAACTGGATAATATCGGTGTAAAGCACTTACAAAGCTTTACACTGATTACGAGGAAGACCTTTATGCTTTATATGCTTTTAACCGGACAATAACAATTGTTTATGTTTAAAGTACAAAAGTACATAAAGCAGGTTGGATAAAGTGACTTTAAGTCATACTTTATCTAGCATTTCTAAGGAATTAAATGTTATTCCTTAAATGCTCTCAACCATATTTGTACGGCCAAAGTTGACATCCCAATGTCAACTTTGCCTATAAATAGAGGTCTTTGCACAACCAAGAAACAACTTTGCATATTCAGACATTTGCATTTCTTGGTGAACTTGTGCAATATTCTCTCAATTGCAAAAAGGAACATTTCACAACTTTAAGTGTTTCGATTGTTGAAGAGAATTTCCAAGTATTAGATCGATTGTATTTCATAGGTTGTTAGGATATTTACATTTTGTATTATCTTGGTTCCGCAACAACCTTGTAATTTATTTAACATAAATAAATAAATTACACTTGAAAAATTAATATCATCTCACCAATTTACTTTACAAGTATTTACTTATTGCATTGTCTTTACTTATTTATATTGTCACTTAAATAAGTAATCTAATCCATAACCTGGTATATACATACTGCAACTGGTCGTCTCCAGATCAGTGTGTATATTGCAAAGTTATCTCACCATCGACATAGAGATGTCTTCAGTCAGTATCATCTAGTTAGTTGGGACTTACAGACCCGAACCCATTCTAACTCGGACCCGTTTTAACCCGTCACCCAACCCGACACGACCCGTACATTTTGCCACCTATAATTTCAACGGGTCAAACTTTCTTGAAATTTGGGAACAAAGGTCCATTTACTCAACTATAGTTAAGCTAGCATTTGGAAAAAAAAATCATAGTTAAAAAAATATGTTGTGGTCACCATATGAATGTTGGCTACTCTCTTTGGCGTTCCATATTTTCCATTTACAAAGTACAAGCATTCTCTTTCCTTTCTTATTATCTCATATACACCCATACACACATATATACATATATATACGCATATATATATATATATATATATATATATATAAAGTCATGGAAATAAACTACTAGTTGTTCACTTGTTTGCCTCTCAAATAATATCTAAACCATTCTCAAAGTGCTTGAGATCTCCAGGATTCACCAAAGTCTTCTTCAACTCGGGTCTAACGGGTTAAACCGGCAATTTTAGGGTTTCGACCCGGCCCGAACTGAACCCGGGAAATCATTGATATCAGGAACCGAGAACCGGCCCGTTTGGGCGTCAGGCGGGCGGGCAGGTACGGTCGGGTCAAGGGCGGGTTACAGGTTTTCGGTTAAAAATCTCATCCCTACTTATCATTGTTGGTGTTTGCTTCATTTTTAGGTTTGGTTTCGAACGGTGCAAGAAGGGAATATTAAATTATTCCGATCATGTTTTCATCGTTTTAAAAGTTATATCACTTCCATTTAATTTTGCTAAACACATTTCTCTAAGTTCGATTATTATTAGAATATGTTAACAACTAGCATTGTAAACATATCCGTGAAGTATATACTTGGCAAATGATTAACACACTGCCGAATTATTTATAAAAACGGTATGATAATGTTTTTTTCTTCTTTACTTTTAATCATAATAGACATTGTCATTGTTGTTTTGACTCGTTATATTAAAACTAGCTATTACATTAACTAAAAAAAGACATAAATAAAGTGACAGGTACACCACATAAAATACAATTAGTCTAAATCTATATACTCGGTTAAACTTAATATAGATTTATTAAACGTCTAAATATCATGTACCATTAACCAACGAAAAAAGACAGGTACACCACTTAAATATAATTAGTCGTTAACAACAAATATTAATAAAGTAGATATATTATTATTATGCAAGTATATACAACCATTACAAGTAAATCTTATAAATGTCTACACGTACATGGCCAATTGTATAAAGATAATATATGAATTATAACTACACCTTTAATATAGATTTAATATATATGAAACATAACCACACCTTTGATCAAGATTTAAAAAAAAAATCTGACAATTGATCACATGACCCACAAAGTATAAAGTGAGTCGGTCAATATATCACCGGTATACCATCACCGTATCACTTCACCGATATGTAAATAACAATTCACTTATTACGTGGCATTTATCACCGGTTAATTTAACCGACCTTTATAAAAGCTCTTATTGCTCTTACTACACGTTATTGTCCTGCACACTTTAATTTTTTTTTATTATCATCTTATATATATATACCCATTTAAACTTCCAAAAACACAACTAAAACAACATATTAAACATATTAAACACTTATTTCTTCATCTCATAAACTGCTTCGGCAGTTATGATCAAATGGTTCAAGGTGATGACCGCACAAGCAAGTTGTTCCATAGCAATTTCAATCTTGTCGATCTTACCCTGCAAATAAGTAAAGTATTGACACTCAAGATCAGTACAATACCCGGTTTGTATATAATCGATCTGTTCTCGACACCATTGCTTCTTCGCCTTTAGTTTTCGACCAACTGCAACAAGTTCCTCTTTGAACCTTTGGTGGTCGAGGATATCAGCCATGATACTCTGTTGCACTTGATCGACAGTCATTGTTGTTTTGACTCGTTATATTAAAACTAGCTATTACATTAACTAAAAAAAGACATAAATAAAGTGACAGGTACACCACATAAAATACAATTAGTCTAAATCTATATACTCGGTTAAACTTAATATAGATTTAATATATATGAAACATAACCACACCTTTGATCAAGATTTAAAAAAAAAATCTGACAATTGATCACATGACCCACAAAGTATAAAGTGAGTCGGTCAATATATCACCGGTATACCATCACCGTATCACTTCACCGATATGTAAATAACAATTCACTTATTACGTGGCATTTATCACCGGTTAATTTAACCGACCTTTATAAAAGCTCTTATTGCTCTTACTACACGTTATTGTCCTGCACACTTTAATTTTTTTATACTGAAACAGGTGGAAGGGTAATGTTAATTCAACTAAATTAGACAAAATCTTAAACTTGAAATCATTTCCTCAGCTTTTCACGAGAAAGGAAAAAAGGATCAAACTATTGTTGGTGGTGCAATTATATGGTTAGGATATCGAATACTCAAAGGGCTTAACTAATTCTAAGTCATTAAGCCTATTTGTTTCTAGCTTTGTCAAAATTTAAGCGTTGGTTGTTGATGCTAAATTGCATGTCAATTAAGTGTGTCATTTAGGATTTTAGGTTATGATTAGACGTCAATAATCTGTCACAAAACTATGAATTTTTGTATGTTTTCTGAGATAAGAGACTACAAGATTTACAATTGTATTTGAAGAAGCATCGAATACGTACTTTTAATTTCGTGCTGATTCACGCATTCTCAAACACATCTTCTAGCTTGTCAATTGGTACTTTAGTACAACTCTATTCTCGGACTAACCGCTAAACTCTCGACCTTCTTTTAAACATTTGTAACCTTAACTTGGAAATGCAGAAGTTTTAACTTCGACCTTCTTTAAACATTTGTAACCTTAATATGATTTAACAAAATGTGTCGTTAGACATAGTTGATGTGACATAAAAATAGTTCTAATATAATGGTTATTATATATATTTTCAATAAAGCATGTTATTTGTTTAATTTACTTTTTTACTCTCATTACTGGAAATTAAAATGAGCAAGCTAAATAATTTCAAGAAAAATAGCCTTATTCCATGCTAGACTGCACATTAAACACTGGTCATGCTTGTACCACCAATCCATACACACTACAACCTTAATTCCCAGCTTAGGGGGAGGGAGTCGAAGGCGAGATGCATCGCGAGATGGGGGAAGGTTGCGCGAGATGGGGGAGCTTCGGGTGCCATGGAAGCGAGCTGGGTGCGAGCTGCAGTGAGCGAGCTTCAAGCTCGCGGGAGGTTGAAGAAAGGCTGAAGATGCAGGGACTAAAAGTGACAGGTTTGGAAAGTGGGAAGTAACCGTTACAGGGACTATAAGTGCAAGAAAACAGGCGCCAGGGACCAAAGGTGTAAATGTGCTGAAAGTTTTTTTTTTTATTTTCTTATATATATATACCCATTTAAACTTCCAAAAACACAACTAAAACAACATATTAATTCCTAAAATGCCATTTTATTTGTTAAAAAAGTACAACGATCAGAAATTAAAACTACTTAACATTACAACTTAATTAAGAAACATTACAACATAATTTAGAAACATTACAACATAATTTAGAAACATAATAGTTGTTACAACATATTAAACACTTATTAAAAGACAAACTTATTTCTTCATCTCATAAACTGCTTCGGCAGTTATGATCAAATGGTTCAAGGTGATGACCGCACAAGCAAGTTGTTCCATAGCAATTTCAATCTTGTCGATCTTACCCTGCAAATAAGTAAAGTATTGACACTCAAGATCAGTACAATACCCGGTTTGTATATAATCAATCTGTTCTCGACACCATTGCTTCTTCGCCTTTAGTTTTCGACCAACTGCAACATGTTCCTCTTTGAACCTTTGGTGGTCGAGGATATCAGCCATGATACTCCGTTGCACTTGATCGACAGTCATTGGTTGTTTTCGGTATGAAACATTTGATGAAGAAGCCATTTAAGATGTATAAAAGTTTGTGATTTGATCAGAAATGGTTGTTAAGAAGCCATTATTTATACAGGTAAAGTAAAAGACGCTCCTCCAACGTTCAAAATTCAAAATATTTACATTTTCAGTCCCTCAAACGGCCAAAAATTCAAAATATTTACATTGTCACTCTATAAATACCAACCTAGAGCTCAATTCAGATTCATCACCATTCCAAATTTCATTCTTCTACAAACTCACTCACTCTTTCTAACCAAATGGCGTTCTCATCATCAAAAAAGAATGTTCACCGACCTCGTCTGACCGAAGATGAGATGAAAACACGAATCATGGCTGATATCAAAGAGGACACCCTCCTTCAAACTGAAGTCTCTGGGGTCATGGGTCACCTACGGGAGAAAAGGCGACAATGCGAGCAACAGGTTGAGGCAATACATGCACCAGGGCGCAAGGTCTCGAAGCACGAAGAGACGTATTCTTTGTTTCTGCAGGATGAGATCAAGAGGGTCAAGCGGGTGGTCGATGATGTTTTTAAGGCCGGTCACACGTTGGGTGACCAATGCACTTGGGCCGAATCGTACCACGACAATTGCGGAGAAGACAAAACTACGGATGAAGTCAAATGCCCGCAACACGACAAGTGGTGGCTCAACGATTACGCTTACCGTGGCTTAGGAAAAATGTCAATCAAAGATGATGACGATGAAGAGTAGTTATGTTTTTTTTTTAAGTTATGCATTGTGTGTTTTTATTATGTACGGTGAAGTTTAACTATGTATTGTTTTTTACTTTTAATGTGTTTTAAGTATTATGTAATGTGTTTTGTTATTAATAAAACATATAAATTAAAGAAGAGTTAGTTATGTAAAGTTTATAAATGTTAAGGATGAATTATTGAAATATGAAGAAAAGGTTGGGAGTGATGGTTGTCACTAAAAAAGGTTGAAAAAAAGGTTGGAGGGTTGAAATGAGGTGGAGTAATTTGATTGGATAATTGAAGGGAGATGAGAGGGTTAAAAATCATCACTCCCTCCACCCTTATACCTTTAAGCTAGTTAACCTCCTCACTTTACCTTCAAGTATATATCTTCTCCAAGTACAAACACAACAACCCAACCCCCTTCACATTGAACATTAACTTTTGTAGATCTCAAATCTTACTTATACTCAGACATTTTACTCCACGAATTAATTAATACTTTAAAAGTCTCTGGCTATGATGCATCCGTTTTCATGATCCTCTTAATCACCTACAAAATGAGCATTACGAGACCATAGTGAGAAATTACATCTATATATACCTTAAACAGGTGTAATTGAAGAAGATATATGATTTCATCATTATGAACATGATCGTTAGAGTTACACCAATTATGTTTTTTCATCATTATGAACATGATCGTTAGAGTTACTTTTATAATCACATATCTTCAATTACCTGTTTAAGGTATATATAGATGTAATTTCTCACTATGGTCTCGTAATGCTCATTTTGTAGGTGATTAAGAGGATCATGAAAACGGATGCATCATAGCCAGAGACTTTTAAAGTATTAATTAATTCGTGGAGTAAAATGTCTGAGTATAAGTAAGATTTGAGATCTACAAAAGTTAATGTTCAATGTGAAGGGGGTTGGGTTGTTGTGTTTGTACTTGGAGAAGATATATACTTGAAAGTAAAGACTCGTCGAGGCTTTGCCAAGACCGAAACCAGGACAGCTCAATCAACACAATTGGTGTCCAAACCAACCTAGTCAAGGTGATATTAGACTTGTATCTAACTCAATCAGAACAAACATTGATCGATCCACTTACAACTCTAGATTGTAAATAGTACGTAAATATTATCAAAAGAAACCAAATAAAAAAGCAGAAACACATTATACTCGATATATAAATCTAAAGAAGGCCATACCTAATTAAAAAAGCAAGCTTCTGACAAACAATTGACAGAAGATAAGTTTAAGTCAATAAAATAAACACAGTAGAATAGAGACCAGATTAAGGAAGTTGGAAGCTTGCTGCTAAGAAACGCACAAAAGACCCGCCATTATATACTACTACTTGCATAATAAGATAAATTTAGCATTAACTTAAAAGAGAAGCAAAGAAACTCACTTCAATTACATTGGCCTGTTGCAAATTACAGATTGAAAGGGAACCAATAATAAATCACAGCCCCTGCAAAAGTGTTAAACATACATACGAAGATAATATCATTAAACATGAAAGTTCAAGTTTGGAAGCTCATCCCAATAGACCATTCTTTAAGACTAGTTCAACTATAAAATCCGAAGAACTAACTACTTGATTAGAGGCACTGAATGTAATTATAGTAATAATCATAAACTAGTTTAAGGCAAGACCACATACCGAATATGCAGCCAGCAGACCATATGGAGTAAAGAATATCATTCAAGAGGACCTACAGAGCTTTATACCAAAGGAAGTTAGTACAAAAACTGTAAACTAAAGCTACGTATGAAATCTAAAAAGTAGTGAAGTCCATAATAAGCGCAATACACATACTATTTTATGCACCAATATAGTGTTGTCCATTGAAAGCTTATGGCACTTAAGATCCCTAAAATTATCAAGCAAGTGTTTTTGTCTTGAGAACCGGTTCTGAATTCTATTAGGTTAGATACGACAAGATGAGTGAGTGGGCACGAGGGTTCCTAATAGACACATGTTGTTCAGGTTGAATGACAAATGTTATCTTGTTTATTTTTTTGAAACTTCAATATGTGTTTATTATAAGTACATGAATCAGAAAATTACAATAATAATATAATCTAAATCTTAAACAAAATAATGTTGGGGATTATTGCTGTACAAAATATCTCGGTGTGACATTCAACCTGTTAGAACCAAACACCCTTATAGCTAGTGTTTGATCAAATAATCGCACTATGACTCAACCGAAGGTGTGGAAGGGGTTTTAGGTGTTTTGTTGGTGATTCCCTTCCGGTCAGAGGGCAGTAAAGCCGCTTTACGGCTATGGTTGTTATCCCTAGCCGGCTTATGAGGCTTAAGGTTTGTATGATGTAATTAGGGTTTTTAGAGGTTGAATATCATTGATCATGATGTGCCGTATGGCACCTCCTCTCTTTATATAGAGGGTAAAGCCTTGGAGAGGAAGATAGGAATTTAGGGTAAATCCCTTCCTCTTTTCATGATATCTTCTAAGTATGGAAGATATGTTTAGGACTCTCAAACCATGTCCTAGGTTTTAGGAATGTTTGATTTCATTCCCTTTTGGGGAGATCGGATAAGCATGGAAAGAATTCATGTGTATCCGTTTTGTTATTTTGTGATTATCTTTGGGACCTCCAGAATTACGGAGGTATACATCATAGCTTTGGCTACGGATACGTTTGTTTGGTACAATATGTTAGTACCTTCGCTGCTTACGAAGGGTCCTTCGTATCCAATCTTTTGTACGGAGGTAGAGCTCCGTATACGGTATATCATCAAGCCCCCCAGTCTGATGGGAGAGTCTATCTGTAGAGTATCGCATTAGACTTCATAAATAATCTAAAGGAAAAAATAAAAATAATAGCGTACCTTTTTAACCGGAGCTCGAAGGAGCCTTGGTTTTTGGATGCTCCGTTGCTTCTTTGGAACTCTTTTTAAGGGTAAAGTTGCCATTTTACCATGCCGCGTACATATCCCATCAAGAGTTAATTTGAGCGTGCTTATCCCAAGAAGGAAATAAATTGACGGTTTGGGTGGTTTCTGTGCCGATTTTTCAAACCATCCCCTTTGTCTGCTATTTATTTGTGACGGCTTCGAAGAGTGTTTTTCTTTTTGCACTCTACTTACTCTTTTCTTCATCTTCTTCAAAAATATCCGTTCCCCCATTTTCATCTTCTCCATACTATGGATCTTAATCATTTTCGGGTTATTAGTACCACATATTCAGAGATGACTGACGAGGATGTCGCATGGTTTCGCCGGTGCTTTTGCCGCCCCAATGATCCTGAAATTAGGGTTCCGGGACGGTCGAAATCGATTCTAGATGCACCAACTGGATTCATAGGTATGCATACCGCTCCTTTTTTCTGATGGCAATCTTAGGTTCCCTTTGTCCCCTTGGTTATTAGGGTTACTTAATTACTATGATCTGTATTTATCTGTGGTGCACCCCTTAGCGATCACCATGATAATTTCATTTATCGTTATTTGCCGTGTGTACGAAGTAGAGCCCTCGATGAGTGTTTTTCGATACTTCTTCAGACTGGGTATTCGTGATGGTTAGGTTATGGTTGAGGAGAGGCCTGGTAGGTTATTTTTTGATATAGGTGATTCTGGTATATTGAACTGGAGACCAGGGTTTTTGTTTTTCAGTGAGGATTATGTTCATCCGCTGTTTAGGGGTTTGTTGAGTACGGATAGGTTGGTGTCGGGTATGTCTTTTGAGGATAATGTGCATGACTGGGTTACTCTTGATAATCCATTAGTCCATCAGGTACGTAGGTCACCATTTGAGTTGATTACCTATCCTTCTGTGATTCTGTATCTTTCTGGCATTACGGTGTCATGGGAGGGTTCTCCTGATGAGCCGGTCTTGATATGGTGTTGTGAAGGTACCATTCTTCTTCTTACCTTTTCTGCCAATTTCTTTTTTACTTTCATCTTATTTCTTTACGTTGTATTTGTAGAGTTATCGCTTAGGGAGGCTGTAACTAAGGCTGGCAATTTTGACACGAAACCTGTTAACACGACACGACACGACCTGTTCTTAACAGGTTTCGTGTTTGACCTTAACAGGTTTCGTGTCTTAACAGGTCCAGACCTGTTAAGACACGAATCTTAACAGGTCTGAACATGTTCAGACCTGTTAAACCTGTTAGGCACCTGTTAAGATTTTTAATATATAATAATATATGTATATTGGATAAATGTAAAACATAATGATGTAACTTTCCTCTTTCACTTTAACTTCCCAGTTCCCGCCCAACCCAACCCCACATCCCATTCTTTTTCGTTGTCTCCTTCTTTCTTAACTTCTACACATATTTGTGAATCCATACATATTACTTTGAATATCTAAGAAGATATTCTTCTACATTCAGATCTGATCCTAACCATCATCCTCATCAACGTAGATTTCGACATCACTGAAACCGGATTCTGGTGGATCCACCCGACGACGGAGATCTCGCTAACTACAACGACAACGACGGAGATTTGCATCGTGGATCCGATTGGCAACGACAACGACAATCGCCCTCTTCATCACCACCAGATCTCGTAATTCAACGACACGACGGAGATCTCGCTAACTACAACGACAACGACGGAGATCTGCATCGTGGATCCGATTGGCAACGACAACGACAATCGCCCTCTTCATCACCACGACGGAGATCTCGCTAACTACAACGACAACGACGGAGATGCATCGTGGATCCAATTGGCAACGAAACGACGAGATTCGTAATCCACCAGACGACGGAGATCTCGCTAACTACAACGACAACGACGGAGATTTGCATCGTGGATCCGATTGGCAACGACAACGACAATCGCCTCGTGGATCCATTGGCAACCAACGACAATCGCCCTCTTCATCACCACCAGATCTCGCTAACTACAACGACAACGACGGAGATCTCGCTAACTACAACGACAACGACGGAGATCTCGCTAACTACAACGACAACGACGGAGATCTCGCTAACTACAACGACAACGACGGAGATCTCGCTAACTACAACGACAACGACGGAGATCTCGCTAACTACAACGACAACGACGGAGATCTCGCTAACTACAACGACAACGACGAGATTCTGGTGATTCACCAGACGACGGAGATCTCGCTAACTACAACGACAACGACGGAGATTTGCATCGTGGATCCGATTGGCA
Organism: Erigeron breviscapus; assembly: GCA_034093135.1. Taxonomy (NCBI): domain Eukaryota; kingdom Viridiplantae; phylum Streptophyta; class Magnoliopsida; order Asterales; family Asteraceae; genus Erigeron; species Erigeron breviscapus. The sequence continues at coordinate 104,031,722 of CM067169.1, read as the reverse complement.
ACGACAACGACAATCGCCTCGTGGATCCGATTGGCAACGACAACGACAATTCGCCCTCTTCATCACCACGACGGAGATCTCGCTAACTACAACGACAACGACGGAGATCTGCATCGTGGATCCGATTGGCAACGACAACGACAATCGCATCGTGGATCCGATTGGCAACGACAACGACAATTCGCCCTCTTCATCACCACGACGGAGATCTCGCTAACTACAACGACAACGACGGAGATCTGCATCGTGGATCCGATTGGCAACGACAACGACAATCGCCCTCTTCATCACCACCAGATCTCGTAATTCAACGACACGACGGAGATCTCGCTAACTACAACGACAACGACGGAGATCTGCATCGTGGATCCGATTGGCAACGACAACGACAATCGCCCTCTTCATCACCACGACGGAGATCTCGCTAACTACAACGACAACGACGGAGATCTCGCTAACTACAACGACAACGACGGAGATCTCGCTAACTACAACGACAACGACGGAGATCTCGCTAACTACAACGACAACGACGGAGATCTCGCTAACTACAACGACAACGACGAGATTCTGGTAATTCAACGACACGACGGAGATCTCGCTAACTACAACGACAACGACGGAGATCTGCATCGTGGATCCGATTGGCAACGACAACGACAATCGCCCTCTTCATCACCACGACGGAGATCTCGCTAACTACAACGACAACGACGGAGATGCATCGTGGATCCAATTGGCAACGAAACGACGAGATTCGTAATTCACCAGACGACGGAGATCTCGCTAACTACAACGACAACGACGGAGATTTGCATCGTGGATCCGATTGGCAACGACAACGACGGAGATCTCGCTAACTACAACGACAACGACGGAGATTTGCATCGTGGATCCGATTGGCAACGACAACGACAATCGCCCTCTTCATCACGCAAGACGGAGATTGCATCTGAATATAAATATGTGTTAACATCTCCAGAAAGAAGAAAGAAAAAATAAACAGGTTTCTTAACAGGTTTTTATCGTGTTACCTGTTAATTTTCGTGTCGTGTTCGTGTTAGGAAAAAATGACACGATTACTTATCGTGTCGTGTTCGTGTTCAACCCCAACAGGTTTCGTATCTTATCGTGTCGTGTCTACAGGTCGTGTCGGAACTGTTATGCCAGCCTTAGCTGTGACCATGAATCCTCGAGGCATGGTTGTTGGTAGAAGGCCTCTGCCTCATTCTGATGATGATAAGGAGGGTCCCCTTTTTGCTGGTGTTGTTGGTTCTGGACCTCCTCTGAAGAGACAGAGGGTGAGCGGTGGTCCATCCGGTGCAGCGGACCCTATGGCTGCAGGCCCCTCTGTGATTATTCTTGATTCTTCCCCAGTAAGGGATGAAGTTGCTGCTGCTGTACCGGTTTCTAATGTTGAACAGGGTATGTGTGCTTTCCCTTAATTCTGTTGCTTATGTCTTCATAAATTTGATCTGTGTGTCTTTCTTTCTTTTAGCTGGTACTTCTGATCCTGGGCGTAGGCCTGGTAAAGAGCCTGTTGAAGAAACTGGAGCTACTACAACTGGTAAGTGGTTTTTGATGCTTTTCTTCAATTGCTATTTCTCTTTGTATTTATAACTGAACCTCTTCATGTTTTAGGGATTCCTCTTCAGAATGAGTTGCCTGATCCACAGCTTTGCCGGATGAGTTTGGACATGCTAGTTCCTGATCACTTGAGAACTAAGTTGGATACCATGCCAGCCCAAAGGCTTGATGAGATGACCAACCAGGCTCTGTTTGCTGCCGGTATGATTGGTTTGGCTAGCAGTGCTAGGGTGCACTTTCTGGAGGAAGATCTGTGGAGGCATAGGGCAGAGTTGGCTTCTCTGAGGGCTGCTCAGTCTGGCGGAGGTGATGCTTCTTTAGTTAGTTCTTTGTGGAGGGAGCTCGCTGATGCCAGGAAGCTCTGTCCCTGGCTACACAAAGTTTGGATGCTGCTCATGAGCGGATTGCCACTCTCACTGCTGCCGGACCATCTGCAGTGATCAACAACTTGGAAGAGAGGATTGCTTCGAGGGAGTTGGAGTTGGTAAATAGAAGAAACTCTATGCGCCAGGTTATTTCTGGTGTTATTCCTCATGTTTTCCGTATGTTGATGGCAAGCCCTGAGTTTGATTAGAGCCTTGATGAATTGATCGAGGCTAATCGGGCTGATGCGAGAGCCTTATTACTTTTTTGTATGGAGAGTCGTGGGCAGGTTGTATTGAGGGGGAGGGAGAGGCTTCTTGGTACCGAGGAGAGGATCATTGCTGCTGAAGAGGCCTTAAGGAATGTTTCTTTTCCTTATATCCAGCAGATTTCTTCAAATCCTTGATGCTTCGGTGGCTGATCTTTACAATGTTAGGCCTTAAGGAATGTAAAATATTGATCCCCTGCACTCTGTATATATATTTTTGATGCTCTGGACATGCAATAACTTGTCTTCTTATGTGCTTTGCTTTTTACATTCTTCATAAAAGAAGTAGTATTGTGTCTTTGTTATGCTCATACATTCTTTAAAGAGTGTCTTATGCATTTATGCTTATGCACTTCCATCATAACGAAGGAGTGTCTTATGCATTTTGGTCATGGGGTTTTACCTCATGTTTATGTTGAAAGTCTTATGGGCGTCCCCTTGACTATTCAATTTTTATAAGATTTTATGCGCATTTAGAAATTTATTACGATCGTTTTATATAATTTTTCGGGAGCTTGTAAGTACATTGGCAGGAGGAAATTTCAATTTCTTTGTATTGTTCCTAGCTGCTACTTTTATGCTGCCCTATTTGATCCGTTAATTTGGCTTATCCCGAGGGAAAATTATGCTCCAACCGGTCTTGATGCCTATCGTTGTCCTCTGGGTCCTTTCTGAATTATTCTTCTGTTGCGTTTGTACGCCGGTACGGAGCTCTTTCCTCCTCCTTCTTCAGTAAATGAGGAAAGTATTGTTTGCATCCCCCCGCGAGATTTGTACTGTACGCAACCATGTATCGTTGATGCTATCATATGGAATTTCTTCATTCCTTCTCTACCCAAGAGCATGTCATAGGGCGAGTCTGCTTTTATCACGATTGCCAGGATCCTCGCTGTTCTCCGCCAGGGGTATCCTCCAATAGTGGCGTCCAGCCATATTTCTCCCAGTGGGCGGATGCGTTCACTGGCGAATCCTACCACCTCCGTGTCTAGTGGTGTGATTGTTTCTCGGAGTTTCTTTGGCAGTCTGAGGAAACTTTTTCGTAAATTATATCTCTCCCACTTCCTGTGTCCACTTGTGTATTTTTTAGGAAAACGCCGCCAATGTTCACACTTATTAGCACCGGATCTGTCGATACCTTCTCATCCAGTTCTCCGAAGTGATAATGTTGTGGTCCTTTTTGGATCAAGGTCTTTGACAGTATCCTGCTCCGGTGTTCTCCTTGCTCTGCTTTGTCGACACTTGGCCTTCTCCTTTTTACCAGGTGTGCTAACTTGTTTTCTCTGGCTGCGTTGTCTATTTGCATCAGTAGTTCTCTGCAGTAATCTGTGCCATGCCCATATCCGTTGTGGAAACAACAGAATTTGTCCAGGTTTCTGGTTTCCCTCGCGGATAGCGGCGGTGGCCTGACGAATGTCTTTCTATTTCTTCGGATGATAAGATTTCCGATGGGGTCTTCCGGAGGTTACCTATTGTTCTTTTGTAGCTGCTTGTCCTACCACCTGTTAGGGAGGACTCTCCAGTTTCCATATTTTCTGCTGGTTTGGTTTGTTTCTCACTCTTCTTTATCATGGGCTTCCATTTGGCCATAGCCTTTTCTGCTATTTCTTCCGCATTCTGCCACTCATGGAACTTCTCCATTAGTTCCATGTAACTTCTTGGTTTACTGAGGCACAATGCCGTATCAGATCTCCCGACCGGAGGTCGTGGATGGCTCCAGAGATTCTTCCTTCCTCTGATATATGCACTAGCTTTCGGGTGCTGTCTCCGAATCGCTTCAGAAAATCTTCTGTCTCTTCGTCTTCTTCTTGCTTGATAGTATGTGCCCGTAGGTGAGAGCCGAACTCCTCCCTAAATTTTGACTTAAAGTCTTCGGTGTCATGGATACTTTCCTCAGGTAGGTTTTCGAGCCACTTCCTTGTCTTTCCGTGTAAAAGGTAGAGAATGACGTGGCAAATTGTTGGATCTCTCCAACCTTCTGCTTTGGCAACTTCATCTACACCTCCCAGGAATTCATCAACATCGGAGGTACCATCATATCAAGGCGATACCTGTATCTACAGTATCTTTACCGGAGGTACATGTTGTTGCAAACGTTTGGTAAATTGTGCGCATGACCCCTTGTATTTAGGCTCTGGTCTTTGTTCTGCCTTGTCTTTTTCGACTCTGGCGGTTGGGTTTGCCTTGATAGTGTGCTCTTGATACTGCGGGGCCACAACACTGTACGGGTAGTACCATGATGTCTGCATGTGTCCCGGGTAGCTTCCGTCGAGTGGTGGTGTCCCTATGTACTGGACAAACGATCCTCCGTAGGGATAGAAGTATCCTCCGGGGTAGTATGATGGATATGCACCCGACGTCTGATACATTCCTAACCCGGGTGTTGTTTGCACAATGCCTGCCACAGGCATCCATGTTGGGGTTCCCTGATAAATCGGGTATGATGGGTGTGTTAACATCGAGCTTTTTATTTTGTTAACTTTATACTTGTTACCCGTTTCCTTCACCTTGTTCGGGCCTTCCTTAATTGGATGTTGTTGGGTCCTTACTGCTGAATTGCCTTCTGCTTCCTGGGTCTGACTTCTACCTACTTCCCTATGTCCCCGCACTACTGGCGACAGGCTGGTTTGCGCCTTGTATTCTGGGTATGATGCGTTGTCTGTCCCTGGAGCTCGAACCGCATCTCTTTCAGCGTTATATTCCCTTGTGTTGAGATTGCTGCCCACAACCTCGTCAGGGGCCATCTTCTGGCAGGCCTCATGACCTACCATTAGGCCGGCTGACGGTTGTTGACCCTCTCCGGTTTTTTGTTCTTCCGGGAGGTCGTGTTCTTTGACGGGGAGAGTCTTGTCATCACTTGCCTCATGGTTATGGGCAGTGTCTGATCTGTGTTGCTCCGGAAAGGGATTAGGGTTTGACATAATGCTTTTTTGATCGTGGCTGGATTCGATTTTGGGAGCAAAAGGTCCCACGGATGGCGCCAATTTGTTTGATCAAATAATCGCACTATGACTCAACCGAAGGTGTGAGAGGGGTTTTAGGTGTTTTGTTGGCGATTCTCTTCCGGTCAGAGGGCAGTTAAGCCGCTTTACGCCTATGGTTGTTATTCCTAGCCGGCTTATGAGGCTTAAGGTTTGTATGATGTAATTAGGGTTTTTAGAGGTTGAATATCATTGATCATGATGTGCCGTATGGCACCTCCTCTCTTTATATAGAGGGTAAAGCCTTGGAGAGGAAGATAGGAATTTAGGGTAAACCCCTTCCTCTTTTCAAGATATCTTCTAAGTTTGGAAGATATGTTTAGGACTCTCAAACCATGTCCTAGGTTTTAGGAATATTTAATTTCATTCCCTTTTTGGGAGATCGGATAAGCATGGAAAGAATTCATGTGTATCCGTTTTGTTATTTTGTGATTATCTTTGGGACCTCCGGAATTACGGAGGTATACATCGTAGCTTTGGCTACGGATACGTTTGCTTGATACAATATTTTAGTACCTTCGCTGCTTACGAAGGGTCCTTCGTATCCAATCTTTTGTACGGAGGTAGAGCTCCGTATACGGTATATCATCAGCTAGTATGTTTATGGGACCTGTTTGAGATTGAAAACTAGCCAAACCGATCTTTACATGTATATGAATTGAAATTGGAAATTTTCCAATAAAACCCTTCTTAAAATATTTACGAGTTTACTATTTTTTTTTATGTTCTCTCTTCGACAAACATGACTTGAGTTCCTTCCCTACACCACAACTCTCGTCTTTTTCATTTTACCCTCTCCTCTGCTACCGACAACCAAACTCCTGTGAAATCTTCGCCAATGGAAACAAATGGTTATGACTCACAGACGAGATATTTGACAAAGCAAATCACATGTAAGTCAAAACCTCCCACAAAACAAATATCATAGATAGCTACTATACTCAAACACACACTAACACAAAACACAGCTATCAGATTTCACCAACAATCCAAGCTTAGAATTATCTCAACATGACTTTCAACATTCGGACACATCGAGATCCTAAGACACGGACACTAAGAGCCGCTGTAAAAAAAAGTAGCCAAACTTCAACACACATAACAAATTACATCCATATATACCGCAAACATGTAATTGAAGATATATGATTATAAAAGTACCTCTAACGATAATGATGAGAAACAACTTTCTCATTTTCGATTTTATCCTTGAAGCGGTCAAGACACTTGACCTTAAGTATCCTTTAGGAGGTCAAGAACCGTCCATCGTCATGCTCATCTACCAGTGTTATATCATGGTTTTTAAACCTTGTTTCATAATGAACATGATTTGTTGGCCATATCATATTGTCAGCTTCATATTTGGAGACTTCTCTGCTCCACTCAGACATTGTTCTCCAGTTTTTAATTAACACTTTATAAAAAGTATTCTCGGTTGAAAAATCTTCGGAGTGATACTCGTCAGCCTCAATCCCATCATCGTTCCGCTCCCGCGTCCGCTTCTTAAGATGTGGCGGCGTCTTCTTTACCATATTTTCAATGAGAGGATCACCCACACAATCGTTTCTCGTCCCTTCCGCGAAAAGGACCATGAAACTCTCTAAGCAAATTTTTACTCTGTACGGACTTGCAATGTCATCCATATACGTTAACTCGACGAAACGTTTCCTAACGTACCTGTAACAAAAAGGTAATATTAGAAGAATTAAAACAACTAGTTTCGAATATTTCGAACAGGGATTTTAATATAAAATGAAAAACAAAAAAAATGAAACACATTACACGATGTTAAATTCTTTCATTTCACCCCGATCGCTATATTGGAGATTTTGGCCAACTATTTCCTTTGAACCGTCTAGAAGTTGTTTTCCTTTGTCCCTTTATTTCCAGCCATACTACCTCTTAGAGGACCATGATGTAGTATGGCTGGAGGTTACAAAACAAAATAAGTTGCTAAGACTAGTTATGGCGGTAGATGACTACTATATCTTAGGATATAGTTTAAGTGAGGAGAAAGGCAATAAGCATGAAACCACACTCTGGGAATTAAGGGACAAAGGAAAACAACTTCTAGACGGTTCAAAGGAAATAGTTGGCCAAAATCTGCGATATGGCGATCGGGGTGAAATGAAAGAATTTAACATCGTGTAATGTGTTTGATTTTTTTTGTTTTTGTTTTTATATTAAAATCCATGTTCGAAAAATTCGAAACTAATTGTTCTACTTCTTCTAATATTACCTTTTTGTTACAGGTACGTTAGGAAATGTTTCGACGAGTTAACGAATATGGATGACATTGCAAGTCCGTACAGAGTAAAAATTTGCTTAGAGAGTTTCATGGTCCTTTTCGCGGAAGGGACGAGAAACGATTGTGTGGGTGATCCTCTCATTGAAAATATGGTAAAGAAGACGCCGCCACATCTTAAGAAGCGGACGCGGGAGCGGAACGATGATGGGATTGAGGCTGACGAGTATCACTCCGAAGATTTTTCAACCGAGAATACTTTTTATAAAGTGTTAATTAAAAACTGGAGAACAATGTCTGAGTGGAGCAGAGAAGTCTCCAAATATGAAGCTGACAATATGATATGGCCAACAAATCATGTTCATTATGAAACAAGGTTTAAAAACCATGATATAACACTGGTAGATGAGCATGACGATGGACGGTTCTTGACCTCCTAAAGGATACTTAAGGTCAAGTGTCTTGACCGCTTCAAGGATAAAATCGAAAATGAGAAAGTTGTTTTTCATCATTATCGTTAGAGGTACTTTTATAATCATATATCTTCAATTAGCTGTTTGCGGTATATATGGATGTAATTTGTTACGCAGGGGCGGATCCACATGAATGATAGTGGGGGGTAATGCCCCCAATAACTTTGAAATTTTTGATACAATTGTTATTAGTTTTCAAGATGAAAATGGCCCAATATTCACAATGCCCCCAGCCCATATTTTCAATGCCCTCTTCAAACTAATAAAATAATGATAAAAGTGAAAGAAATTAGAAACATCATGACATTATTTTATAGTACTCTGATATTGCTACCCTTTTTGTCACATATCGATGCAGGACTCTTATAATAGTTTCTTTGTTTCTCTATTTATGTTTGTTGAACTAAAGAAACAAACTATATTTACAATGAGTATAACTATTACGAGTAGTTCATATGTGTATGTATATACAATTTTATAATGATTTCTTATAAAGTTCATTTTCATATTAACATTTACAAGACTCTAAAACTTTCTAATCATTTTAAAGATTGCAACATGAGAAAGAGTTAAGTAAACTGTGAAAATCTACTTATGATTAATATCAACAGTTGTCTATTGTTGCAATAGAAACTCAACTATTATGATAATAAGAACAAGGTTAGGACAATGAGTGACCCGATCCGTTTTTAACAGATTCGTTATGAGCAGTTACGCCACTCGCTCATGCTAGAACCTTTTTTCCACGTGCCCCCTACACATCAAAATCCTGGATCCGCCTCTGTTGTTATGTGTGTTGAAGTTTGGCTACTTTTTTTTTACAGCGGCTCTTAGTGTCCGTGTCTTAGGATCTCGATGTGTCCGAATGTTGAAAGTCATGGATCGTCCTTCAAATAATTGATCGAATCTCTATTGGTACAGCACGGACAATGTTTTTTTTTTAGAACAAACGGTCAATGATACATGTTGAGACAGATTAGGGATATCCCCATGCCATAATTCATATGGTGTCTTGTCAACCTTCTTGGTTGGAACCATATTGAGAATGCGTACAGCAGTCTCTAGAGCATAATCCCAAAACGAAATTGGGAGAGTTGTAAGGTTCATCATAGATCTCACCATGTCTAGCAAGGTTCGATTTCTCCTTTCAGACACTCCATTATGTTGAGGAGTGTATGGAGGAGTAAGCTGTTGGACAATTCCACACGCTTTCAGATAATCCTTAAACTCTTGGCTTAAGTATTCACCACCTCGATCTGAACGAAGAATCTTGATGGTTTTGCTGAGTTGATTTTCTACTTCATTTTTAAACTCTTTGAATGTTTCAAACACTTCATGTTTATGTTTAAGCAAGTAACATAATCATAACGACTGAAATCATCCGTAAACGTTATGAAGTAGCTAGCTCCTTTTCTTAACACATGTCTAAATGGGCCGCAAACATCGGTATGAATGAGTCCAAGAAGATCTTTAGCCCTCTCCGGTTTATGCAGAAAAGGTTTTCTAGTCATTTTGCCGGAAACACATGACTCGCATTTATCAAACGATTCATCATTTAATTGTAAGATCCCCTCACGTTGGAGTCTTTCAATGCGATTTTTGCCAATGTGTGCAAGACGACAGTGCCAAAGATAGGTAGAGTCCAAGTTAGTCTTGGCTCTTTTGCTAACATTATACATTGAATTATCATTTAGTGAATCACAACCACACATATCAATTTCATAAATACCATTATTATCAATAGCATCAAAATAATGAACATTATTTGTAGAAACTGAAATACCATTATCATTAAAAACATTAATGAATCCGTTGTGTTTTAACACTGAAACTGAAACTACACCTCTAGTAATAGATGGCGCATAATGACAATTGTCTAAAACAATAATTAAACCGGAAGGAAGAACTAAATGATATTCTCCAATAGCTTCAACAGGTGCTGGTAGACCATTGCCCACGAACAGCTGCAAAGCTCCGGGCTTCAGCTTCCTCCTTTTCCTAAGTGCCTGTAATTCATTACAGATATGAGTTCCACAGCCAGTGTCATAAACCCATGATTTACGCTTAGTAAAGGAAAATAATTCAATGGTGAAGATACCTGAAGCACTAGCACTGCTAGCTTGCTTCTTCTTCACATTCAACTCGGCAAGATACTTGGGACAGTTCCTCTTCCAGTGCCCGACTTCATTACAATGATGACAGGTCTGGTCTTTTGCCGGACGCTCTTTCTTAGCCGGAGGGGTTTTCTTTGGTTTGGGGGAATTAGCAGCTTGCTTACCCTTGCCCTTACCATCAAACTTGCCTTTAGCTTGGTGCGATTTCTTAGCTTTCTGGATCCGACCCCCCTTTATCATAAGAACATTTGGGTCATTGGCCTTCTTTGGAATCGTCTTCTCATATTCAATGAGCATAGCATGAAGTTCAGTGACGCTCTTTTTCATAGAGTGCATGGTATAGTTTTGCACAAAGCCCTCAAATTCCTTAGTAAGGGATTTGAAAATCATGCCAACTTTTACCTCTTTATGATAAGCGTACTCCATCGAATCCAATTTGTAAAAAATGCTCTTCATCTTGAGCACATGACTGCTAACCGATTTTCCAGATTCAAGTTTCATGTCATGGAGTTCCACGACTAAGTCGAATAGTTCCACTCCAGCTTGTTTTTCATACAAGGATCTAAGTTCTCTGATCATATCATATGGAGTGTAATTCTAGAATTGTTTCTGAAGCTCGGGAGACATGCTCGCAAACATCAAACAACAAACTTCATTGAATCTAGTGTATTGAACTCTATATTCAGTTCTTTCAGCTGCTGTTGATTCAGCACCTGGTTCGGTTGGCCATTGCCTTTCAATGACATCCATGCATTCTTCAACTCTTAGAACAATTCTCAGTTGACGATACCAGTCATTGAAATTTGATCCATTAAGCTTTTCTCTTTCAAACATTTGCCGAAAAGCATTGGTGTTTGTAGGAGGATTCATTGCCATCTACAAAACAGATTAAGTGCAAAAATCAGTATTTTCGATAATAGATCCTTAAGAAATCAATTAGCCAATGTTTATAAAATAAACAATTAATTTCATTAAGGCTAGGATCCAATTGACATACACTCATTTCATCAGTTGATCTGCTAGAAATGATTGTACTCAAAAGGTAAGTGACGAGCAGTAATTGCATTACATGTGCAATTCCTAGTAAGAATGGGACCTACAAATTACATTTGATTCATCAAGTGATTTGTAGTCATGTTTTGTCCCATCTTTTGCCACGGGTTAAGGTCTCACCGCTTAACTCGCTTTAAGTCGTCCAACCAAGAATGCGCAAATTTGTCCACCACTGTGTACCAGTGAGTGGGATTTGCCATGCAACTGCCATTTCACCACTGTGTACCAGTGAGTAATTTGCCATGCAACTGCCATTTGTCCACCACTGTGTACCAGTGAGTGGGATTTGCCATGCAACTGCCATTTCACCACTGTGTACCAGTGAGTAAAACAACAGCCACAAGTGTCCTTTACAAGTTGGATGGCAATGACTTAAGTTTATTGGGTCAATCAATTTGATGTGTGATCAAAAAGTTATGTTTGAAGATTCATGCATATCTTCTAAACATAATATGTTTATAAAACTCATTTTTATGCCTTTAAATACAAAAGAGCTCGGTAGCTCCATTTGAACGCACAAAGAAGCGCAAGGGCAAAGGTTTGCGATGGACGCAATTAAAAACCCGCCCTTTTAGGAGGCTAACACACTCCGACTTATACCTCTCTTAGAGTTTGTTCAAATGGGTGAGCCGGTGTATCTTTTGATTTTAGGGCACCAATTTTATAAACAAAATCATTATTTCAATGTAATTTAGTCAAGTTTAATTTTCGAAAAACAATTTTGCACACAATTTTCTTAAAGGGCAAAACTAAACATACTAAATATAAACACGTAACAATTAGGTATCCATCCTCGGTTAGGCCACTATGGTTTAAGATTGGCTCCCCTTTCTCAAGGAAAAGGACCACATACATCAAGTAAACTTGATTGCGTAAGCCAAAATTTAATAACAAATTTATCACATAAACACATAAGGTGCTGATTTGAAAATTCCAGCAGCTTCACGACCCATTTAGGCCTAGAGGATGGCCGAACTGGACTTAGCACAGAACTACAAAGTTGTAGCCCTATGAGTCAAGTATCTACTGTTGAAAGGACGACTTCTAACTCCTTACGGATTAAAAGATATGATCGTTTTAGTGGACTGGTGTCAAGCAGCAACATTAATATATAATTATCACATTGTCAAACAATTAATTATTTTAATTATCCACCTAAAAAGTCCTAGTGATCAAGTAATTTTATCATTATAACTAAGTAATAATCATGAATCAATTGCATGTAAAAACTCATGATTATTACTTCTTTTTAACAATTAAAATAGAGGTAATCCATAAACGCATGCAATTAACACATTAATCATGCAATAAATCAAAACTTGCAATTTGGGTTTCCAAAAAAAAAAAATTATTTTTTCCAGATTTTCGAATTGGGGTTTATCAAAAAAAATAATTTTATTGTTTATTTCATTATTTTATTACAATTAAACCAATTAATTAATAAAATAATCAAAATAATTACATAAAAAATTCGAAAAATATGAAACCTTAACCCCCCTTCAAGTTTTGATTTTAGGTAATTAAAAATCACATGGGTGGCTCGTGATACCACTATTGGAATATATAACTAAATATCATTATTCACGAGTACGCAACGGAAGCAAATCAAACCATGTAATCAAATAATTAACCTTGAAATAGGATTAAGGAATACCTCTTAATGTAGATAATAAAGTAAAGAAACCATAAAAGGATTTGAAGTAAATCCCTCTACGATTGCACACACGATCCACCGATATAGGTGTGCTAGCACTTGATCACGAACCGAGCAACCTTTGGCTTGATCTCTTTCTTCAAAACCGAAAACCAAAAACCCAAAGGGTTTTCCCTTGGTTTTGGCCGTCCAAGATAAGAGAGGAGAGGGGGAGATGAGAGGTTTTTGGAGTTACAATTCTTATGTGTAATTGTTAAAGAAAACCATAAGCCTACCTTTAGTATTTATAGGTAGAACCAAACTTGGCCATCAAGTTTAGGGTTTCACTAGGAAACCTAGTAGGGAGGCCGACCCCCTATGGCTTTTCTAGAACCTTCCCTAATCGTTTTATCTCCTTACTTTAACGACCGTTAGCTAGTAACCGTTAAATATTAATGACCGTTCGTTAACTTATTCGTGATCCATATTAATTAATAAATCAATTAATATTAACTATATTTGAATCGAGACGTGTGACCCCGTAGGCTCAAATCATTTCCGGACATACGTTCATTTTACGTGATCACATACTAACAGGGAGGTCCATCATTATTGTCCAGTCTTCAGAGCCATTGGGCGTAAAACCAATAATGCTTTTGAACATGTTTGAATGTTTGATGTTACAGGACTCTTTTTTCATGTCAATGGAATTCAAAAAATTAAAAATAATGTGTGTTTAATATATAATCCTTTAGACTTGTTTAGCGCCAAGATTCAAATTGAGTTGTGTTTAGTCAATATGCATGTGACTATCTTGACGGTTCTTACACAAGATACCAAAAACCCTCTGATTGACTTGATCCAAAGACAACCGCAGCCGGTCCTCATTTTATAATTAGTCGCTTTGGGTTAAGTTAATTGCAACACACTTATTATATTAGGCGTGGTGTTTTACGGAGTAATTAACCTGTAAACACATGAATCAGTGGAAAGGGTCCAATTAATGATTTCGAAGTAATGTGTGTGAATAAAGGGATTTGAAAATTATTAGGTTTATTGAATTGTTATTAATCGATTACAATATGAGGATATGACCTCTATTTATACAAGAATAAAAATCTAATTATGGTAACAAAGTCATGGTTTTGTAAACCGACTCTAATTCCTTGATCGAATCTAATTCCTTGGTGTGTGCTCCAAGTCTTGTGATCTTATCCCATTGACTAACACTCCCCCTCAAGTTGAATAGCGGGATTACCGAAATTCAACTTGCTTAGACATTTATGAAACATAGATGTTCCCGCTGCTTTGGTTAAAATATCAGCAAGTTGATCTTCAGACTTAACAAACGGTAACTTGATAATTCCATTCTCAAGCTTTTCTTTTATAAAATGACGATCAACTTCCACATGTTTGGTTCTATCATGTTGAACTGGATTTTCTGAAATCTGGATAGCAGCTTCATTGTCACTCATGATCTGAATACTTTCTCTAGGAGCAAAACCTATTTCAGACACAAGTTTTCTCAACCATAATGCTTCTGCTAATCCTCTAGCTATACCTCTGAACTCAGCCTCAGCACTTGACAAGGGAACAACTTTTTGTTTTTTACTTTTCCACGTAACCAGTTTATCACCTACCATAGAAAAATATCCGGAAGTTGACCTTCGATTACCTTTATCTCCTGCCCAATCAGCATCTGTATATATCTGAATCTTGAGATGACCATTAGCTTTAAATAACACCCCATGCCCTGAAGTTCCTTTAAGATACCTGATAATTCGCATAACTGCATCCATATGATCTTCCTGAGGTTGGTGCATAAACTGACTCACCACTCCAACAGCATATGCTATATCTGGACGGGTATGGGCCAAATAAATAAGTTTACCCACCAACCTTTGATATCTATCTTTATCAGTAGCTTTAGCTTCTGTCTTCACAAACAACTTTTGATTGATGACCATAGGCGTGTCAGCTGGCTTGCAGTCAATCATTCTTGTTTCAGCTAAAAGATCCAGTATATACTTTTTCTGACAAATGAAAATTCCACGATTTGACCTTGAAACTTCTATTCCAAGGAAATACTTCAGATCTCCCAAATCTTTCATTTCAAATTCTGCAAACAAAGCTGATTTCAGTTGCTCAATCTCATTTTCATCATTTCCTGTGATAATCATGTCATCAACATAAATTACTAGACATGTCACTAGATTCCCTCTATGACGAAGGAATAATGTGTGATCTGAATTACTTTGCCGATATCCATACTTCTTCATAGCAAGAGTGAATCTTCCAAACCAAGCTCTAGGTGACTGCTTCAATCCGTACAAGGACTTTTTCAACTTACAAACTTCCCCGTGTTTAAAATCACGAGAAAATCCTGGAGGAGCTTCCATATACACTTCTTCTTTTAATTCTCCGTGCAAAAAAGCATTCTTCACATCAAACTGATGAAGAGACCAACCCTGATTCGCTGCTATTGAGAAAAGAACCCTTATTGTATCTAACTTTGCAACTGGGGAAAAAGTTTCTGAATAGTCAATGCCATATGTCTGAGTGTATCCTTTAGCTACAAGTCTTGCTTTGTACCTTTCTACATCCCCATTTGGTTTATATTTGATGGTATATATCCACCTGCAACCTACCGGCTTCTTTCCCGTTGGTAGAATACACTTCTCCCATGTATCATTCTTAATAGAGAATATTTCATTACATACCCCTGGGGTATGTCATATTATTAAATTTCGCCCCTCTTGTTTTTTCGTATCATTACATACCCTTATGGTGATTTTTTGTATCATTATCTACCCCTCCACGTAACGTCCGTTTGTTGCCATCCGTTAACCCCCTCACGTGCGTTACACGTGAGGGTACTTTAGTCTTTTACCTCTAAACTCCCACTTTTTCTCCTTGCTTTTTTTTCCACATCTAACACATAAACTAAAAACACACACACACACACACTCAAACTCCACAATATTTCAGATCTACATCTATTCAACCACACACATATATTTCTTTATATATTCAACTACACACACATAAAAATCCCAGATCTACATCTATTTCTTTATATATTCAACTACACACACACACACATATATATATATATATTACCTGCTAATATACATCCATACAAAATCAATCCAACAAGTTCAAATGCTCCTCTCTCTCTCTCTGGTCATTTCCCCTGGTTTTTTTATTGCCTGTTGACGGCTCCTCACCCACCACCGGACTACCACATTTCCGGTGACCAAGACCTCCGCCGAAACCACACCACCACCCCTATCACACATACCCATCTCTCTTTTCCCTCTCTTGCTGCAGATCTGGTAGATTTATTTGTCTTTGTCCTCCTTTTGCTTCGTTTTTGGTTTCCGGTGGTGGTGGTTTTCGGTGATGGTGGTTTCCGGTGGTGTGTTTCCGGTGGTTTTGGTTTCCGGTGGTGGTGGTTTTCCGAAGTTGTAACAGTCACAAAGAAGATCGGTGGTGGTGGTTTCCGGTGGTGTAACAGTCACAAAGAAGATCGGTGGTGGTGGTTTCCGGTGGTGGTGGTTGAAACTTTTTCTCTGATCCAATAGGTAGATCTGATCTTTCTTTACGTTCTTTATTTTAGAAGATGTTTGTTTGTGCGTGTGATTTCAACAAAAAAGGATAGTAATAAGATCTGGATACGAAAGAGAATAAACAATTTGTATATAAAAATTGATGTTATATATATATATCAATCTGTTTCTTTTTTGTTTATTTATCCCAAATAGCAAACATTGACTGACATAGATGGTGATGTTTGATAAACATATTTATAAATATTATGATGTTTATATTTTATTTCATCTCTGTTAAGATGTAGTGTTTGTGGTTAGATTGTTATTGATATTGATGATGAAGAAGATAATGATTGTCAGAAATAGAGATTGATAAAAATACTAAATAGATGTAAATTCTAAGTTTTGATTTGTTTTATTTATTTAGATTTATAGATATAGATGTGTGTGTGTGTATTCATTATTATAGAGTTTATGCATATAAGAGAACAGCAGGTGAAAGAAAGGGGATGGTGTTTTACATGCAAGTGACTAAAATACCCTCACGTAGTATGCACGTGAGGGGGTTAACGGAGGGCAACAAACGTCTGTTAAGGGGAGGGATATGTAATGAAGCAAAAAGTCACCATAAGGGTATGTAATGATACGAAAAAACAAGAGGGGCGAAACTTAATAATATGACATACCCCAGGGGTATGTAATGAAATTTTCTCTTCTTAATAAGAGCCTCCATTTCACCTCCATATCATCCTTCCACCTTTTTAATTTCAAAGCATGCTCTACTCCTGACGGAAGCTCTTCTGAATATAACTTCGCTGCAAATGCTTTTGCTTCTTTGGACAAATATCCTTCTGCAATATTAACAAAGTCGTCTACCGGATACCTAGTAGACCGAGAACTTCTTTCTGGAGAATACCGTTTTGCAGGTATTCCTCTGGTAGACCTTGGAGGAAGAACATACTTTTCTGGAGCACTTTCTGGAGTTACTTCTTCTACATTTTCTGGCTCTTCATTAATATTTTCCTGCACTTCATTAGCTGGAATATCCATATCACTCAAATTATGGCTCGGTTCAGAATTACTTACCTCGGATATCAGGCCTGGACTTGGGTTGTCACTTTGAGAGGAGGACTGTAAATCTTTGGAGGAAACACTTGGAGTAGTCTGAATCTCTGATGAATATCGAAGCCAACTCAGTGTGTCATTTTGTTCCTCCCCCTGACCACTGAGTTCCTGCGAGTAAAAGTACTTGGTCTCCAAAAAATCACAGTTCATCGTAGTAAACATACGACGAGTTTTCGGATTGTAACATCTATATCCCTTTTGAGTAACCCCATATCCCACAAATACACACTTTTCAGCACACGGTTCAAGTTTATTACGATATGATTTTGGAATATGAACAAAAACTGTACATCCAAACACTTTAGGTTGTAGAGTAAGAACCGATGGAAGCTTATGATACTCAGAGAGAACTTTTAAAGGGGTTTTCATATCTAGAATCTTTGTAGGAAGACGATTGATCAGATAGGTAGCAGTGGCTAAAGCTTCTGGCCAGAAACTTTTTGGAACTAAGGACTCAATAATAAGTGCCCTAGTCATTTCTAAGAGAAGTCTATTTTTCCTTTCTGCAACACCATTTTGTTCTGGGGTGTGAGGACAAGTGGTTTGATGGATTATTCCCTTGGACTGAAAAAACGAGTTCATTTGTGAATTCACATATTCTCCACCATTATCTGTTCTCATAATTTTGATAGATTCTTGAAATTGAGTTTGGACCATTGTGAGTCCCAAATATAGATGATTAACTAAACCCGACTGACAAGTACAACTAATCTTGATGGACAAGTTAAGTTTACGATCCAGATATGGATAACAAGAAACAAATGACTTAACGTAAATAACAAGAACTAAATGGCAGAAACTATATAAAGATATATATGTATAATCAAGTATGTAGCATTGAGACACGTTGTTTCCTTTCTAATGTATTTGATTTATTGATATATAAACAAATACAAGGATTGTTGCGGAACAAAGATAAACACCCAAGTGTAAGTATCTAAACAATCCCGAAAAACAAGTGATCTAAATAACTTGGAAATACTCGTAAGTTTTACTTAGAGTATATCTCACAAGTTGCAATGCTAAAGTTTCAAGCCTTTTGCAAGTTGTGAGAAGACTTTGTATTTATAGACCAAGTCCATGATGACATGGACAAGATCGTATAAAAGTGGTTGTGAGCATTTAAGGAATTAAACTTAATTCCTTTCATGCTTGTACTAGGAAGAGTATATAAGTCAGTTGATGTGACTTATAGTACTACGTTCCAAACCTATACTTTTACCTTGTACCTTTTATTAATGGATAAATCTATTAACTGGGTAAAGGTATGTAAAGTAAAAAGTCTTCCTCGTAATCAGTGTAAAGTGTTGTAAATACTTTATACTGAGATGTTTCAGTCTTTGATCTGGTAGAATCACTCTTTGCTCGCTTCTGAGATGATTCTCTTCTTCATACTTCAGTCTTTGACTTCAGAATGAATGCTTCAGATTTATCTTGATCTGAACTGAAGTGAAGCTTCAGTGAAGTAATTCTAAGACGGCTCAGAATTCTATACAAACGTTTTCACTGAACTTCAAGCTATTTCTGAACAAATTATACTTGGTCGATTTCCGACCTAACAAATTCCCCCTATTTGTTCTGAAATAGTGCATGCATCTCAGACTTCTATCTATACATGCTTGTAAGTCTGAAATGCAAGTTTTTGTTTAAGTTGTAAAAATTTTCTAAGTACATCTTATAGATCATTGATGTCTCGGAATTTTACTTGTGGTTTTTCTAACTTAAACTTACCATCTACTTATTGGTTACAATTTGCAACATATATATACAAACTGAAATGTTTGTTACAAATGTAAATATATTACAAGTACATGATAAACTAAAAAAGGAACTACTTCTTGGCAGGCCTTGAACCAGAAGGTGCCTCAGTAGGTTTCCTCTTCAGTGGAGAATGATCCTTCTTTCCAAACAATCTTCCTTCAATTTCTACCTTGGCCTGCATCTTTTGTTGTATTCTTGCTAACCATGCACCAATCAAGGCAGATTTCGGCTTCCCCCTCAGAATTTGGATCATCTCCCTATGCTCTGAAATCCCAAACTCGTGCACTGAAACCTGATGGTATTCTTCAGCTGCCCTTCCTTCTCTTTTAACAACCAAGTCAAAAAGCTTCAATCCATCAGCTTTTGTTACTTCCATATCAACTATTTTGGCTGAATGAGATCGATGCTTCATATAATGCTCATATTGATCCCTTTCATGTTTTCTTTCAATTTCAATAGCATCATCAGACATTGGTTTGAAGGTAGAAAGATCAGCATCACGAACATTCTTTCTTGATGATCTTGGTCCAGTCACTTTGGGCTTAATGGTTGGTCTGAGCAACTCTTTCTCAACCTTCAGAACTTCGGCCAGAATTTCCTTCCTTTTGATCGCCATTTCTTTTTCTCTATTTTTCTTTAAGTCTTCAATGGACAACTTAAAGGTCAAACTTTCTAACTTTTGTTCCAGAGGAAAGTAGTTCATCCCACACTCATACTCAAGCATATCAACAATAGCCTTTTGCACTCTTGGATCATTTTTGATTTTCAAGTATCTTTCCAGTGATAAACCAAGAGCTGCAGCATCTATATGATCAAGGGTCCCCATCTTCAGATGTTGTTCCCTTTCTCTTTCTTTGTTTTCCCTCCACATAATAAATTGATTAGAAACCTGCTTTTGCAACGCTTCCAACTTCTTACTATCAGCCTCAAGATCGTGCAAGGGATAACCATGCTCATCCACATTCTCACCAACAATGATTCCAGAACCCTTAGAACTTTTCTTTGGTTCTTCTACTTCTTGAGCCTTGCCTTTGCCCTTGTCTTTCTTCTGAACTTGTTCCCCCTGAACTGAGGCACTACCAGATGGTACCTCAGTTTGCTTCTTGGTTGCTTCAATCATTTCTTGAGTACTAGCCAGCAAACCAATAGGCACACTTCCCCCTTTGGGAATCTCTGAAGGCATTTTAGCAAAAAGGTCAATTGAAGTTTTAATTGCCTTCAGTGGTTCCCAACTTTGTTATTCTAGGCAATCACATATACCCTTTGCCATTGTAGCAAACTGAGCCCTTAATCTGAATGAAGAATTAAGGTTCAGTGCTTCTTGATCTTTTACATCCTTCAACATCTTTCTATCTTCTTCAGTGAAAGAAGCAGGGGGAGGAGGAGCAATAACAGTTTCTTTCTTCAGAAGAGTTAGAATTTCATCTAACTGTTTGGACTGATTCTGAACTGAATCTTCAAGCTTGGACACTGAATCTTTTACTTCATTTACAGCCTTGTCCACTTTGTCATTTGTGTCTTTGGTTAGTTCAGCAATCATCATTCTAACCTCCGCACCAACCTTCTCAGAAATGGATTCTGAAATCTGAGTAACTAGATTCTGAGTTAGCTCAGACTTCAGATTATCAAAAATACCAACACTTATAGAAGCCCCAAGTTCTTTTTCATTTATACTTGGCTTCTGAACCAACTCATGTACTTCTCTTCCAACAGCCATAAAATCTTGCTTCAACAACTGAACACAAGATGTCAAGTTTGCAACCACCGAAGCTTGCACATCTCTTTTTGTTAGCTTGAAGGCTTCTCTGATTGCAGAGCTCACCTTGTTGCAAGTCATCACCAGCTCATTCAGCTTCCCAACTACTAGTCCTTCGTTTCCAGCAACCTTGGTTAACTCAGTTCCAAGAAACATCTGAGCACCTTTCATTTCAGCCACAGAACTAGTATTGGCAGTTAGAGATTTGGTTAAATCCTCCACCCTAAGAATAAGGCTTTGGACTTCGGTTTGAGTTTTCTCTAACTGTGCTTCTACATTTAAAGGAGGTGGAGGTTTTGCAGAAGCAGGAGCAACAAATGGTAGATTACCAAGCCCTTTAAGTACATTATTCATTTTTAAATCAGTTGGACTCTCAGATTCTGTCTCAGAATCCAAGTCCTTCTCTATTGGGGCATCATAATTGATAGGCGGTGGGATGTTGTGAATTTGGGGGTGAAGAAATTGAAGTGATGGAGTGAAAGTTGGATCGGTGACATAGGCAGGAGTAGTGCCTGGTGGAAAAATTGGATGTTGATGAGATGGAGGTGGTGGAACATAAGGATCAAGATCTTGTTGTTCTGGTTGAATTTGGAATTCTGGGGGAGGAGGAGGGGCGTTTGCGAGGATGGTGGCTGGCTCAGAATCGGATTGATTCGCCTCCAATAATCCCTCGTCAAACTCAAAATCAGCAAGGGAATCGAGATTCCCCTGAGGTAGCTCATCGTCATCCCAGAAAGCATTCACTTTTACAATCTGGTCAGATATGCTCTAGTTTGGGTCACTAGTACCCGCACCAGTTTCTGGTTCAACATCTGCAGAAGCAGGTGCATCGTTACCAGATTCAATGATTTGCTCAACCTTATCTTTAGGTCGACTAACGGGTCCCACATTCTTTTGTGGCCCACTTAGTGACCTTTCTGAACCAGCTAGTGTGGCTGAAACAGTTTTATTAAATACCTGAAGCATAGCAGAAGAGAGTTCAGGCTCATCTTCAGCAGTGGATGCCTTTGAGAAATCTCTGTTGTATTCTGGTACAGAAGCTTCAGGTCCAGCTTGATTATAAGCATCACCAAGAATATCCATGAAACATAAGCTCAGAAATCTTGGAAAGGCAATATGCAGACTTCTCTTTCCTTTTAATTTTGTAATAAGCTGAGAAAAGAGAATCTCAGCAAAGTCTGCTTGTATCCCATTCCAAATATAATACCCCATCTCAACTTGGGGTAAAGAAAGTTGGTCCAACCCTCCATGGTTGCCACCAAGACTTTCCACAATCTGGGTCCAGAAGAACCTCTAGCAATTGCCAAATCCAGACATAAATATGTGTCCGGAGGTCTTCAGATTACCATCAGCATCCTCCATATCGCCATGACCGGTGGCGACTAGAACCTCCCTGAAATTGACTCCTTTGAGTCGTTTAGCAAATACCTGGGAAGGTTCGAGGTAGTTCAGATGAAGGGAATTTCTGAACCCCTCAAGAGTGATAACACACTGCTTGGTGCCCTCATTGAGAGTGAAGGAGATGGATTGTTCATCTTTGCTCACCACAGCAGTATACCAGAATTCAAGCAAGTATCGATGATACAATGCCTGAGGATTAGCGGTCAGAGCATAATGAAAAGGGGATTTCTCCCAAAAATTATTGATTTTTCCCATTAGCGTTTTGGATTTCACATTTAATTGAGCCAAGAAATTGCTCATGTTAAATCGAATTTGTGAAGGAGTGAAATTCTTTGGCCATGTGGCAGATGTTTTCACATCATCCGATGGAGTATATTTAAAATTGATGAGCGATTTAGGTTGTGAAGAAGATGATGATTTAGACATTTTTAAGAGTCGAAAGTGAAAGTGAAAAGAATATGAAGAGTTAAGGAATTTTGAGAGTAAATATGAGAGAGATTGATGATTGGGAAGTAAATGAAAAACGAAGTAAATGAAAGATTGAAAAGGAATTTGAATTTAAGATGGAATACAAAGTGATTTTCCAATTAAAAACAATTTCTGGGGTCAAGTCCGCATTAAATGCAGAGACGTTTGAGTGACCCCACCCTGTAACACTTTTTTCAGAAAAAGTACTCATTTCTTTCTCTTTTACGGCGCAACTTGTGTGACACATAAGCATGACCAACGTAAGTTAAAAACATAGTATGCAGTAGGCCACGTGTACACATAATTGACCAAGTATCAAAAAATATCTTGAAAGGATTGTTGTCTTTCAGTGATGACAAAATAAATTCTGAGCATGGTCAGTTCCAAAGAGATCTGAACCATCTCAGTTAATAAAATTCAACTGAAATAACTTTGATTTTCTGAAGTGCTTCAGTTAAATACGTTTTTCTGAGTAAAAGGTTCCCCCTCAAAAATGAAGGTTTATTTTAAAGTTAGAAAAATATTTAACATTCCCCCTGAAGTGATGATCCATGAATTAATAAGTGCCAAGATAGTATCACAAAGGCGTTCGATAGCTA
Source organism: Erigeron breviscapus (assembly GCA_034093135.1). Lineage (NCBI taxonomy): Eukaryota > Viridiplantae > Streptophyta > Magnoliopsida > Asterales > Asteraceae > Erigeron > Erigeron breviscapus. The sequence continues at coordinate 104,008,347 of CM067169.1, read as the reverse complement.
GGCGAGCAAAAATTACATGGATCGCTCAGACTGGTGAACCAGATCAGTGTCACTGAGGCGTTCATAACAAGATTACCAGTCTAAGGATTTAACATACCCAACTCACTGACCAGATGTTTAAAGGTTTTGACATCTAAAGGTTTTGTAAAAACATCAGCGAGTTGCTTATCAGTGGGAATAAAGTGCAATTCAATATCTCCTTTCAGAATATGATCACGAATGAAATGATACCTGAGATCGATGTGCTTGGTTTTCGAGTGCATCACAGGATTGTGAGATATGGCAATGGCACTAGTATTATCACAAAAGATTGGAGTCTTTGTGTAAGTAACACCATAATCAGTCAGCTGGTTTTTCATCCATAGAATCTGAGCACAACAACTTGCTGCAGAAATATACTCAGCTTCTACAGTGGATAGTGATACTGCAGTCTGCTTCTTACTGGTCCAGCTTACTAATTTGCCACCAAGGAAATGACACCTCCAGTGGTGCTTTTCCTGTCTATCTTACAACCTGCATGATCAGAATCTGAATAACCCATTAGATCTAGACTGGAGCCTTTGGGATACCAAAGACCCAATCTGGGGACACCTTTAAGGTGTCTGAAGATCCTTTTGACAGCATTTGCATGTGCTTCTCTGGGATCAGACTGAAACCTAGCACAAAGGCATGTTGCAAACATTATGTCTGGTCTACTTGCAGTTAAATACATCAGTGAACCACCATACCACGATATTTTGTATGGTCCACTGGTTTTCCATGTGGATCAGAATCCAAAGTTAATGGAGCAGAAATAGGAGTATCTTTTGATGAGACTGAATCAAATTGATATTTCTTTAATAAATCTCTGACATATTTTTCCTGGTTTATGAAAATACCATCTTCAGTTTGTTTTACTTGAAGTCCCAGAAAATATGTCAGTTCATCCATCATACTCATTTCATACTCACAATACATGATTTTAGAAAAGTTTTTACACATCTTCTCATTTGTAGAACCAAACACAATATCATCAACATAAATTTGTACTAAAAGGATATCACTTTTATCATGCAATATGAATAAAGTGTTATCAATTGCACCACGTTTAAAACCATTTTTAAGAAGATGTTTAGTAAGAGTATCATACCAGGCTCTGGGTGCTTGTCTCAGACCATATAAGGCTTTGTTCAGTCTGTACACCCAATGTGGTTTTTCTTCATTAATGAACCCTGGTGGTTGATACACATAAACGACTTCTTCTAGTTCTCCATTCAGGAATGCACTTTTGACATCCATTTGATAGACTTTAAACTGATGATGAGCTGCAAAAGCTAAGAATATTCTTATAGCTTCAAGTCTAGCAACTGGTGCAAAAGTTTCATCAAAATCTATTCCCTCTTCTTGTGCATATCCTTTTGCAACAAGTCTTGCTTTGTTTCTGATGATATGACCATCTTCATCCATCTTGTTTCTGAAGACCCATCTTGTCCCAATTGGTTCCTTCTTCAGGTTACTGGGACAAGGAACGAGTTCCCATACATCGTTTCTTTTAAACTGGTTGAGCTCATCTTGCATGGCTTCAACCCAGCTTGGGTCTTGCATAGCCTCGTCAATCTTCTTGGGTTCAATTAGAGATAAGAAGCTGACGTTTAAGCATTGATCGTTTGTGGCTCTTCTGGTCTGAACCCCTCTACTGGACTCTCCAATAATTTGCTCGATTGGATGTGCTTTTGTCCATTTAGAGTATTGACCAGGATGAACAACGATATCAGTGCAAGAACTTCTCTGAGTACCTTCAGGAGGAGCTTCAGAAAATACATCTTCAGCTTCTTCTTCTTCCTGCAGATCATGACTTGCATCATGAAATTCTTTAGATTGAGGTTGCTCAGTGGAGCCTGATATCAGAGGAGAAGCAGCATGTACATCTGATCCAATAGTCAGTTCATGAGGTAGTTTGAAACTGACTGGAGGATAAAATGGAATGGTGCTAGGTTTGTTTATTACTGGTTCTGAACGAAGATGTTCAGAAGCAGGTTCAGGTGATTGATCAGTTTCAGCAATAGGATCAGAATCACCAAAACTTATTGAATCATTCAGAATGTATACTGGACACCCAAATACATGTAAGTATCCAATATTAGGCTTTCTATTTCTGAGTACTTCATAGGAGGTCTTCTTGTGTCTTTTGACATAAACAGATCTGTTCTGAGTGTAGCAGGCAGTTGCAACAGCTTCAGCCCAGAAATTCTTGGGAAGACCAGATTCATTCAACATACTTCTAGCAGCTTCAATCAGCATACGATTCTTTCTTTCTACAACACCATTCTGCTCTGGTGTGTGAGCTGAGGAGAAGTTCTGAGATATGCCAGTTTCAGTGCAGAAGGACTCCAGAGTAGCATTTCTGAATTCAGTGCCATTGTCACTTCTGAGCTGACAAACTTTTCGCTTGTGCTTGAGCTCAATTTGTTTGATGAGAGCAATGATTTCAGCAGCAGCTTCACTTTTGGACCTGAGGAAAATCACCCATCAGTATCTTGAATATTCATCAACGATAACAAGGGTGTACTTCTTCCCTGCTCTGGTCTGAACATTCACTGGTCCAAAAAGGTCCATGTGAAGCATATGAAGAGGTTCAGTTATACTAAAGCTTTGTTTTGTCTTGAATGAAGCTTTTTTCTGCTTACCCATTTCACAACCTGGACATGGCTTGTCTTTATTGAAAGACATAGAGGGTATCCCATCAACAAGTTGTTTTCTAGACAACTTATTAATATTTTTGAAGTTCAGATGGGATAATCTCTTGTGCCACAGCCAGTTTGTGTCTTCATCTGCCTTTGAGTAGAAACATTGTTCAGTGGTAAAAGGATTCATATCAATGACATAAATGTTTCCCTTCCTTGGTGCAATCAGTACCACCTTTCCATCTCTGTTGAATATGGTGCCTTGTGAAATATCAAATAAAACCTTGAAGCCATCATCACACAGTTGACTGATACTGATCAGGTTATATTTCAAACCGTTCACATATGCAACACGTGTGAATTTGACTTGACCATTATTCACCACACCATATCCCTCAGTTTTTCCATTACCATCATTTCCAAAAACTATTGAGGCCCCTCTTGCACCCTATATTCCTCTAGCAGGGTCTGATAACCAGTCATGGTTCGGCCAGCAGCACTGTCCAGAAACCATATATTCTTCTTTCGGTCCCCTGCACACAAACAAAGATTAGTTCTTTTTGGGAACCCATCTTTGGATGGGTTCACTAGACTCTCCCTTAGTAGTCTCAGATTTCTTTGGTTCATAAGGAACAGAAGGATCAAAGGGGATCTCAGTCATAATTTCAGATGACATAAAAGCAATTGGTTTGATGGGGTTTTCAACCTTTTTCTTTTCAGATTTCTGCTTGATTTGCTTAGAAAAAGGTTTTGTATTTTGTTTAGGTTGAAGAGAAGGAGTTTCAACATTTTTTAAACGTGCATTACAGCTCTGCACTTGTCTAGCCAATAGTTGAAATTGACTTTCTAACCTTAACAAAATTGATTCTTCATTAGACACCTGAGCCTTACCTGAATCTGAGGTAGATGGCTCAGAGGGGGAGAAATTTTTCTTCTTCTTTAGGTCTTTAGGAACCTTAGATGAAGTCTGAGAGGATGGCTTTTTGGATTTAGCCTTCCTTTCTGAAACAGTTGTCTGAGCTGTTTCAGATTTACCCTCAGATTGTTCCTGGGCTTTATAAGTTACAGTTTTCTGCTTGCCAACTTTAGGAAAAATGATTTCAGGTTTTATTTCCTTTGAAAGTGCATCTAAATCATTGATTATGGATGCCAAATGAAGATCACCAGACTCATATGCTGCTCTTTGTGATGCAAAAGTATTTTTAATTGCAGCATCTGGCCTTGGTGCTTTCATCCAAGATTTAATAATTGCTTGTTCTTTTTCAAGGATGGATTTTAATTCTTCCTTTTCCAATTCTAAAGTTGCAACCATAGACTGATAGCTTTTTAGAGCCAATTGAACATTTTTCAGTTCTTTCAGTCTGGCATGACTGGCGTTTAGTTCAGAAGCATTATTTTCAAACATTTTTAGGCTTTCTGAACGCACTGTCTCAACAAATGAGATGTCAGCCTCTAAAAGAACCAAAAGGTCCAGTTTGTGTTCCTCATTATTTTCAAAGCCAAAATTACTGACCTTTTTCATTACAATATCCACCCAGCGACCAGATTCAACATCGGATTTGACCAAATGACCTTGATCTTCTTGTGCCATGAAACACATGTCCCTAACTTCTTCTTCATCATCAGATGATTCATCAGATTCTTCCCATTTTTCAGTTTTGGCAATCATACAACTGTTGCTTGAGTTGTCTTGTGCCAGAAGAGCCATATGTGCCTTTAACTTCTTGTATTTGGCCTTATAGCTGTCATCAGATTTCTGAAAAATAGAATGGTTAGGAGAAGATTGTGATGATGAGGGTTGACTAGATCTGCATTCCTTCATGAAATGTCCTTTCTTGCCACATTTAAAGCATTCAAGATTAGACTTGTCAATAGAAAGCGCTGGAAGCAAAAGGTTTGCCAACTCGATTTGATTTGGCCTTAAAACGATTGAACGTTTTAGCCAGCATGGCAACCAGATCATCATTGTCATCCTCATTACAATCACGAGTAACATTACCAGAGACACCAGTTTTTAACATTTCAGAAACCATCTTCTTCATTGAGTCAGAAATGTCACTCTCAGAAGATAGTAGAGCAGTACTATGTGGTTCAGAATACTGAACCATACCAGAACTGGTAGAAACATGATTCTTGGCATCTGCTCAGCCAAAGCTCTCTCAGCTTTGTTCTCTTCAGTATATCTGAAGGCTCCATAAAGGGAAGCAAGAGTGTGACTGTGCAAAGTTTTGCCTTGTCTCAAGACCAAGATTAAATTTTCCCATTTAGAAGGTAAAATGTCACAAAATTTTTCCAACAAAATTTCTTTATCTTTGGTAACACCCAGGGCTTTCAGTTGATTTACCAGATTTGTAAATCTGATGTAAGTTTGAGTTAAAGTTTCCCCAGGGACAGCAAAGAAAGACTCATATCTTTTGTTTAAAGCAACTTTTCTTGTGACAATTGTCTCATTTGTGTCTTCAAACTGTGTCATTAGTTCCTCCCACATTAATTTGGAATTTTCAAGTAAAACAAGAGTGGGCATAAGGGTTTCAGGAACTGCATATAAAATCATATTTTGTAACTTAGTGTCAAGGTCTACAAGTCTATGATCTTCCTCAGACCAATGATCCTTCTCCTTAGGTGACTGCCTAGGAGTCCCATCGGTATTTCTGACAACAGTAGAAGCATTCATGGGGACAAAGGGTCCTTCTTTTAAGATATCGGGTAAGTGTCTTTCAACACCAGCAATATACTTTAGCATGCATGCTTTCCATGTTTGAAAGTTTTCACTGTTCCCATCAAACTTGGGAACAGGATTATTTGGAAAGTGTACGTGTACATTATGCGATGGTATATTGTTGTTGATGACAGGGGGTGGAGTAGTGTTATTAGGGTCAGGGACGTTCTTGTTGAAAGTCAGCCATCTATGCAGATCAAAGGTTAAAGAATTGATATAATTCAACCTTGCTGCTCTGATACCAATTGTGAGTCCCAAATATAGATGATTAACTAAACCCGACTGGCAAGTACAACTAATCTTGATGGACAAGTTAAGTTTACGATCCAGATATGGATAACAAGAAACAAATGACTTAACGTAAATAACAAGAACTAAATGGCAGAAACTATATAAAGATATATATGTATAATCAAGTATGTAGCATTGAGACACGTTGTTTCCTTTCTAATGTATTTGATTTATTGATATATAAACAAATACAAGGATTGTTACGGAACAAAGATAAACACCCAAGTGTAAGTATCTAAACAATCCCGAAAAACAAGTGATCTAAATAACTTGGAAATACTCGTAAGTTTTACTTAGAGTATATCTCACAATTGCAATGCTAAAGTTTCAAGCCTTTTGCAAGTTGTGAGAAGACTTTGTATTTATAGACCAAGTCCATGATGACATGGACAAGATCGTATAAAAGTGGTTGTGAGCATTTAAGGAATTAAACTTAATTCCTTTCATGCTTGTACTAGGAAGAGTATATAAGTCAGTTGATGTGACTTATAGTACTACGTTCCAAACCTATACTTTTACCTTGTACCTTTTATTAATGGATAAATCTATTAACTGGGTAAAGGTATGTAAAGTAAAAATCCTTCCTCGTAATCAGTGTAAAGTGTTGTAAATACTTTATACTGAGATGCTTCAGTCTTTGATCTTGTAGAATCACTCTTTGCTCGCTTCTGAGATGATTCTCTTCTTCATACTTCAGTCTTTGACTTCAGAATGAATGCTTCAGATTTATCTTGATCTGAACTGAAGTGAAGCTTCAGTGAAGTAATTCTGAGACGGCTCAGAATTCTATACAAACGTTTTCACTGAACTTCAAGCTATTTCTGAACAAATTATACTTGGTCGATTTCCGACCTAACAACCATATTATAGAAAACAGTGAATCTATCATAAACTTCATCTTTATTTTTCAAAAAATAAATCCAGGTCATTCTTGTGCAGTCATCAACAAAAATCACAAAATACTTGAAAGTATGACCTCCAACAACCGGTGCAGGCCCCCACACATCCGAATGAACTAATGAAAAAGGAAATTGCACTCTAGTATTACGAGGTTTAAAAGATTGCCTATGACTTTTAGCTAGAATGCAAGTTTCACAATCAATCTTTTTATTCAAAGGAAAAAGTTTCGGAAACAAAACATGTAAATAACTAACTGAAGGATGCCCCAATCTTCTATGCCATAACCATGTTTCTCTTTCACTAGTTCCATGAGCAAGCATCACAGTTCCACTTTCAGTAACTTCATCAACATAATACAGTCCCTCTCTCTCAGTGTCACGCCCAATGATCCGTCCCGTCCTGATATCCTGTAACAGACAAAAAGTTGGATGCATGAGAACTGAGCAATTAAGTTCCTTTGTCACATGACTTATTGACAAAAGTTTATGAGATAATGACGGAACATAAAGACAATTAGTTAAATTGATGTTTGGAGAAATTGTAACAGTTCCTCCATTCATAACATCCATTTTTCCCCGGTTAGCAGCTCGAATATGAGTTTTCCTAGGCTTTGAAAAAACTGAAAAATCTGACAACTCATATGTCATAGTATCGGTCGCACCACAATCGAAAATCCATGACCCATTTGATTTAGAATGATCAGATCGGGCCATACACACTTTTGCTTTAAAATTCAGTCCATTTGTAATCCCTGGCCCAACATCAGCTAACCCATTTATAGTCCCTAACCTATTTATAGCCGACCCACTACTTATACAACCACTACTCCTTTTATTATCAGTATTATTATGAGATATTGTATGAAAATATGGAAAGTGAGAATCTGTTGACTCTCTGTCCTTACCTTCTACCACCGAAAACCTACCTCCTCCCCCATCTTCTATCTCGGCCGCCGAAACCCCACCAAACCCTTTCTCCGATCTCCGGCCGTCACTGCTGCTTTCTTTGGTGGGGTTAGTACGAGAGGTAGAGTTTTTATCTTTCTCTGATGGGTTAAATCGCCGGTCTTTTTTGTTTTCCGTCCACCACGCCGGATATCCGACTAATCGGAAACATTGATCTTTTGTGTGCCTTTTCATACCACATTCATCACATGTAAGATGTGACTTGTCATCTTGAATCACTGATTTGTTTTTGTCACCAAATCGATTAAATCTCTTGGTGGCAAAACCGAATCCATCTTCTTCTTTAACTATCAAACCGGTGGCTATGCCATGTGATTCTCCAGCTACGGAGGTGGTTGCTCCCAAAATTTTTTGGTGAGCGGCCTCCTTTCTTATGATGGCATAAGCGGCTTCAGCCGCCGGTAGAGGATCGGTTCGAAGAATCTCTCTTTTGACAGATTTGAATCGCCTATCTAACCCACTCAAAAATTGAAACAATTTTTGATCGAATCGAATCTTTGTATAAGCTTTGATGTCCTCTGCACACTTCATCGGGTTAGGATCAATGCGATCAATCTCGCCCCACATCCCTTGAAGCGAAATCCAAAAATCTTCTAACGATTTGTCGGCTTGTTTGATCTCGTTGGCTTTAACATGAAGGTTGAAAGCTTGTAACTTATCCTTGCCACTACTATAAGTCGTGACAAGAGCATCCCATAACTCTTTGGAGGTGGAAAACTCAGTTAAGTTTCCGGCAATATTCGGCTCTATATTTTGGATGAGCCAAGAGAATACAATAAGATCCTCTTGCTCCCAAGTTTCAAACTTTTCGGATGATGCTTTCTCAGGAGGTAATTCGGTTAAGTGATTTAATAAATTTTTTGATTTTCCGCCTATGGCAACTCGAATCATTCGAGTCCATAGAGCATAGTTTTGACTGTTGAGCTTGAGATTGATTTGAAGGTTATCAGAAAGTTTTGGGTTTTGTGATTGATTGTTATTATTCTGTATTAAATTTGCGATTTGAAGAGCTAATTCAGAACCGGAACCTGAGCCGCCGGTAGCAGCCATGGTGGCTTAGAGTTTAATGGTTTTGAATATAGCAAGGATTCCTTTTGGCTGCTGCTTTCTTCGAACTCCACAAAGAAAAGAAACAAAGTTTCTTTTTGTTTGTCTTTTGCGGCTCCGCACAATACTCTCAAATTAATGATCGATGGCTGGAAACTGCTTGTAATCGACGAACAAAGCAGCAGGTTTTTATTCGTTTTGGCTTCTAGCAGCACCTCCAATTTGCGGCTCCCTCACAAACCGACACCCCTAATTAATGCCACCTCTAAGCACCTCACTTTAATTGTCGAATTGGTTTTGACGACTCCCAATCACTTTAATTGTCGAATTGATTTTTTGATGATAATTATTTATTAGGGTTTTGTGGCTTTGTGAACAAATTCAAGATCTAAACATAATCTTCATCAGAAACAAACAATCTTCAATCAACAAGAAGCCAGAAAGTAAATTTATTATTATGAATAGAATATAGAGTCCAGATTACACAACAATTATCTAGATATAAAGATTATATCTAGATCAGAATTACCAGAAATAATATCTTCAAAAATATGAGAGAAAATATCAAAAAATATAAGCAGAATATTATGAAGGGTTGAAACCCTAATCGATCATCTTGTTGTTTATATACTCCAAGATTTATCTTGACTGCACCCTCTTCTTTTATCTCTTGTCAAAACTGATCCAAACTCTTACATCTTCCAGAATATACACAAATAGCCCTTCAACTTATTTATCTTGTCAAACCTGCATATAACACAATCATGCAATAAGAAAACATGTTTAAGAATAATTTGACATTTCATTTTAACATCCCCCCTCAAATTAATCCTTAAACATGTCTATCAATCCCAATTTATCACAAAGAAAGTTGTGTTGATTTATGCTCAAACTTTTTGTAAAGACATCAGCCACATTAAGTTCTGACTGTATCTTAACAGTGTTTAAAAAACCTGCAGAAATTTTCTCTCTTACAAAATGCAAATCAATTTCAAAATGCTTAGTCCTTTCATGAAACACTGGGTTTGCTGCTATTTGTATAGCTGCCTTACTATCACAGTGAACATCAACAGGAATAGAACAAGTAATACCCAAATCATTCAACAAATGTTTGAGCCAATTATTATTAACAGCAACAGTGAGTAAGCATCTAACTGTAACCATTTTCACAACAGGTGAAAATGTTTCATCAAAGTCAATACCAACTCTTTGACTATATCCTTTGGCAACCAATCTTGCCTTATACCTCTCAATTTCTCCATTTGCTTTATATTTAATTTTAAAAATCCATTTGCATCCTATAGGTTCTCTATCATGAGGTAAAGTAGTCAAAGTCCAAGTATTATTTCTGTTTAAAGCTTCCATTTCCTCATTCATTGCATTAACCCAATTTACATCTTTAACAGCTTCATAAAAACTTTTAGGTTCAATGCTTTTATTTAAACTTGTAGCAAAACAGAATAGGTCAGGTTTAAGATGAGCATAACTAACAACTTTGTTAAGTGGATATTTAACTTTCCCTTCTAATTGATAATCATTAAGCCTTTTTGAAAGAGTAGTATGCCTAGAAGATCTTCTTAAACCATCATTATTAGTATCAGAAGTGCCCTCAGAAATAATATTATCATTTATATTTCTAACAATAGTTGCAGCCTCTTCTGTTCTGGTAGCTACATTTGGACTGCCACTAGATGAAGTATCTGTGGTAGAAACAGTTGGGCTGCCAGTAACAGAAGGGTTACCATCAATTGTAGAAAAAAGATTCTTGTCTTCCTCTTCATCATTGGGACTTTGATACATGACTTTTTCCTCATTATCAAACAAATTAAAAAAATCTAATTGATTTAAAGAAGTAGGTTTTTTATCACAGTTTTCAGAAATCATTTTGAATGGAAAAATGTTCTCATAAAACTTGACATCTCTTGAGAAAAGAAATGTCTTTCTTTCAAGACTATAAAGTTTATAGCCTTTTTTCACATTAGAGTAACCAACAAACACACACTTTTCAGCTCTAGTACTGAACTTATCATCATTGTTTAAAACAGTTGCAAAACTTAAACAGCCAAAAACTTTTAAGTGTTTTAAACAAGGTTCAAATTTAAACAGTTTTTCATAAGGAGTCAAGCCATGTAACACAGAGGAAGGAGTTCTATTAATAAGATAAGTAGCAGTCAAAATGCATTCACTCCACAAATACAAAGGAATTCCCCCCTGAAACATAAGAGACCTAGCAACATTAAGAAGGTGTCTATGTTTCCTCTCAGCTATCCCATTTTGTTGAGGTGTATAAGCCATAGAAGTCTGATGTAATATTCCCTCATTAGTGAACAAAGAACTGATTTTATTATTCACAAATTCACTTCCATTATCACTTCTAATAATTTTTACTTTAGAATCAAACTGAGTTTTAACAAGTTGAATGAAATGAAATATATTATCATAAACCTCAGTTTTGGTTTTCATAAGATAAGTCCAAACAGCCCTAGTATAGTCATCTACTATTGTTAAAAAATATTTAAAACCCTCTTTACTTGGAACCCTATAAGGCCCCCAAACATCTAAATGTATAAGTTCTCCAAAAATTCTGGTTTTATGTTCACTAAGAGGAAATGGATTTCTGGTTTGTTTAGCTTTATGACAAATGTCACAAGGCCCCAAATGCTTTTCATTAGACAAATTAAATTTTTTGTAAAAAACAGATAAAGCTTGATCAGCAGGATGGCCAAGTCTCATATGCCATAACAATTTAGATTCAAAAGGAGAACTAACAGAATTGCATACCACATTAGAACACATAGGCACATCATCATACACATAAAGACCACCCTGTTCATTACCAGTCCCCAACAACTTCTTTTGAATTAAATCCTGTAAATAACATTTACTTTCATCAAAACCTACAAAAACTTTATTATCTCTAGCAATTTTATGGACAGACATCAAGTTAACACAGTAATCAGGCACAACAAGAACATCAAATAACACAAGACCATTTTTAAGATGCATATTACCAATTTTCTGAACCAAAGCACTAGTACCATTTGGATGACCAATTCTCAAATTTAACTCAGAAATATCCACAACATTAGTAAGATATTTTTCAGAAAATGTCATGTGTTGATTTGCTCCAGAATCAATAATCCATTGAATAATAGATTTCAAAACATAAGAATTAAAATTAAACCAAGAACTTTTCCAACAATAACTACCTGCCATATTAACTTGAGGACCAGAAGAAGAAGCAGATTTGGTTTCCAATAAACTCAACAACTGATTAATTTGAGCTTGTGACAGAGAAGGAACAGAAGTAGAACCATTAGAAGCATTAGGAGTCACATGAGAGGAGGAGACATTAGAAGAAGTGAGAGAATTATTACTATTAAACCTGTTAAAATTACCAGAAGGTCTCTTATTACCAAGTTGAAAGCATCTATCCACTGTATGTCCAGGTTTATTACAATGAGTACAATGAAAATTAGGATTTGGAGGTCTAAAAACTCTTTGAGCATTGTCAAAAGTTCTTCTGGACTCATAGTTGTTATCAAAAGTTTTCTTAGCATCATAGTTTTGACCAGAATTTTTGTTTTTATTAAAACTTGATTTAGCCACAAAAGCATTAGTTGCAGGTTTATCATTTATCCCTCCTCTATGTGACTCTTCTCTTGAAATAATAGCATAAGCAGTTTTAACAGAAGGCAAAGGTTCTCTAGTCAAAATATTAGATCTCACAGACATATAAACATTATCCAATCCCATCAAAAACTGCATTAACCTCATCAAATCATTATGATTCTTAATCTCAGTTGAAGCATCACAAGTACAAGCAGGCAAAGTAATCATAGCATCATATTGTTTCCACAAAGATGTAAGTTTATGATAATATTCAGACAAAGAAGTACCACTTTGAGTAAGAGAATTGATTTTATGATGCAGATTAAAGATTACAGAACCATCTATCTTATCATATGTATCTTTAAGTTCTTGCCAAACAATAGCAGCATTCTTTGAAAAAATCTGACCCAAATACAATTCTTGAGAGACACAGCCAAGAATCCAATTAAGAACAACAGCATTACATCTATCCCATTGACTAGCAAGCACAGGATTATCCACAGATTTCGAGCAAGTACCATCAATAAAACCAATTTTATTCTTAGTTTGCAGAGCAAGTTCCATAGCACATGACCACACTTTATAGTTATCTGTTCCTAACAACTTGAAACCAATCAAAGGTGTACTAACAGTGTCACTAGCATGCAAATAAAGAGGATCACCAAAATCTAGTTTACTAATTTTAGTTTCATTTATATCAAACTCATTTTCATGATCAGAGTATTCATTATGCACAGAAGCAGGAGGTGTATTCACCATTATAACAAATTGTCACAAATCACACAAAGAAGATAAGAAAAAACAGTAACAATCACAGAAACAATCAAGTAATTACTAGGCTCCCCCTTCCTTAGAAGAGGACCACATACATCAAGATAAACTTGATTGCGTAAGCCAAGTAATTATCACAATCAGATAACAAATAATCACACCAACATAATTATTAGGCAGAAACTAAGAGTAGAGAGAAGAATACAATACAGCGCTATCGGATGAATAAGAAACCCTAATTTACTCTGGATTCACTTAGTCCAGAGATAAATCAGGATCAGAAAATATGAACCCTAATTTTAGGGAAAATATCAGAAGCAGCAGCGGAATACCAGAAATTAGGGTTTCAATCTCAAACCCTAATTTAACCGATCAAAAAACCCCAAAACACAAATCTAGGGTTCCTGATGGAATACGCCCTAGATTTGAAATAGATCTAAAATAAATCGAGTCGACGATCACCACAACGAACCTGGCTCTGATACCATGAACAAATTCAAGATCTAAACATAATCTTCATCAGAAACAAACAATCTTCAATCAACAAGAAGCCAGAAAGTAAATTTATTATTATGAATAGAATATAGAGTCCAGATTACACAACAATTATCTAGATATAAAGATTATATCTAGATCAGAATTACCAGAAATAATATCTTCAAAAATATGAGAGAAAATATCAAAAAATATAAGCAGAATATTATGAAGGGTTGAAACCCTAATCGATCATCTTGTTGTTTATATACTCCAAGATTTATCTTGACTGCACCCTCTTCTTTTATCTCTTGTCAAAACTGATCCAAACTCTTACATCTTCCAGAATATACACAAATAGCCCTTCAACTTATTTATCTTGTCAAACCTGCATATAACACAATCATGCAATAAGAAAACATGTTTAAGAATAATTTGACATTTCATTTTAACACTTTGATACCATGTGAATAAAGGGATTCGAAAATTATTACGTTTATTGAATTGTTATTAATTGATTACAATATGAGGATATGACCTCTATTTATACAAGAATAAAAATCTAATTATGGTAACAAAGTCATGGTTTTGTAAACCGACTCTAATTCCTTGATCGACTCTAATTCCTTGGTGTGTGCTCCAAGTCTTGTGATCTTATCCCATTGTCTAACAATGTGTATGTCAGAGTGTGAGAAAGTGTGTTTCCCAACAAGTGTTTTTACAGTTTGGCCCAATTTGCTTCAACTCATTGCTTGAGGAACCTAGACATCATATACAGTAGATATTTTGTTTAAATTTTTGGATCCCATTAAATTATGTCCATACAAGTTTTGCTACCAAAAACCAAAAGTACAACACATTCCAAAGTGATATCATATCATAGCATACACTTTTGTTTATCACATCATCAATACTCAAAGCAGGAAGTTGTTGGATTCGTAGAAGAAAACAAGAACAATAATTGAATGTTATTACTATGTCAGTTAAATAGGAATATTGGCAAAAGATTTGTGATAATACATTGCATATTTAAAGCAAAAAATATAACTGTGCCAATCAGAAACCTGACTGCTATTATTGCTTACTACACGTTATTGTACTGCACATTTTAAATTTTTTTTACTGAAACAGGTGGAAGGACTAGCGTACTATGTTTAAAAAAAGACGCTATAGATAAAATGATGAATTATTGTTGTTTAAATTTTAAAATTTATCAAATAACAAACTACTAAAAAGGACTAGTGTACTATGTTTTTCCCAAAAACCGAAACTTTTACAACAAAGGTTTTGATATTGCAAAGTGTTGCTCAAGTCTGTTGGTATAGTCTCTTGGGTTTTGGATAATTGGACGAAATATATAGCATGAGGTTTAATCGAAAATATAAGATGAATGCAATAAAATACATATAACTAATCAAGTAGGTCAAGAAACATGCCCAAAAATATGACACATTATATATTAATTACACTCATGAGAATAAACCTGCTAATGAATTAGATACATCTATCATTTTCCATAAACACGAGAATCTATATATGTTTATACTAGAGCGGAGAAAAAAGAAAAAGAGATTGCAGGAAGGATAAGAGAAGGTACAGATTCTCCTCCTCTTTAGCGGGTGATGTTCAAAATTTCTCGTGTTTCGTGATTGGTCTACTTTTGTCATCTCCTGTTACAGTGACATAATGCCTCGATTTCATTAAACATAATTGTTTAGCTCACTTAATTACTTATTCGGTTCTCTTCCTCATCCTTTTCTCCTTTATGAAGATTTATGTGTAATCAAAAATTTATCGTCATTGGAGAGGAGGACTAGCTAGTTTTATGACTATTGTCTAATAATAACTTAGAAATTATAAGTCAACTCTCAACAAAAGCGGCTAAAAGAATGATTATTAAAAAAAGCTTTTGGATACGTTTTTGCATCGCAATAGGTGGCTAAGAAAGCATATTCTTTAAAAAATAAAATCTAATATAAGTGGTAGTGCCAATTTTTGGCTCTTTGACAAATTTTGGCTAAATTCTAGCCAATAAGAACCCTCCATGTGTATATGCCAAAAACTTGCCAAATCTTGCCAATTTCTTATTCTTGCCAATTGTTGCCAAGCAAAATATTACCAAACAAACCCTAAAGTTTCATTAAAGTTACAAAATACAATACAAATACAAATTAAAAACATTTAGAACTAGGAATAAAAAAACAATACAACTAGAAAATAAATAACAAACTAAATCAACCCGTCATGAGGCCACCCGTATTTGTCGGCGATGTCACGTTTGCGTTGCAAAACTATGCTACGCACGGGATCGACCAAATGATCGTGAGGTTGCGCAAAGATATGGATGTCTTGATCCATCGTCTTTTGTCGTTGCCATTCGAGTTGGGATTGTAGCAAATCTCGCGCAAGCTTCTCACGTTCTTCAATGGCGGCCATCCTCATTTGCCGATTGAGCCTCTTTTCTTCTTTGTGTTGCAAACTCACCTCCCTATACACTTCAACGGAATCAAGCAACACTTCTTTGTTTTTGACCGAACTCGCTCCCTTACTACGTGTTTTGCGAGGAAATGAGGGCATCAAGTCCTCATTCAAATCGGGAACTCGAGTGTAGTGGCTCGACTCATCGGTTCGAACCCTTTTCTCACTCCCGCTAGTATCTTCGGTGCGAGGAGTGTCGGCCGTAGGAGTAGTAGGCTCGGTCGAAGTACCACCAAAACCACTCGCCGGTGAAACATACGAGAACTTATCATGTTCCTTCACAACTTTCCAAGCTTTAATATGCTTGAATCCCTTGTTCTTGTGTCGTTTCGCCCACTCTTCCAAACTTTGTGTCAAGATATACGCCTCATCGGCACCGCTAGCCCATCGATGTTTCTATAAACACATAAAAACAACATATATATTTATATAAAACAACATATATATATATATAAATATATATATATACATATATATACATATATATATATATATAAACCGTAAAAAACATATATTTATATATATAAGAAAGAAAATTAACCATCGTATTGTAGATGCCGGTAAACTCGTTCAATAGCGGTTGCATTTTCTTCCACTTTGTGTTCACTTGATGGTAGGTTCGTTGATGATTTTTTTGTTGCTTATTGTAGTGTTCATGAATCCTATTCCAAAAGGATTCGTATCTTTGTTGATCGGCGGTGGCGGGATCCGTAGAGATATAAAAATAAGCTCGGGCCAACAATTATTCATCTTCGCCACTCCAAGCGATCGGGGGTGCTCTTGTGGTTGAGGTGGTTTTTTTCGCCTTCCCACGACCGGGTGGAGGTGGCGCCTCCACCTCCTCGCTAGAGGTGTCTCGCACATCGTCATATGCCTCGTCGGGTTGCACTTGGACATCATCATCATCAAGAAACGTGATCGTGGATTAGGTAGACTTCCACGGGGAATTCCGAGGTGCTCAACAATTGAGATAAGTCGTCAATGACGTTTTGACTTAAAGAACCGCCGAAATCGTATTGTGGTTCGACGGTTCTAGGAAGTTGAAATGGGAGTTGATTTCTTGGTGTTCGATATTTTTTGGATGTTTTTTTAGTAGGAATCATTTTGAAGAATATATGTGAAAGAGATAAGTAAGAAATATATAGAGAAGATGTGAGTATTTTTTAGAAGTGAGAAGAAATGAAAGATTAAAATGTATATATAGGTAATAAGGAGAGGGGTAAATTTTGTAAAAATTTTTAAAAAAAACGGTCACATTTGACCAAAGACAAAAAAAAAAGGCTCCCAACGTTCACAGCAGACGCTCCCCAACGTTCACTAGCATCGGCCAAAACTAGCCGATGTAACTTGCCAAACTTGCCGATTAAAGTTGCCGATGCATGTGCTATAAGCTTGCCAAAGATCCGATGCTAGCCGATGTTTTTTGCCGATAAAACTAGCCGACTACACCCTTGCCCTAAGTATTCTGATAGAGAAAAAAACAAAGTCTTTGAATCATTGTTATTGTGATGCTACAAAATTAAAATCAAGTTTTGTCAAAGTTTTATTGCCAAAAACAAATGTGCTAATTTTTGGTAAATAGGTATAGCGGTCACCATGTGACAATAGTCACTGTTATTTATTAAGTCTTTTTACGAGCCTTCAGACGGATTAATAGGGGGTTTTTCCCCATCGGGTATTTGAAATAGGCATTTTTACTTCAAGGGAACTCTCTAGCGCGGACCCGGTTAAGACAACGTATGCTAGACCTCTCGCTGTCGAATCACGACACGAAGTTTCCAACGAAATTCACCTCTAAAAAAAAAACAAAAAAACAAAAAACAGAGATAATGCTTACAAATGCAGTATTTCTATTTTATATGATTATTATTATATCAGTTCACATAAAAAACCGAAAAATAAAATGATGCAAGGTAATTGTATATTTGTATGTGTACACATTCATTATTTGTATGCAAAAAAAATTCATTTACAGTGATTTTACTAATTTGAGGTTCAACAGAAGTTAGATATTTCAATCATCAAGCATGGCGTCTAAGGGAACTTGGAGTCGCGTTGTAACACTTGTTATCACACTTAAGATGACGACATGATCCATTTTGGCTTGACAATGATCGCGTCAAGTGGGGTGAGTGCGCCCCTTTTTGACCTTCTGCGGTGCTGTATAACAAGCCGGTAGAGGTGGTGGCGTTGATGATTGTGGCATCGTGATCCCACTAGTGATTTTTTTTTACTACTCCGGATTTTCTAAGAGTTACGGGGTAACCATAAGTTCATCCATTATCCATTTTATAACTAGCTAGCCTCATTTGAATTTGGATCAACAACTAATTTTCGTATGGGTAATGTTAATTCAACTAAATTACACAAAATCTTAAACTTGAAATCATTTCCTCAGCTTTTCGAGAGACAGAAAAAAAGGATCGAACTATTGTTGGTGGTGCAATTATATGGTAAGGATATCGAAAACTCAAAGGGCTTAACCAATTATAAGTCATCAAGCCTATTTGTTTCTAGCTTTGTCAAAATTTAAGCTTTGGTTGTTGATGCTGAATTGCATGTCAATTAAGTGTGTCATTTAGTATTTTAGGTTATGAGTAGACGTCAATATATATTTTTTTTGAACGGCAAATTTGGGCTCAGCGCATGCCTCTTCATATACCCAACTCCAATTCCAGAGGAAACCCATAATGGGAAAACCCCTGTCTCCATTCCTGGAAGCATTTTGCTCACACCAGGATTTGAACTTCACCATATACCAATCCATCTATTAATAATCTGTTTTGTGAATTTTTCTGTATGTTTCTTGAGATACGAGACTACAAGGTCTACAATTCTATTTGAAGAAGCATTGAATACGTACCTTTAATTTTGTGCTGATTCACGCATTCTCAAATACTTCTGTACAACTCCATTCTCGGACTAAGAGCTAAACTCTTGACCTTCTTTTAATTTCTTCTTCTCTTTATTTAAGTGTTATGATAAGTTTTAAGTATTTTGTAATTAACCTTAACTTGGAACTGCAGAAGATATATAAATTCATAAATGTACATGTTTTTTTTCTTTTAAACATTCGATTTTATTCATCATAAAAGGGAGACTAGCAAGTAGCTAGTAAGCATACAGGTCCAGAAACAAAAAAGAATTCAGAGATTACATGTTACTAGTAGGAGGATGGCTAGAATACTCTTCATTATTGGCAATATGCATTATGCAGTTACGGGTGAATAAAAAGTAGGATCTTAATTGTTGATTAAAAAAAATGGTTTATTTATTACTAAAATTCGATCTGATGTATTTTTCGATTTAAGTTTTCTAGATTATTGAACTTTTTTTTTCATTCCTCCAGTTCATTGAATTTTCAAATATTCCTTCTAAGTTATTAATTTTTGTTTCTGTTAGGTGATTTGTTTGTTTTCCCAAAACATCATTGATAACAAAATGGCCTAGCAGGACACACTTTACAATTTGAATGATTTGGTAGGGAGAAAAAATTCGTTGATTTAAAAGAGCCGAATCAAAGACTACACATAATAAACCCTATAAAAATTAATATTTTTTTTTTTTAAACAGCAATATATATAAACTAACAAGGTATCTAGCAAAACACTAGATATCGTAAACAAGAGTACAAATACAAATACTATATCTAGGATAATAGACAAACAACACTATCCTAAACACATCTTGAGACTTGAACTGCGAGTAAAGCAAAAAGGGTCAAAAAAACTCGCGCCTATTACGAATAAGACACGAGAAAGAACTTCACCATCAGGGGCCGAACCACCGGTTTTCACCTTGTGATATTTTTTATGCAAACCCATATAGGTCTCAAGGGAAAAAACGAAAAGAATCCGACAAACCATTCGAGCACCAAACACGAATGCACATACAACACGAATGCACATAAAATCTTCTTGCAACTACTCGTAGCCCAATTGTGTGATTGGGAAACAATGACGTTAAAAAGAAAATTTGATCAGTTTTTCCCCGTTAGAAAACCATTTTCATTACGATGCTTCCAAACGACCGAATAAGACAAAAGATAATAGCCTTAATGCAAAGTTTTATGTTCAATTTTAAGTGAAAATCATCAAGCTGTTGAAAAACCTCACCCAAAGTTGGTTGTAGGATTGAAGGAATACTAGGCCAAATTGTAACATTCGTGAAATTTGACTAAATTTGACTCATAAATTTAATGTAAATGATTTTCGATAAAAATATATGAATAGTAACCGTATTTGTGAATAGTACCCGTATACGTGAATAGTAACCGTATTGTGAATAGTACCATATACGTGAATAGTAACGTATTTGTGAATAGTACCATATTTGTGAATAGTACCATATACGTGAATAGTAACGTATTTGTGAATAGTACCGTATACGTGAATAGTAACCGTATTGTGAATAGTAACGTATTTGTGAATAGTACCATATTGTGAATAGTACCGTATATGTGAATAGTAACCATATTCATGAATAGTGATTAAGAATAGTAATCACGAATAGTAACAGGTAAATAGTAAAGGTAAAAAGTAAATTGTAAATAGTAAAGGTAAAAAACATATGCTAAAGCATATTCTAAGGCATATTCCAAAGCATATGCTAAAGCATATTCTAAAATTATTTTATATAAATAGCCACCTTAGTTTAACCATAAAACTCACACCATTATATATTCACTTCTAAAAATCTCTCTTTCTCTCTAATAAAGAAATTAACTTATAACAATAATCATCTTCAAAGAATCAAGAATTCAAGGTTTTAATTGGTTTAAAGTGTTCATCCTCTCTATTTACTCCAAATTCGAATTTATGCATCAAAAGACTTTTGGTAAGTTAAACTCATTCCATAATCATCATTTTATGTTCATTAACTTGTTTCTAGTTGATTTCAAGTATATTCGGGTCACGAATCGGGTCAAAATGCAATTAAAGTCTTAGAAATGGGTCAAATGATTTGAGCATGATTTTGATGTTTTAAGATAAAACTAGTTGATGGGTTATGTTTATGTGGTGAATTCATATCTAGTATAAGTTCAAACATAAGTACTTTAGCTTCCTTAATCGATTTCTAGGCTAAAAATGAGTTTTGGAGGGTGTTTGGTTCGTATTTGGGTTGATGAATTATGCAGAACTGAAAACTGAAGTGTAACGGCCGTTACTATATGTAACGCCCGTTACTTTTGTAACGCCCGTTAGGGACTGATTTTGACAACATTTTCAAACGTCAATAACTTTTGACCCGTAAGTCCGTTTTCGATGATTTAAGCGGCCACGGAAGCGTAATTGAGTCTATTTTCCAATGGTAGAGGCCTCTGAGTCCAGAACATAGTTCTAATGTTTCAAAAGTTTTGATAAAGCAACAGTGGTCAAGTTTCGACTAGTCATTGTGAAACAAAATGTAATGATTCCACTTCGGTTGGATCAAAGCCTTATAAAATGGATATAATAAAGCTTTTATAGTAAGATTAGGTCAATATTCATAGGACCTTACCTCTTGAGATGCTTTAGGATTAATGTAATACGTGTATGATTAGGTTTTGGCTATCGTGGACATCGGTTCTACTTTCTTTCGACTTGGGATTTTATTGCTCATTTCAGGTGAGTTTCGTAAACCCTCCCTACTCAATTGAGATTCGGGCTGAAAAGTGTACATGCTTGTTTAACTGTTGATTGTTGATTTGATTAATTGTATGATTGAATTGTTGATGTGGACTTGTTAGCGCATTATTTACTATGTAAGTCGCACCGTTAGCGCATTGTTTACGATGTAAGTCGCACCGTTAGCGCATTGTTTACGATGTAAGTCGCACCGTTAGCGCATTGTTCACGATGTAAGTCGCACCGTTAGCGCATTGTTCACGATGTAAGTCGCACCGTTAGCGCATTGTTTACGATGTAAGTCGCACCGTTAGCGCATTGTTCACGATGTAAGTCGCACCGTTAGCGCATTGTTCACGATGTAAGTCGCACCGTTAGCGCATTGTTCACGATGTAAGTCGCACCGTTAGCGCATTGTTCACGATGTAAGTCGCACCGTTAGCGCATTGTTCACGATGTAAGTCGCACCGTTAGCGCATTGTTTACGATGTAAGTCGCACCGTTAGCGCATTGTTAATTATTAACTATGTAAGCCGCACCGTTGTTGAATGTTATTGATTGTTATGGAACGTTGTTGAACGTTATATGGAATCGTTGTTGTTGAACGTTGACTTGTATTGAATTGTGATAATGTGAAACCTTATAGGTTTTCTTTGGACTTGATTAGATATTCTAATCCTCGCTTATCGTTAACGGTTGTTATCCCGATACATACTTGTTTCTTGTTACTTGTCCCTACGAACTCACCAACTTTATGTTGACGCTCTTTAGTACACTTTTCAGGTAATCAAGTTAATCAGAGACAAAATGGATGATTGCATGCTTACTTGCTAGGATTGGACTAGCTTTGGACTTTCTGGATCCATGATCCTTACTTCCCTTTTATGGGTTACTTTTAGGATCAACTACTATCGATTGAATTGCCTTTTATTATTGATTGAACATGTATTTCGATGAATGTTAATGATTGTATACGTTTGTACAAATTTAAGGATTGTTTCAATCCTATGTTTTCATATAGTTTGACTCTACATAATTTTCATGTCGTGCTGTGCTTTTCTAAGTGATACCCCATGATTCCGCCATGTTGGGGTGTTACAGAATGGTATCAGAGCCGTGGTTGTAGAGAATTAGGTGGATTGACCTAGTCTATAGCCATTGCACCCACATTTCATATTAGCATGCATGATAGGAAATTTTGTGTGCAACGTGAACTGTATGATGCATAAAAATGGTTTAAACGGAGTTCGTAGGTTACTTATGATTTGATGATTTGATTGTTATATGACAACTTGATGGACGTATATGATAGTGTCGGGATACACCGTGAATTGTGGAATTGTTGTGATAAACGTTGATGTGTGTGGAATCTTGGATGCATTTATTATTTGTCCCCCAGCAAAATGAAATGATGGCATTAATGGAGTATAACATTCGATAACCCTAGAGGCGCCTGATCAACAAATCTATGGTTATCCTATGTCATATAAAGTTAATGATCTCATGGATTGCGCCTCGTGGATAAAGTATAGTAGTTAACCCGATATGTTTAATGAGTGTTGGTTAGGTGGAGGGTTAGCCGCTGGTACACCCTGTATACATACCCGACCAATACTTAGAGAACATATCGGTACCGAGTTTTGACATCCATTCAATATATTAACGGTGTGTAGGGTTAGCCGATGGTACACCCTGTATACAAACACTTTTAATGTGTCGAATGTTGAAGTTAAAATTCGGACTATGCTTTACCCACCTTGTTATGACTTGACCCTTTTATTTATATAGTGTTGAATGTTTTCGTGATTGTATTGTTGATTGTAAATTGTACGATTGCTGAAGCCTTAGATTATTGCCATGATAATATCCCTGTAGAGATAACTATATTCATGCAATGATTTATAAGGACTCGATGTGGAAATTGTGTATTACTTGAAGGTCAGTTTTGATATTCAAGTGTGAATTGTGTGGACTTGAATTTTATGTTAATAATGGTAGTACAGGCATAGGGTATTTTGAACGGGTTGGTAATGAGATGGGCTGGCCAATGGTATGCCTTATATTATAAGCATTACCGGATGACCCATGTCTAAGCTATATTACTTATAATTGTCTACAATTATCAGTCATTGTTGGAATAACAGTATGAGAATAAGATCTAGAATACATGCTTATTAAGGTCTTAGATGCTTATAATCTATAATTGTAGACCAATGATTTATTATGAACTATAGACTAAGTTCAAACTTATAGTTACGATTGACTGATAGAATGAGCTAAGATTTTTGGAGACTATAATGTTCAATTAAAGTGAGATACTATGAAATATTAGGAGACCTAGTGTGTTAAGAGGCATTTTTACGAACATGAAGTTTGAGTTGGTAATTTAATGAATGTGTTCAAAGAGATGACTAGAATAAGAGCAAACAGGGTGATCGTAGGAGGTTATAACTATAAGCACGAATAAAGTTCTGTAGATTTCATTCTTAAATGATCTTGTACTTTAAAGTGAGAATACATGATTTTACTGTGAGGTACTATTCGCTTATATAACGTAAGCAATGATGTCAGATGACAATAATTGTCGAAATGGCCGACAAGGAATAACTCCTCGCCAATAAAGCCAATAATGTAGCGTTATTATATCTATATCTAGAATTGAATGAAATAAAGTTGAATAACTTTATCAGAATAATTTAACGAGACCAATAATAGGGTACTGATTATGAACAGGAGTAGAGCGGTAATTGGAATGCGATAACTTTGGTATGAATATATATTACACAATCTATATATATAACTCGCAATAGTAATTGAATGCAATAAAGAAATAAAAATAAAAATGGTGAAATCGGCCGTCCCCGGGATCGAACCTGGGTCTAGGCCACACCCTTTCGCACATTTAGCCAACCGCGCTAAATGCCTAGTATTGTGAAAGTTCTCTTATGATTAAATATAAGCATATGTACAACAAATTCCTTAATTCACGCATATATTGTAAATTCATATGAATTTTCTTTCCTAAACAAAATTTCTCGAGGAAGGGAAAACAAATGAGAAGATTTAACTACAAGCTGTTTAAGTAATTAAACTTGGAGAAGTTGAACGGAAGAGATGTAGGAGTGTTCTCTAAAATAGAGAATATTGAAGCAGTCATTTCCACTAATGAGCATGAAGTCGATTATTAAGTTAAAAATGTTGCTAGAACTTTTAACTGGGGAATAGTTTGAGTAAGTGTCGTGAGAGAATCGTCGTGCATATGAAAAAAAAAATGTTATAATTTATAAAATTGAATAAAATATAAACTTGAACAAAAGTAGGAATTTTATTTGATCGAACATAGCAAGCCAATATTACAAACATTAATAATACATTCGTTCTCAATTGGAACATACACTGGACTAAGTGGCTCGGTGTGGCTTGGCTAACTCTTGCTCAATCTGCCTTAAGAAGTTGGTATTACTGGGATCCTTGGAACAAATCTTCCAAATGTTTGTTAAGAAATGAGTAGAAGTCTTATCGATCTCGCTTAAACGAAAGAACTTCTCATCCCCATCCTCTGAAGTATAGAAGATCCCAGCAGGCCTACTTAAGACCCTTCCTTCCACAAACACTATGCCCTTTGGAAGCTGAAGATTTAACAAGGCATCATCGTCAGCTGGTGGAAGCATATCGGGAGTGGATGATGAGGCGCCAACAGTTCTTAGTCTTTTCATGGGTCTTTGAGAAAGTAGAGGAGTGCTACTTTCGTCGCCTCTAAGAGTAGTGTCTTCTTCTCCCATAGTTTCCTGTAGATATTTCCTTAGACTTACTTCACCTTTAGCCATTTTGGCATACCACTCAGCTTCTCTTTTACTAGCAAGTTCTAATATGTTGACATGTTGACTTACTGGTGTTTGCACCTCAAAACCTGTTTCTCCTGCTTCTGCAAGCAGTAGTTCCTTAGCTAACTTCAGAGAAGCCTCTTCCTCCATCGCTTGTATTTTTTGACGTTCTATAATCTCTTTGAGGATCACGTCTTGAGAACTACTTCGGAGTGTTTCAAAATTTTCATGAAATATAACAGGAGAAGGTGATGACATAGGTCCCTTTCCCTTGAAAACAGTTGAGTCAACTGTTGCTTCAACTTCTTCAGATTGTGAGAAATCAGCAAGTTGATACAACAACCCTTTAATTTCTCTAATTTCTGCTTCAAGTTTTGTTTGTTTATCGATAGACTTTCTCAATAGTGCTCTATCAGCTGCTAGGAGAAAAGGAGTGCTATAGTGTATTTGGTCAATTTGGGAAGTAAGAGACTTAAACGAGGTGGTTTGTTCAGCAGCAAGTGATACTATAGTACTGTTAAGTTGTTCAATTTGCGTTGACAAAAGCTCGATTGAATGTTCAAGTGCAATAAATGTGTGAGTGGCCATGGCTTAGTTGAGAAAGAACGATGGTTGATTTGGATGTGTGGAAATATAGTTTCACACGAAGTGTGACCTTGGAAAACGGACAGGTGTCCATAAACTACAAAAATTTTAATCATTGCTACTGTAATTAGTAACTACCGAATTATATATATATATTTTTTTAAGATAAAATTTCTAAACTTTATCATCCCTTTAACCAAGGTTGAAAGGAGCTGAACAGTTACTCAAAAGCGTATGCTATGTCGAGAAAATCCTCAACTAAATTAATAGCTTAATTAATAGACCGTCTTCCACACATCACTATTTTTCTTCACTGCTTCTTTTTCGAGAACCATATCAATTGCTAATTCATCTTTTTGAACCCTAGATAAATTTTTGATCTAAACTATTGTTTCAGGAGTGATCTAGGTAATATTTGTTTCTTTGACCCATGGATCGCCTTTAATGATTGAATTTAAGAAAATGAGACAAATGTTATCAACAAAAATATGGCGACTTTTCCAACTGAATAACAGTAGTGTCTTGGTAAAAGAACTTCAAATTTGAAAATAAGAATTATTTGAAAGGCTAAAATTATGATGGGCGATCAACGATTAAAATAGACAAATGAACTTGGTATAAAAATCTATCAAGACAAATATGGGAAATTCTTTTAACTGGGGAATAATGTAACATTCGTGAAATTTGACTAGATTTGACTCATAAATTTAATGTAAATGATTTTCGAGAAAATATATGAATAGTAACCGTATTTGTGAATAGTACCCGTATACGTGAATAGTAACCGTATTGTGAATAGTACCGTATACGTGAATAGTAACCGTATTGTGAATAGTACCGTATACGTGAATAGTAACCGTATTGTGAATAGTACCGTATACGTGAATAGTAACGTATTTGTGAATAGTACCGTATATGTGAATAGTAACCGTATTTGTGAATAGTACCGTATACGTGAATAGTAACCGTATTGTGAATAGTACCGTATACGTGAATAGTAACGTATTTGTGAATAGTACCGTATATGTGAATAGTAACCGTATTTGTGAATAGTACCCGTATACGTGAATAGTAACCGTATTGTGAATAGTACCGTATACGTGAATAGTAACGTATTTGTGAATAGTACCGTATATGTGAATAGTAACCGTATTGTGAATAGTACCGTATACGTGAATAGTAACCGTATTATGAATAGTACCGTATACGTGAATAGTAACCGTATTTGTGAATAGTACCGTATACGTGAATAGTAACCGTATTGTGAATAGTACCGTATACGTGAATAGTAACGTATTTGTGAATAGTACCGTATATGTGAATAGTAACCGTATTTGTGAATAGTACCGTATACGTGAATAGTAACGTATTTGTGAATAGTACCGTATACGTGAATAGTAACCGTATTGTGAATAGTACCGTATACGTGAATAGTAACGTATTTGTGAATAGTACCGTATATGTGAATAGTAACCGTATTGTGAATAGTACCGTATACGTGAATAGTAACCATATTGTGAATAGTATCGTATACGTGAATAGTAACCGTATTGTGAATAGTACCGTATACGTGAATAGTAACGTATTTGTGAATAGTACCGTATACGTGAATAGTAACCGTATTGTGAATAGTACCGTATACGTGAATAGTAACGTATTTGTGAATAGTACCGTATACGTGAATAGTAACCGTATTGTGAATAGTACCGTATACGTGAATAGTAACGTATTTGTGAATAGTACCGTATATGTGAATAGTAACCGTATTATGAATAGTACCGTATACGTGAATAGTAACCGTATTGTGAATAGTACCGTATACGTGAATAGTAACCGTATTGTGAATAGTACCGTATACGTGAATAGTAACCATATTGTGAATAGTATCGTATACGTGAATAGTAACCGTATTGTGAATAGTACCGTATACGTGAATAGTAACGTATTTGTGAATAGTACCGTATACGTGAATAGTAACCGTATTGTGAATAGTACCGTATACGTGAATAGTAACGTATTTGTGAATAGTACCGTATATGTGAATAGTAACCGTATTCATGAATAGTGATTAAGAATAGTAATCACGAATAGTAACGGTAAATAGTAAAGGTAAAAAGTAAATTGTAAATAGTAAAGGTAAAAAGTATATTCTAAATAGTAAAGGTAAAAGTAAATTGTAAATAGTAAAGGTAAAAAGTAAATTGTAAAAAGTAAAGGAAAAAATTAAATTTTAAATAGTAAAGGTAAAAAGTAAATTTTAAATAGTAAATGTAAAAGTAAATTTTAAATAGTAAAGGTAAAAAGTAAATTTTAAATAGTAAAGGTAAAAGTAAATTTTAAATAGTAAAGGTAAAAGTAAATTTTAAATAGTAAAGGTAAAAGTAAATTTTAAATAGTAAAGGTAAAAGTAAATTTTAAATAGTAAAGGTAAAAGTAAATTTTAAATAGTAAAGGTAAAAGTAAATTTTAAATAGTAAAGGTAAAAGTAAATTTTAAATAGTAAAGGTAAAAGTAAATTGTAAATAGTAAAGGTAAAAGTAAATTGTAAATAGTAAAGGTAAAAGTAAATTGTAAATAGTAAAGGAAAAGTAAATGTAAATAGTAAAGGTAAAAAGTAAATTGTAAATAGTAAAGGTAAAAAACATATTCTAAAGCATATTCTAAGGCATATTCCAAAGCATATGCTAAAGCATATTCTAAGGCATATTCCAAAGCATATGCTAAAGCATATTCTAAGGCATATTCCAAAGCATATGCTAAAGCATATTCTAAAATTATTTTATATAAATAGCCACCTTAGTTTAACCATAAAACTCACACCATTATATATTCACTTCTAAAAATCTCTCTTTCTCTCTAATAAAGAAATTAACTTATAACAATAATCATCTTCAAAGAATCAAGAATTCAAGGTTTTAATTGGTTCAAAGTGTTCATCCTCTCTATTTACTCCAAATTCGAATTTATGCATCAAAAGACTTTTGGTAAGTTAAACTCATTCCATAATCATCATTTTATGTTCATTAACTTGTTTCTAGTTGATTTCAAGTATATTCGGGTCACGAATCGGGTCAAAATGCAATTAAAGTCTTAGAAATGGGTCAAATGATTTGAGCATGATTTTGATGTTTTAAGATAAAACTAGTTGATGGGTTATGTTTATGTGGTGAATTCATATCTAGTATAAGTTCAAACATAAGTATTTTAGCTTCCTTAATCGATTTCTAGGCTAAAAATGAGTTTTGGAGGGTGTTTGGTTCGTATTTGGGTTGATGAATTATGCAGAACTGAAAACTGAAGTGTAACGGCCGTTACTATATGTAACGCCCATTACTTTTGTAACGCCCGTTAGGGACTGATTTTGACAACATTTTCAAACGTCAATAACTTTTGACCCGTAAGTCCGTTTTCGATGATTTAAGCGGCCACGGAAGCGTAATTGAGTCTATTTTCCAATGGTAGAGACCTCTGAGTCCAGAACATAGTTCTAATGTTTCAAAAGTTTTGATAAAGCAACAGTGGTCAAGTTTCGACTAGTCATTGTGAAACAAAATGTAATGATTCCACTTCGGTTGGATCAAAGCCTTATAAAATGGACATAATAAAGCTTTTATAGTAAGATTAGGTCAATATTCATAGGACCTTACCTCTTGAGATGCTTTAGGATTAATGTAATACGTGTATGATTAGGTTTTGGCTATCGTGGACATCGGTTCTACTTTCTTTCGACTTGGGATTTTATTGCTCATTTCAGGTGAGTTTCGTAAACCCTCCCTACTCAATTGAGATTCGGGCTGAAAAGTGTACATGTTTGTTTAACTGTTGATTGTTGATTTGATTAATTGTATGATTGAATTGTTGATGTGGACTTGTTAGCGCATTATTTATTATATAAGTCGCACCGTTAGCGCATTGTTTACGATGTAAGTCGCACCGTTAGCGCATTGTTTACGATGTAAGTCGCACCGTTAGCGCATTGTTCACGATGTAAGTCGCACCGTTAGCGCATTGTTCACGATGTAAGTCGCACCGTTAGCGCATTATTTATTATATAAGTCGCACCGTTAGCGCATTGTTAATTATTAACTATGTAAGCCGCACCATTGTTGAATGTTATTGATTGTTATGGAACGTTGTTGAACGTTATATGGAATCGTTGTTGTTGAACGTTGACTTGTATTGAATTGTGATAATGTGAAACCTTATAGGTTTTCTTTGGACTTGATTAAATATTCTAATCCTCGCTTATCGTTAACGGTTGTTATCCCGATACATACTTGTTTCTTGTTAATTGTCCCTACGAACTCACCAACTTTATGTTGACGCTCTTTAGTACACTTTTCAGGTAATCAAGTTAATCAGAGACAAAATGGATGATTGCATGCTTACTTGCTAGGATTGGACTAACTTTGGACTTTCTGGATCCATGATCCTTACTTCCCTTTTATGGGTTACTTTTAGGATCAACTACTATCGATTGAATTGCCTTTTATTATTGATTGAACATGTATTTCGATGAATGTTAATGATTGTATACGTTTGTACAAATTTAAGGATTGTTTCAATCCTATGTTTTCATATAGTTTGACTCTACATAATTTCCATGTCGTGCTGTGCTTTTCTAAGTGATACCCCATGATTCCGCCATGTTGGGGTGTTACACAAATAGTCACTAATCTCCAAAGTCTATTCGCTACTTTACAACCCATGAAAACGTTAAGAGGGGATTCAAGTCGTCTGCCCATTTCCAACCTTAATGGCCGGATAACACATTCATAGGAGTGATATTATTATGATTAAGTCCAATAGCAAGATTGGATATTTGGTTTTCCATATCTCATTAATTATAATATGATGTACAGTTTACCACAATAAAATTTTTTTATTAGTTTGAAGACAACAAAATAAATAAGGGAATTTTTTTTTTGCAAAGTGATTTTCGATTCAGACGTGTTGAAGACAATTTTAACCAGATATTTCTGTACCTTCAACCCCCTCCTCATGAAAAATATCTTTAAGATGAAAATCACAAGACTCGAACCCGAGACCTTGTGTAAACTCACCTCCGAGGCCACATAGTGGATTTAAAAGATATATCATTTTAGACATTAGTTTAAAAATCTTACTCAAACCATAAGATTGATATGTGGATTACATTCAATTTCTTTACTAATCTTACCCTTTAATTTTATCACTTGTAATCATCTTATGATTAAAATGATTTTTAGCCTAATTCGGAGAATTAATTATTTTCCAATAAATAAAAGAAGGCACATATAAAATCACACATTTATAGAAGTAGTCGTAACATCTCCGCCGTTGATGACCGGATTCCCCGCATACCTGGCAGTAGACGGCTGGCACATGCAAAAGAAACTGCTTTAGAATTTGTTACATAAAAGACAAATACTTATATTCTTAAGACAAAATGTACTAATGTTTTTTTATGTCTCACATTTTTGCCTTTTTAATCATCAATAATGTTTTGAAAGTTAAGTTACATGTTTTGTTTTTGTTTTTTTATTGCACATATAAACAAGACATATATATCAATTTTAAAAGTTATTCGTTTAACATGTAACAGTACAAATAAATTTGAATTTATCTCTTTCACTAATGAAGATGATATATGAAAATATTGTTAGTCATCATAAGTATTCCCTTATGTCAAACATCATCAAACAAAACATTGTCCTTGAGTTTTAGCTTAATGGGTGAAATATCATCCCCTTTACATAAGGTCTCGTGTTCAAGCCTCGGGAAGGACATAGAAATTAAGTCCCTTTATGAGGGCTTGGCTTAGGTATACCCAGGTTCAAGTCTGAGGGAGCATGGTTTACCTCTATTAATCATCGTGCCTTCAGGCGGATTATTAGGGGGGTTTTCCCCCATCAGGTATTTGAAATAGGCATTTCTACTTCGAGGGAGCTCTGTAGCGCGGACTCAGTTAAGACAACGTATGCTAGACCTCCCGCTGTTGAATCGCGATACAAAGTTTCCAGCGAAATTCACCTTTAAAAAAAAAATCAAACAAAACATTGGGTGAAAGTCATTTCCTAAGCCTTTTATATGTTAGTTATAGATAAGGATGTAAACAAATAATTATAAGGTTATCATGTTCGTTTTGAAAAAATATATCTATACTTGTATTTTTTTATAAAAAAATATGAGTATTTTTTGGTTGAAAGAAATATTTGTTGGTTTCTAATTGTTCATAGCTTCAAAAAAGTTGAAAAACTTTTAGGGAAATGATTAATTCTCCTAACTAAATAGCTTAAAGATCCTCCTAATCACAAGATGATGACATGTGGAAAAATCAGGGGGCAAAATTAGAAAACAGAATTAGTGGATAACACATGTCACATTCTTATAGTTTTAGGAGGACTTTTAGGCTATTCTTTGGGTAGATTTATCAGTTTCCAAACTTTTATGCTTCGTAGTCGACCGTATAAACATTTGTCAAACAATAAATGTGATAATATAACTAATAAACTCAGGTAGGTAAAATATTGAGTTTTTACAATAACTTAAGCCAATAAAGTTTACTAATAATAATTAAAAGAAATAAGGCTAAACAGTTGTTATCTTTTATAACATTTCAGTATTTCACACTCACCACTTTTCAAAAAAAAAGGTTTCACACTTCAAAAGAGTATGATTTTACTACATTAATGGTACTTGGAACATAAAAGGAAAATCGACGTGAATTGAATTTCGACGGTACATGTATCTGCTAAGTATTTAATTAGGCAAAGTACTTTTTTCGTCCCTGTGGTTTTCGAATAAGCACTTTTCATCATCGCCGTTAACTTTTGGCTAAAATCATCCCTGTGGTTTACATTTCGTCCTTGGATCCGTTAACCCCCTCACGTGTTGCACGTGAGGGGCATTTATGTCTTTTCACCCATCTTCATGGTTTGTCCCTATGGTTAAGTGCAAAATTCGTCCTTATGGTTTGTCGTTTTTGCATTTTTCATCCTTGTATTTAACAAACCTCCAAACAAAAATTTAATCAAAAACCAAAACAAACTCAAATCAAAAACCTATTTATACCTACATATGAGGATCTAATTTAATACCGGCCGGTACGGCTAATTTAATTTAATTTATTTTTAAATTTTTTTTTTATAAAACTTACTACAATTTAACGAAAATAGTCAAAATATAATTACAATTCACTCAAAAATAATACCAAATAGGTACTTTATAACAAAATATAAGAAAGTTCACAAATTACAAAAAAAATATAACATTAAAGTATTATAAAAATAATGTTTAAAAAAATTCAAAAAATAAAAAATGAGAATACCAGAACGGTAATACCAAAAAATACCGAAAATACCGGAAATAGTTGCACCGGAGTACCCTCCGATACCGGTATTACGAGTAATACTACATGTATTTAAAACATTGTATGTACGTGTTTGCATTTGAAAGTGATTGACCAGATCCTCAAATGTAGGTATATAGGTTTTTGTTTTGTTTGGATTAAATTGTTATCTGTAACTTTTGTTTGTTTTGTTTTGTTTGAAAAGTTTTTCTGGATTTGTTAACGACGAGGATGAAAAATGCAAAAACGACAAACCACATGGACGATTTTTGCACTTAACTCTATAAAAAGACGAAAATGCCCCTCACGTGACTTGCATGTGAGGGGGTTAACGGCAAAGTTATAACGGCAGGGACGAAATGCAAACCACGAGGATAATTTTAGTCAAAAGTTAACGGCGAGGATGAAAAGTGCTTATTCGAAAAACCACAAGGACGAAAAAAGTACTTTGGCCATTTAATTATAAAAAATTAATTGTTTTGATACGTTTGCTATTTATAATAACACATTAATGAATACGATAGAACCATCACTAATCAAATTCCATTTAAGGCAAGTTACACGTGAGCTCACCTTTCTAGCTTTCCTCATGTACATGGCAAAAAATAGGGGGTTTTATGATGTGTCAAATTACACTAATATCCTTTGTGTTTTCATATCCTTCTTCCACTTTTATGGTTATTTTCGTCTAATTCAAGACCCAAATTTGTTTGACCATCAACTTTCCGGCGCCACTCCCTCAAAGTACACACCTTGAACGACATCGTTTTGCTCTTAACACCAGGACAAATACTTGATTTGTACAATAAACTCTTTCATCTTCCCAAAAACTCTCTATATTTCTCTCACAATGAATCTTTAGAGTTTAGATAACCAATATATAATGTGTCACAAAAATCAAGAATATATTGTCACCTTTTCCAACAAAAAAACCATTAAAATGTTCTTCTACATATAAAAAACTCTACACACATTTTTGTATATCTTTGAAACTACTCTATAGCAATGGAGTTCAAGATTCTACACCTTTCATGTATACTATTTTTCTACTTCTTTCTCACTGATTCCATCATTCTTGACCACAATCATGAAAAAGAATTATTGGTTTCTTTCAAGAACTCACTTTTGAACCCCAAAATGCTTTCCAAATGGAACCTCACTATCCCACATTGTCAATGGGAAGGTGTAAATTGCCAAAACAACCGAGTCACTTCACTCGTTCTCCCAACTCGCTCACTCAAAGGCACACTCCCTACATCTTTATTCTCATTGTCTAACCTCATTATACTGAACCTCTCTTCAAACCAATTTTCCGGCCAGATTTCTGACCAAATATCCCAACTCCGGCGACTCGAAGTTCTGGACTTGGGTAACAACCAGCTTTCAGGAAACATACCGAGTCAACTTACAGAGTTGACTCACCTACGAACCCTTGAACTCGGACCCAATTTTTTCACTGGCGAAATCCCTCCAACCATCGGAAACTTAACAAATTTGGAAGCTTTAGACGTTTCGTCCAACACCCTTGTCGGAAAAATCCCACCGGAGATCGGAAAGTTGACAAAACTCCGGTCACTTGGTCTTAGCAACAACTTTTTATCAGGTTCTTTATCTCCTTACATTTTCCCAAATCTTAAAAATCTTATTTTTTTAGATGTTTCAAACAACACACTTTCCGGCAACATTCCACCGGAAATCGGAAACCTATCAAATCTTACCGATCTTTATCTTGGAATCAACCATTTTTCCGGCATAGTTCCACCTGAAATTGGTAAACTTGAAAAATTAGAGAACTTTTTTTCACAATCTTGTTTAATCCAAGGCACATTACCAGAAACAATTTCCAACCTTAAATCTTTATCAAAACTTGATCTTTCTTACAACCCATTAAAATGCTCCATCCCAAAATCACTGGGTCAGTTGAAAAATTTGACCATTTTGGACCTAGTGTATTCTGAACTTAATGGGTCAATCCCTGCAGAACTCGGAAACTGTAAAAAGTTAAAAACTTTGATGCTTTCTTTCAATTCTTTATCTGGGGTTTTACCACAAGAGCTTTCCCAGCTTCCTTTGCTTAACATTATAGCAGAAAATAATCAGCTTTCGGGTCAGTTACCGTTTTGGGTTGGAAAATGGACCCAAATAAACTCACTTTTGTTGGGTGGGAATCGGTTTACGGGTCGGATCCCACAAGAGATTGGTAACTGCACAATGCTGAACATGTTAAGGTTGAGTAATAATTTGCTAACTGGCTCTGTTCCTAAGGAAATTTGCAATGCGGTTTCGTTAACTGAGCTTGATCTCGAGAGTAATATGCTTTCGGGTTCGATTGGGGATACTTTTATTGGTTGTGGAAATCTTTCTCAGTTGGTTTTGTCTGAGAATCAGATTGTTGGGTCAATTCCTGAGTATTTTTCTGAGCTTCCTTTGATGGTTCTTGATCTTGATTCAAATTATTTTAACGGTTCGATTCCTGTTAGTTTATGGAGTTCAAGTAGTTTAATGGAGTTTTCAGCTGCAAATAATGAGTTGGTTGGAAGTCTTTCTAAAGAAATAGGGAAGTGTGTTGCTCTAGAAAGGTTGATTCTTAGTAACAATAAGCTATCCGGGCCAATGGCGAAAGAAATTGGAAAGCTTTCTTCTCTTTCGGTTCTTAATTTGAACTCGAATAATATGTATGGTTTGATTCCTGGTGAGCTAGGTAGCTGCACATCTCTTACTACATTGGATCTTGGTAGTAATAGATTCAATGGGTCAATTCCTGTCGAAATTACGGGCTTATCTGAGTTACAATGTTTGGTACTTTCATATAATGATCTTTCGGGACCTATTCCTTCGTCAAATAGGTCAAGATACTTTAAAGAAGTTAGTATTCCTGATTCAAGTTTTGTTCAACACCATGGGTTGTATGATCTTTCTCATAATCGGTTGACTGGTTCGATACCAGACGAGTTGGGGGACTGTTTGGTTGTGGTGGATCTTTTGTTAAATGATAACATACTTTCTGGTGAGTTGCCAAAATCTTTAGTGAAGCTAAGCAACCTCACTACGTTATATTTATCCAGAAATCTGTTGTCCGGTGGCTTACCTCTCGAGTTGGGTCAATCTTTGAAGCTGCAAGGGTTGTATTTGGCGAATAATAACCTCACTGGACACATACCGGCTGAATTGGGCCAGCTTCATAGTTTGGTTAAGCTTAATTTGACTGGTAACCGCTTTTTGGGCTCAATTCCATCCTCATTTGGAAAGTTGATCGGGTTAACTCACTTGGATTTAAGTGATAATCTACTTGATGGTGAGCTTCCCTCAAGTGTTTCAAACATGGTGAATCTTGTTGGACTGTATCTCCAGCAGAACCAAATATCAGGTCCGATAGATGTTTTGTTTCTTGGTTCAACGGAATGGCGTGTTGAAACACTTAATTTGAGTAATAATTTGTTTTCTGGTGTGTTACCTAGCGGTTTAGGCAATATGTCTTATTTGACTTCATTGGATCTTCATGGGAATTCATTTACTGGTGAAATTCCATGGGCGCTTGGGAATCTGATGGAGCTCGAGTACTTAGATTTCTCGAGTAATAAGTTTTCAGGACGAATTCCTGATAGTTTGTGCGGTGTTTTGAATTTGAATCACATGATTTTGGCTGGAAACAGATTAGAAGGCCCGGTTCCAAGGAGCGGAATATGCCAGAATACGTCGAGAATATCAGTGTCAGGGAACAAAGCGTTATGTGGTGGGATTCTCAATTTGCAGTGCCCGGAGACAAGCTTTCAAAGTGGGCGAAAGCTCTTCAATTTATGGTCACTGGCTTCAATTGCCATTGTGACCTTATTGATCACCATTTTTATAACATTTGTGGCGATAAAAAGGATTCAAAAGCTCAAGAAAAAGTCTGACTGTGAAGATCCTGGTGCAAGTAACAGCAGTTCAGTTGATCCAAATCTGTATCTTTTGAATTGCAGCAGGTCGAAAGAATCATTGAGTATTAACGTAGCAATGTTTGAACAACCCCTAGCCCGGTTGACTCTTGCAGACATTCTTGAAGCCACCAACAACTTCTGCAAGTCTAAAATTGTTGGTGATGGTGGATTTGGTACTGTCTACAAAGCCCAGTTACCGAATGAAAAGACAGTAGCAATAAAAAAGCTGAACCAATCAAAATCGCAGGGCCAGCGAGAGTTTTTAGCTGAAATGGAGACCTTAGGAAAGGTTAAGCATCGGAACCTTGTGTCTTTGCTTGGTTACTGCTCATTTGGTGAAGAGAAACTGCTCGTTTATGACTTTATGGCAAACGGAAGCTTGGATCATTGGCTACGAATGCGAACCGAAGACATGGAAATCTTAACATGGGCTAAAAGGTTCAAGATTGCAGTGGGTGCAGCCCGTGGTTTAGCTTTTTTGCATCATGGGTTCATTCCCCATATTATTCATAGGGATATTAAAGCGAGCAACATTTTACTCGATGAAAATTTTGACCCAAAAGTTGCTGATTTTGGGCTAGCAAGGTTGATAAGTGCATGTGAGACTCACGTGAGTACTGATCTCGCGGGAACATTTGGCTACATTCCACCAGAGTATGGTCAAAGCTGGCGGTCAACGACCAAAGGTGATGTTTATAGCTTTGGAGTGATTCTTCTTGAACTGGTTACAGGAAAAGAGCCAACAGGACCGGAGTTTAAAGATGTTGAAGGTGGGAATTTGGTTGGTTGGGTTTGCTACAAGATCAAGAAAGGGCAGGCATCTGATGTGCTTGATCCAACAGTTTTTAGTAACGCGTCAAAAGCCGCTATGCTTCAAACAGTCCAGATTGCTGCAATTTGTGTATCAGAAAATCCGGCTAATAGGCCTACCATGCTTCATGTGCTCAAGCTTTTAAAAGGGATAAAGCATGAGCTTTTGTGAAGTTAGTGTTAAGTAGGAAGGCGAGTGTAGAATTGTAAAATCGGGCCATGTTTGTAAGCAGCAACTTTATATATGCAAAAAGAAAAGTATTTCATTAGCTTATTTATTTTGATGCCTCCTTTCAGTAATAACTTACAGAAAAGCTGTTTTTCCATTACATACTGTAAACATATCAATGGATTTGGAACATGCTAATCACATAATGTGTCCATAACAATGAACAAAGTTATTCCTCTGTATAAACACCTGTAGCAAACCTCAAAGGATTGCAAAGATATAGAAGGCTTGAAAATGAGCTCAAAAAGTAAAATTAAAATGTCGACAAATACAAAAAGGTGGTATCAGAAAATGAACAACATGACTTACAGGTCGATTTTGATTATTGTGGAAGCTCCTCCGACAAGATATAAATCTTCTTGGCACCTTGTCATGTTTCATGGCATGCAAAACATATATTAAGGTAACATCAGAAACTCTTTACATGAGGAAATTCCATTCAGGGCTATTTATGGTGTGAAGAAAGATCAACATATTCTTTAATTTAAATTCTAGCAAGTGGGATTCGTTGCAATAATCCAAAATTTCATGCCTATCATGAAGTCTGCATATTGTATTTTGGGCCATAACGTCATTTTCACCTTATCTAACTAACATCCCCATTTTATCCCTTTACATCATTAGCAACGGCTCTGAGACGCCCTAGGTGGAACGGAGACGTTGGGTCGGGTGGGTGTGTGACCACCTGGTCGGAAGAAGATAAACAAGGAAGAACAAAGAGACGAGCAACGATTTCTCATGATGACTTCCACATATGCACAAAATCAACTTAACAGACATCCATCTTAATAAAATTTTCAGTTCTAACAATATTTAAGATTGTGGAACATGGAATTTCTGGTTGGCGAATTCAACAAGTCAGGGTTAACAAGGAAGAAGACGTGAGGCACGACGACCTTGATGGCACCGGCCTAATATCAAGATTAAAGCTTTTAAGCTTAACATTTATTGTTGAAACACGATATCATTAGTACATATATTTGCTAACTATAAAGTAATAGACAATTTTATCACTAACTTATACACAAATCCTACTCCAAATTTGTGTGTCGAGATCGAATTTCATCAGAATCCTGACCCAAAACTTCAGCCAATTTGAAAATGACCATCTCAAACAACACAAACAATGCCCCTTCATATACACTCCCCATTGGCAGCAACATCACTCTTTTCCCCTTTGCTTTTCCTTCCAACTGATTAACATCATCACCCTCATCATCCGCCATCGTTTGAGCCACTACATATGCCACTGCACTCGCATACTTCACACTTGATCCAGTCTCCGTCTGTGCAGTAAGAACAAGCACACGCGCACCGTTGGATTTTGCTACACCACAGATTGCATCAACGGTTGAGAACCCACCTGGTCCAGCCGATGCGATGAGGAGGTCCGAGGATGAGATAGGAGGCGTTGTCATGTCGCCAACACAGTGTGCTGATAGGCCCAAGTGTGCTAGCCTCATGCATAAGGCTTTCATCATCAGACCCTCTCGGCCTACACCATGGACAAACACTTTTCCGCCACGGGCTGCTGCTGAAGATATCTCGTCTACGGTGACGGATAATGGAGATGGGTTTGTTGATTTGGTGAAGATGGAGTTGATTTGGTTACAGATTTTAGTTGCGAGAGATGACATGGAGTCGCTGCTAGTTTCCTCCATTGATGAATGCTGACCTGAAATTTCTCTGCCCCTCTTTAGCACACTTTCTTATCTATCTGATCACGTGCATGTCACGAGGACTGGGTCCTACTTTTATTAATTAAGGATTAAGGACCACATTCAATGTTCCATTACAACCAAAAGCAGCCAACAAAACCTGAATATTCTTTACTATGCCATTTTATAAAAAGAAAATGTATCTTTCAATGACTTTTAAAACAAAGTAACAAACCTGTTTATTTTTTTTAGAACAGAGCAAGTAACTTGTGTCTAATATGATCACTCAAAGCATAAAAAAAACACTAAAATTGCATACCAGTATATGAGGAAAGTAAGATACGAGTTCATGCTTTAAGATACATCACAAGCAGAAATGTATCATCTATCCAAACCCAAACAGAAGGCCTAGTTTAGAAATTTTACTTGCAGACTACATTTTCCACCATTTTAAAATTCTGCATATGGCTAAGATAATGTTCATATGCTCATTTTACAACAAAAAGTTTGGAAATTAGAACAGGAGCAGAATTTGCAAGTGAATTCAGCCCTGGATACCCATTGATTTGAGATATTAGGCAGGGTATGAAGATTTATGAGGTTCGGGTAGATCTTCAACATCTGCAATGTCTATATCTCCAACAGCAACAGCCAACGATGATGGCGTATCACATTCCCCGTTCAATTTCTCCTCATCTTCATCATTAGATGACGGGTCTAAGGATCCTGTTCGCCTGAGTTCTCTTATTTTATGAAATTCGTCATAGTGAGCCCGTCTCTGCTCCTTGAAGCTTGAACTCCTGCCTATTTCAGAACTTGTGTCATGTTTTGATGCTACTTAATGCAATCAAAGATACAGCAACGGTAAGAATTTTTTAGATGCATAAGATAGGGTGCGGAAAGAACCTTCATTATCTTCATCCATAGCATCTGCGTCATCCTCTGATGAGCTCCAGCCAGAATTAATGTTACTATTGGAAGACATCATATCATTGAACACAGAGGGTTTGCTTCAGATTGCATACATTCATCATCCGGTTCACAGAAACTAGAATTCCGTTCAGGAGACAAAGATCCTACGTAGATAAGGGTTCAGTTAATACAACTACAGCAGAAGAAAAATTTGTCACTCAAACAAATACAGAACTAAGGATTTCATAACCACAAGGATGTCAGGTATGACATGAACATAAGGGTTCTTCCCAAACCGTTTTCTGGTTTTTGAATAAAGCTCATTATAGTGGATAAAATGGATGCATAGTACTTTCATTGTGGCTTCAAGACATCAGAAATGTAAATTTCCATTGTATGGTGTCACAAAAGATGTGGGTAGAACTGTCCATATTTAAACGAAATCTTTCGTACTTTAATCTGCGTTTTTATGTGAACAACGGACAGGGTATCCTCTCCGGGTCACTTGTTAGGCTGTAAGATCAAGTTTAGAATTTCATTTAACTATTTTTGTAAATTTTAAGAACATTAATCACTCAGCAAAAGCAAATAGGTCAGGAGAAGGTTTGGTAAATTCAACCTAATGCCTAAGAAAGTTGAAATAATGCAACATACATGAATTTGCATTGCAGATGGAACATCATCTTACCATCAACATCAGCCATATGATGATAAGGAGTCTTTGGTTCTGTGATTTTCTGCCTTACAGGTTTGTTGGCTTCGATTTCAGACAGTTTGTCTTCATCCCATCTCACAGATCTTTTACTGCTTCAAGAAAGATAATATAAGCACATACCTACTCAGGTCAAGAAACGTATAGCAAATTCAACAATCTGCGGGACTTGGAATCATAAAGCCACTGTTCACAATATAATGCAGATAAACCAATGTCAAACACATATTGAGCATTTCATAGGTCAAGACAGAGGATGGGTATATAAGTAACTTTGTTGGCTCACCAACCTATTGATGAAAGCGGTAAAAAAAGGTCATAGTCTAGTCAATTTTCTGGCAATTTGGGCAACTATCTATGGTCTTGTTTACTCAATTCATTCCAATGTGAAATCTTTTCCTTTTCATCTAAATGAGAAGTTCTTTGGTATTGCATAAGGTGAATAACAGCACTGGTAAACAAGTTGCCTGTTTCCCTTGCATCCTCTGATGGCTTCCCTTATATTTTTTGTTCCACTAATAGTTTCATTTTCTTTCGACTCCACCACGCCAATTAACTCCAAAAGTATTAACACAGGCAATCTCCGAAACAGCATAACCTTGATCTACTTTTTAAAAGCTTAAAATTAAAACTAAAAAACAAGCCACCATTGAATTTAGAATTTTTCAATGGCTTTTGGTTAAAAGCTACAGGGGAGAAACATCGCTTCCATTTTAGTTGACCATCTTCTTCACCTAAAACATGTTGGTCAAGTCAATCTTTACCCTATGGGTGATGTGTCCAATAATTCAGCATCTGTCCAATAATCTTGAAAAGGTAAAGATTGACACACTCTTGATACAATTATGCCTAAATTAAGACTTGAACCCAAAACCTTTTAGTTGATGGGACACCCAGATACAACTAGGCCAAAGGCCTGACAAAACAAAAAAAAAAAGAAAGTTACAATGTAATTTATTGTTTTGCTTAAATTTTCCTTTGAAAGGATGACAGCTTCAGAATCCATACGGAGAGATTGTAACTATTGTGTATTACGTTTTTCATCTCATTTTTTAGTATCTCCTTAAATTGACACCACCGTAGTTCCAAACCTTCACAGCAAAAAGGAAGCCGATACTAAGGTCGCAATATTTTTAGAAAAGGCCAATTCTAGTTTAACACTATACTAATACAATGTACAGCAGATATTTCATGTGCTTCTTGTGCCTTCTAGGTTGCTACAATGCATTACAAACACCTGCTCTTGATTCAACCTCAAACAAAGAATACAGGTTTTAGGCCTTTTATTATCAAGTACTTATGTCAAATAGAGATATTTGAACAAAGTAGAAAAATGTTATATCTACAGAAGTTGATGTAATATGGTTTAGTTTATTGCCTCGTCTAAAGGTCATTCTGTTTAAAGTTTTAACAATCTTCTACAATGACCAAACTAAGAACTGGAATATTGGATGTAAGGTCAAACGGACTGTGTTATGTAAAGTCCCTCTAGTCCAACAAAACAAAACCGACACGACTTCATCATCATAAAACTATAAGAGACGAAGACGATCTTAATCAACAACAATACTCAATCCCACAGGTAATCAACGTACAATAGTGGTGCTATAATAACAGCAGATGTCAGGGAAGGTTACCTCGTGTCTCCCATTGTAGCCATTCTCGAATCACAAGAGCCGTTGAAAAGCCGGTTTTGCTGAGACAAAAGATACTCAATTTTTAGTGTAACGAAATTCGAGTTCTCATGACAATGAAGTAAACATATCACACAAAGCAATCATCAACATAACTATATTCAATATAATAATAATAATTCTAGTGCAGGGCATAATAATAATAATACAAAACAATTTACAAAATCCAAGCACAATATGTATAAATTCAAGAATTCATGTCAGATCCATAAATAAACAAAAAGGATATGATAAAAGCATGTTACATGATATATGCAGTAACCTAAGAAACGTTGGCTGTAAATCATTCATCATTTATAAATAGAAAGAAATAATCATTTCCATGAAAACGAATTCTTAAGAACGGAAAAGCTAATTGTAAATGGCAGACGAATTAATTAGGAAAATTACATGGGCCGGAGTTTGGTTTGCCGTAGCAAAATACGTCGTCGGCGAGGTAAAGATCTGTTTGTATTATTATTAAATTATTTTATTTTAGAGAAAATTTCATTACATACCCCTGTGGTATACCATATTATCAAGTTTCACCCCTATGGTTTTTTTTTATCATTACATACCCTTATGGTGACTTTTTGTATCATTACATACCCCTCCACGTAACGTCCGTTTGTTAGTCTCCGTTAACCCTCTCATGTGCAATGCACATGAGGGTATTTTCGTCTTTTTACCTCTAAAACACTTTTTTCCTTTTCTTCTTTTTCTTTTCAAGATCCAACCACTCGTATATAATCACAATAACATGCTTTTGTAACCTCATTCAACGAATTAACTACTAACAGAAGTTACTGAAATTGGATAAAAAAAAATGTTTGCAGATGCGCCTGAAAAACCAACTGTTGTGACCGGAACACATATACACCCTGACTGTTCATGATTATTCAAATCCGCTGTGCACAATATATGATGCTACAACCGTTGCAAACTATCATTTCATATGAACTTATCTCATATGAACACATAATCTCAACATTCTTAGAAACACATCATCATAGCCAAAAACTTAACAAAGTGTACAAAAACTTATGTATATCTCCATGAGTACATAACTAAAATCTGCCTTTTCAAAACTTTAGGATCAAATCAATAACCTCCTGCCTTTACAAAAACTTATGTATATCTCCATTGAAATTGCTATTATCCATCTTTGAAAAAATCTCAAAGCAACAGAAAACCCATTCTATATACACACACAACATATATATATATATATATATATATAATATATATATCTGTACATTTTCTCTATATACAAACACAACATATATATATATATATATATTATTGCGGTTCAAAAAAAAAAGAAGATTGGTAGCCAAAACAAATAGATTGGGAAAAAGTTAACCTTAATCTCATCTTCATCTCTCAAAATATAACGCATACCTTGATTTAACTCCTTGTACGTCTAGATTCCTGAAAAACCATATATGGTCAGAAAGGTTAA
This sequence comes from Erigeron breviscapus, assembly GCA_034093135.1. Classification (NCBI taxonomy): domain Eukaryota; kingdom Viridiplantae; phylum Streptophyta; class Magnoliopsida; order Asterales; family Asteraceae; genus Erigeron; species Erigeron breviscapus. Next base: position 103,963,706 of record CM067169.1, on the reverse strand, counting down.
AAGTACCTATGACTTCACTAATATCGTTTACTATCCGCCTTATGACTTCTCCATCGTCGCCTTCTATTGTACACCTCTTGCCAGTAAGCATTCGTGATATCACGTTGTTTGTCATCGTCATAAGCTCGGCTTGAAGTTCTACCGGCTTCCCATCTTTTTCCTTATGTGATAAAAATCTTAAAAAATGATGAAGTTCATCACTTCTGACGGGAAGGAGGGAGTCAAGTGTTCTAGCATTTAAAACCGGATCTGGATCTATCTATATACATATCTGAAACATATATATATATAAACACAAAATCTGGATCTATCTCTATATATATTCAACCACCAACGAGGGAAAGAAGGGAAACATAAGGGGTTGTGGGTTTTCCGGCGATAAAATCCACGTGGTGGAGTTTTCCAGGCGGGGGTACCGGCGGCCGTTCGATTTTCCGGCGAGATTGGGTTTTCCGGTGGGTGGGGTCTTGAGAAAAGAGAGAGAAGAGAGAAAGAGTTTGTTGTTATTTTTTTGTTTTCATCTATATGTAATCTATATAATAGTATGTATGTATCTATCTCTATATATTGGTTATTGGTTATTTGATGTAATTGATTTCCAGGGATAAGGTTTTGGTTTTGATTTTGGGGAAGAAATTAGATTATGATTTTAGGGGCTTGTTAGATCTGGAAAAAAAAAGCAAAGAGAAGAAGAGAGTGTTTAGAGCTAAAAGACAGAAATACCCTCACGTGGAACACACGTGAGGGGGTTGACGGCTGGGTACAAACGGACATTAGGGTCAGGGATATGTAATGATACGAAAAATCACCATAAGGGTATGTAATGATAAAAAAAAACCATAGGGGTGAAACTTGATAATATGGTATACCACAGGGGTATGTAATGAAATTTTCTCTTTTTTTTATTTATTAATATATGAGTCTTGAGACACAATCTCAATAATAGGGGTGTTCGTGGACCGGTTTGGTCCGGTTTTGACTAAATCTCAAACCAAACCGGTAATTCCGGTTTTAACATATATCAAACCAAACCGAACCAAGTATATTGTCTGACCGAACCAGACCAAACCATGTAAGCCGGTCCGGTTTGGACGGTTTGACAGTTTTTTAAGTTTTTACCTCTTTCATTTATTTTTCATATAATTTTGTATATATAAATGTCAAGATTTGTGTTAAGATCCATAACAAACACTTAAAGTTAGAAGTATACATATTAAAAGAATTACTAGCGGTCAAACTATTTGTTTTAATGTATTCGAACTTTAGGTAAAAACTTTATTCATATGTTAATAACAGGTATAATACCACATATTGAAAAAGTTGTTGTCCATATTAGAAATGTATAATTAATTATAAATTTGAAATATAAGTTTGTTCTTTATAATGAAACTTTAAGGAATTTGGAGCATAAAAGTGTTTATTTTCGTAAAATGTTTAAGCTTTATGACTTCAGATAAAGTGATTTTCTTATCGAGTTGTGAAAGTATGAAGTACGGTCCGGTCCGGTTTTTCGCGGTTTTTTATTTGCTCAAACCGTAACCGAACCAAATAACCCGGTTTTTCAAAACTTAAACACCGGACTAGACTTCAACAATTCAATCCGCCCAAACCAATCCAATTACCGCAGTTTGGTCCGGATTAACCAGTTTGACAGTTCGATGAACACCCCTAGTATTTTCCTTTCATATATGGAGTTGAGTATCTATGTATTGCTTTAATTCCATTTTCTTTACCCCTTTCACCCTTTGTGTCTTTTTCAAAGGGATTAGTATTTAATTCGTTCATTAATAATTAATTAATGCTAAAGTAGTATATAGTTTTAGTTTAGTATAACTTGATGATATAGTTTCATGCATACTTTAATTAATATTTACTGTATTTAGCATATCATTCTCGTAATCAAATAATCGTTTTTCTCTTCCTTTATAGATAGTCTTGTTAACATATGTAGATGTTCAAAAGTGTTAATGATATATCATTTTTAATGAAAAAATGATACTATGACACATGAAAAAAATCAATAAAATAGATCGAGAGAATAGTTAAATTATACATGTTACAAATGCTATAGTTTTAGAAAAGTTATCAGAACATCAATTATAACGTCATTAAGCTTTGTTCGCTCGACGACTATATCGGTCGATTTAGTTGGGCATTGAACTGGCGTCCTCAACATCTTACGCTATTCACCTAGAAACTTTATTATTATAGCCTAAAAAAAATGATACTATGACACATGAAAAAAATCAATAAAATAGATCGAGAGAATAGTTAAATTATACATGTTACAAATGCTATAGTTTTAGAAAAGTTATCAGAACATCAATTATAACGTCATTAAGCTTTGTTCGCTCGACGACTATATCGGTCGATTTAGTTGGGCATTGAACTGGCGTCCTCAACATCTTACGCTATTCACCTAGAAACTTTATTATTATAGCCTAAAAAAAATGATATATTTAAGAGTTAATTTCATTACATACCCCTGGGGTTTGCCATTTTTTCATTTTTCATCCCTCTCGTTTTTCCGTATCATTACATATCCGTATGGTGGTTTTTTGTTTCATTACATACCCCTCGCCTTAACGTACGTTTGTTGTCCTTCGTTAACCCACTCACGTGAATGACACGTGAGGGTATTTTCGTCTTTTCAGCCTACATCTTCTCCAAAATATATGTATACAAATCTATAACTAAACATACATTCTAGATCTGTTTTAGATCTGTATATCGACTATCAATCATTTTATTCAAGAACAAAAATTTGTGTATATCCATACATAAACATACACACTTCAGACATAAGCAAACATATATTTCAATAAGAAAAATAAATTATGTATAGATCTGTACATCTACATCCTAGATATTGTATATCAAAACATAAACATACATACACTTCAGACATCTTAGAATTTCCATATCTACATCATTTTCATCATCATCGTCATCATCATCATCTCTGTTACAAATATCGAACATAAAACTTGAAGAAGATGAATTATTAATCAAAAGAAAGGTAGAAAGAACTGAAGACCTTAGATTTCGATCGAGTGAAGACTGGAGAGTGAAAAGGAAACTTATCCGACCGCCAGTCACCGCCGCCTGCTTTTCCGATGAACCTGCTACTTGTCCTTGATTTATTATGCCAAGCAGGATATGGTTGTGGTGGTGAGATTACCATTAAAAGTAGTCGAAAAAGTAGTCAGATCGATGGGGATTTCTAACAAGAATGAGGTGGAGGTTCCATCAAGATCCGCCCACCACCACCACCACCACCAAGATCCGACAGTTATAACCTCCGCACACCACCCTTGGTGATCTTCTTTTCTTTCCTTCTGATTTCGATACTTTCCTTCAAATCTTCTTTTCTAATCGTCGATTGTGGTAGTGGTTTTTTTTGTTTTGTTTGGTGAGTGATTTTGTTGATCTACTGTAATTTTGTTGATCTGTTATTGGTAATGTAAATTGGGTCAGATTTAGATAAATATGTATAGGATGTCGGTTAAAACTTGGGGCACTTTTGTTTAGATAGATATGTAGATATAGGTTTGTTTATGGTAGATTTGTTTAGGAAAAAAGAAAAGTATGTATAGATTTGTTTAGGGATAAGGTCATGAGGATGAAGAAAGAATGCAGACTTTGATTTGGGGAAGAAGACTTTTATTGTTAAAATACTAAAATACCCTCACGTGTCATTCACGTGAGTGGGTTAACGGAGGGCAACAAACGTCTGTTAAGGCGAAGGGTATGTAATGAAACAAAAAGCCACCATAGGGATATATAATGATACAGAAAAACAAGAGGGGTGAAAAATGAAAAAATGGCAAACCCCAGGGGTATGTAATGAAATTAACTCTATATTTAAAAGAAGGGTTAAGTGCTGCGAAATGTAATCAACTAAGGCCGAAAAGTTATTGTATACATGAACTTACAAAAGGTTTATTGTATACATGAACCCTGCAAATTTTCTATTGTATACCGAAACCGGCTACTGTTTGAAGTGGGGCCGGTTTTGATGACACGTTGGCTATAAAAGGTCGTTCCCCCCTTTTTCCCCACAACTTTTTTCCCTCCCCTTTTTCTCCCGCCCTTCCTTCTTTCTCCCTCTTTCTCCCGCTCTGAAGCTTCACCCATCACCACCATGGCATCTTCTTCATCATCATCGCCTGCTACAAATCGAGGAGATAGATATATACTTTGTCATTGTGGACAAAAGATGAAAGTCATGACATCTTGGACCAACAGAAACCCGGGGAGGCGTTTTGTTCGATGCCATAATGTAAGAGTTCGATTATTTGCCCGGTTTCATCATATAAAGGTTGGTTTCGTATATTGTCATCATGTTGTTTATTTCAGGTTAAAACCCGCTACTGTACCACCTTCAGATTCATTGACGATGAGCTTCCTAGTGAGTACTACAAAGATTTATTGTTTGATCTTCACTCACAGAATCGTATAAAGGTGGAAGGTGTTATGATGGAAGAGGAGGAGGTGTCTTCAGTGAAATCAACGTTTGGTTTCTTTGAAAGATTTGTGTATGTTTGTACCGGATTTCTGGCCATGTTTTTCGTTGTAATAGCTTTTGTTTTGATGAACTAAGAATAATGATCATGTCAACTTATCAAAGTAATGTATGGTTTTTATCTACTTTTGCGTTGTAATGGGTACTGGTTATAAAATGGAAGGTATCTGTTTTGGTCATGTTTGTGTTTGATTGACTTATAAGTTTGAAGAATGTGTTTGATTGACCTACTTTACTCATGGACGAATGTGTTATGAATATATGCATAAAATCTGGCATTTTGAATACTAATATAATGGCAGTAGTTTAAGCAAAGAAAGGGAAAATATACATAAATAAAGGCAAACACATGCAAATTATCAAATAACTGCAACTGCATTACATATCATGGCTTCATCAAACCATGACATACAAAAGATTAGTGTTGTCACATGTTAGGTACATAAAGCCCAACAATTAAGTGTTTTTGTTACCTGCACATATGCAGAAGTACAAGGCAGTTTGTTACAAGATACACAAAAGAGAAGTTACACAAAATGGTAACAAACTGGCCAAACCATCCATCTACACCTAAATATTACAGTGAAAAGTTACATCAACCAAAGTTACATAATTTAGAACCAAATTACGATATACTAATAGCATCATCTTCTGTGAGTCCAGGGCGATCATCATTCTTCTTCCTGCACAGTTTCTTCTCCAATATTCTCTGGCTTGGAATCCTTCTCTTCAAAGGTGGTTGTTGCTTCTTGGGTGTTGGTTTTTTACTTGTGCCTTCATTCACTGACTCCTGTGTCCCCACTTGTGGTTCAGCCATCATGGTTGGTGCAGAAACTTGCTTCCTTGGTTGCATTTTTCTCCTTATTGTAGAAAAAGTGACTTTCTCACATGTACCCACCCCACTACTTAAACATGGCATTGTCCTTCCAAATGCAACTCTTGGTCCACCCCTTCGTAACCCTAAGGTTCCACCACCCCTCCTAGTTTTTGGAACTCTAGGAGGTAGTTTCTCAACACAATCTATCAAAAAGGTATATATTAAACTTTGAACATGCATATCACATAGCAAATACATAGTCAAATTGAAGCAATATTAGTTTTGCATACCTGTATTTTCTGCCACAGGAAGAGGAAACCTGTATCCTCCTTTTGTAACTCCCACTCTTCTGCCTGGACTCAGTGGTGGTGAAGACATACTTGCTTTGGTCTGAACAGGTTCTTGTGTCTCTTGAGTTGACTGAACTGGTGCCTTACCATTACTGTTTGATTGACTTTGTTGATTTGGTGGATTTTGACTATCTTCAAACAGTCTCTTTTTTACACTAGAAGTTTGCCTTGCATTTTGTGGAACAGCAGTGAAAGTAGTACCCTGAGGTTGTGGTCCCTGGCTAGGTATTTGGTTGTCCTCACTCATTACTTGTGCACTTGGTCTCTGACTTGGACCAGCATTGCCACAACTCATGGTTTCACTAGCTTTCTTCTTTGGTGGCCTCCCTTTGGTCTTTGTAACCACTGGTTTTTCAATTTTTTCATTCTTACAACCTCTAGCATTGTGGCCCTTCTGCAGACAGTTGGAACAACTCATCTCTACCCCATGTTTTGTAACCCTGGAACCATACACTCTAGGTTCATGTGCTGCCCTCATCCTTTTCTTTTTGGGCCTTCCAGGCATAGTTCTTGGCATGGGTGGCAATGGCACAACTGAACCTGGAAATGATAACCATGTGTCCATTCCCCCAACTGGATTCAAGTAGTGCTCGTATGCATACATAAAGTGAGACTTCCTGAACCAAATGGCTACGAATTCCTCTGGATTCCTGTTCATCTTATACATTGCTTGCATTGCATGAACACAAGGTATACCACTCAACTGCCACATTCTACAATCACAAGTACCCATGTCTATATCCACACCATATGCATATCTATAGTTCCTAGTCTCAAATTTGTTCCCACCAGCATGTATCACTAACCAATCTGCCCTTCCACTATTGATTATTTCTAACTTTTTTCTTATAGCAGGACAAATATCATGTTGCCAAAGTGACCATTTGTCTCTAATTGTTTCTAACCTAATCATCACAATGACTCTCAATGCTTCTAACAGAGTAATAATTGGTTTGGTTCTTACCTTAGTCAGCACAGAGTTCCAGCATTCACTGAAGCCATTCTCAACAGATTCACAGCATACATTAGTCTTGAAAAATGCCCTGCTCCATGACTTTGGGTTCCTTTCCATCAAGTACTTGAAGGCATTTGGGTTAGCAGCTTTAATGTCTTTCATCACAGAGTCAAATTGTGCTGGGTAACTACTTTTAGCAGCTTTCCAAAACAAATTCCTGAATTCAACCCCACTGTATAGTTTCCTGAAGTTTTCGTATATATGCCTTGCACACTGCCTATGCTCAGCTCTTGGCATCACATCTTTCACAGCTTCAATCAGTCCCTGTACATATATACATCATATAAGCATTCATTACTAAACTTGTAAGTAGTATAAAGGTAAGTAATTGCATACCTTATGTCCATCTGACATTAGTGTGAGTTCAAATCCTTTGGGGGCATCTAGGTCATTGCTCAGTAGTGTAAGAAACCATGCCCAATTGTGCTTGTTTTCCACATTGACAACTGCCCAAGCAATAGGAAATATCTGGTTATTTCCATCTCTCCCTACTGCAGTCAATAACTCACCTCCACATGATGACTTCAGAAAACATCCATCTAAGGCAACTATTCTCCTACATCCCTTCTTGAACCCTTCCTTGAGACCAAACAGGCACACATAGAACCTATCAAAGTAAGTCTTCCTATCTGGATTTGTGGTAGTAACTAATTGCACATTTGACCCTGGATTTGTCCTTAACAGTGCATCTCCATAAGGCCTTAGCATTGCATAGTGCTCCTCCAATGACTTCTCATACTCATTCAATGCCCATGCTCTAGCTCTTTTTACTTGCTGTTGTGTTACAAAACATTTATATTTTTTCATTACCAGTTCTTGAAGTAGAGAGCATTTGATATCAGGTTGTTGTCTAATTCTGTCTGCAAAGTGTCTACCTATCCATTTGTAGTTAATCAAACTGCCATACGTGAAATTCCTTGCACATGTATGGGAATCAACCAGCTTCTTCACTTGGAAAGATCTTTCTGAAGTCATCCATGAAGCAGACAACCTCCAATTGCATTTTTGTACAAGGGGCTGATATCTTCTGTTCTTTCTCTGTTTCCCAAGAGTGGGATCTTTTATCCTTGGTGGCCTAACTCCACATCTTGCAATGATGTGAGTTGCGGAAGCCCTCTCATACCACAGTGAATAACCATTGGCCAATGCGTAATAAGACAAACATTCTTTCAATTGCTGTGGACCCTCATACCTCTCACCAAGCTGTGAAATTAAATTATTTTCAAGTTATTAATGATTTTTGACAAGAAAAAGTATAAAAAGATACTAAAGTTTTCAAGTATTGGATACCTTGGGTTCCTTCAATCTCCAATGGGTATCTTTGTCATGTATGGGAAAGTTTGGCACATCTTCTTTGGGTGGTTCCAATGGATCAACCCACTCTGAGTTGCTATCATCTTTCAATGCATTCACTAGTTTGGAAATAAAATCATCATGTTCTTCATGTAGTACTGTCCTGTCCTCTCTATGTTTAACACCACCACCAAGTTTAGGCAATTGATTACTTGTGGGAATCCTAGCAATAGGATTACCCTTTCTAACCTGTTCCAATTCTTCCTCACCCTCACTTAGATGATCTAAAGAAGCAAGAGATTCAGCATCAGATTCATCTGGTTCATAGTCCTCATCTTCAGAATCACTAAAGTTGCCATCTTGTGGTTGTTTGCTACTTTGACCAGACTCAGGAGTCCTAAAAGAGTCATCTGGTTCATCCACATGTGGAGGCTGATCATCATCATCATCCACATGTGGAGGCTGATCATCATCATCATCCTCAGGGGGAGGCTGATGATCATCATCATCCTCTACCAACTCAACCTGCTCTACAACTTCATGATTATCATCATCTCCTAACTGATCCTCAGGTGCATCAGGGACATTATTTATATATTGTTCTAAGTTTATATTATGGTGATCAACATAAATATGCATGGTGCCATAGCTTTCACCAACATCGTAGAATACATCCAAATCATCATTTAAAAGTAACCTCATTATAGTACCAAAATCACCACTAGTTAAAAGGTAGTAAATGCCAAATATAGGGCTACCTGTTTCAGCTTCAATGTAACTTCTTAGCTCTTCTAATGAAACTCTTGGAATGTTCATGAATTTGGTTATCCCAGCTTCATAACGAAGTGGCATGAACTCAAACACACCATCGTGGTGTAGAGTGATAGGAAAGGGTCCAGGATATACCATTTCTACAAAACAAAACTAAAATTAATTAATTATTATTGCAGGAAATAAATTATTCAAATAAATCAATATTATAATCAGATAATGCATTTTCCCCAATTTTTAACCCTAATTTATGAATATTACAAGAAATACAAGGTAAATAACAATTACTGAAGCAATATTCAACCCTAACTTTTACTGTTTCAATATAGGGTTTTCTGAAGCAAAAAACAATTACTGAGATCGATTATTAGCATAGATAGTGATAAAATACCTTAGATTGTGTAGATAAAATGTTTTATGTCATTGATCGGACCGGAATTCTGGATTTCAAGCCTCAAGACGAACGATCGCGTGTTAGTGTGTGTTTTGTGTGTGTTTGTGTGTGTGTGTAACTGTGTGTGAATAGCAGTATATACATACTGATATATCTTTCGTTTTTATTATTTTATTATAATATAAATGTTGTGCGGTACACGTAATCAAAAATTTGTGGGAAAATGTAAAGGGTTACCGGCTAACGATTGAGCAGGTAAAACGTGTTTTCTATAAACTTTTTTTAGGGGTTCATGTATACAATAAACCTTTTGTAAGTTCATGTATACAATAACTTTTCGGCCTTAGTTGATTACATTTCGCAGCACTTAACCCTTAAAAATATCATTAGGGAACTACCAACACTTAGCTTCAAGGAACTAATAATGATGGAACTGAAGAGATAGCTCCTTCAGCAATATTATGGTGGATGCTTGGAACATTGGATGATAAGTTTAATCTTGGTAACAAAATACTTTGATATGGACATGTACGTTTGAAATTTTTTCCAAAATAGACATATTTTGGGGTGTATTTGTCAAAATAGTTTTGGGAAATTTTTTTTATGAAGCTAGTAAATCCGGGTTTCCCAAACCCGGACTCAACTTTTTTGGTCCAACCCGGTATTCCAAAACCCGGACTCAAAATTTGAATTTTGAGTCCGGTTTTCCCATCCCCGGACTCGCCATTATTCTGACATGAGTGACGTGCAGCAGGGTACTTGTTTGACTGAAACAATGGGGCGTGGCTCGTTTAACGAGACTGGGTTTCCAATTACCGGACTCACTTTATTATATATATATATTGACCGGGTGTAACATATACATTATTGTATCGATTTTCAGTGTATGTTGAATAGATATTATGGCTTTTTCTTCATTATCTGACCCATCATCACCTCCTATGATAACATTTCATGCATTGAAAGCGCAATGTAAAGAAGATATAGACGACAGGTATGAACTTTACTACAAAGTTAATGATTGTTAATGGAACAAACGAAGCTCGAACATTAGAAGAAAATAAAAGAAATAAAGAAAATTGGTAACAAAATCATCCCAAGTGAAGAAATGCATAGCGAATATCTTGAGTCTACATTACCAAGCATCGATGAAATAACTTCTGAACTTGAGAAACTGCTAAAGTTGATTAACAAAAAGATCGACTATGCGACATCTTATAAATTGCTAGCTGAAGACGGGTTCCGTTAAAATTTTTATGTATTATTTTGATGTAAGGTTTATATGGATGCCCTTTCGGTGTATTATTTTATGTTAAATTATTAATATGCCATTTTGATGTATGTATTACTTTGATGTATTATTTTTAGTTGTTATTTATAAAAATATATATAAAAAAACATAATAAAAACATCTTATTGACAACTGATATTTATTAATAAAAAAATAAAACATAATACATATATTGAATCTATCGAGCCCCACCCGTTCCACATCCGGGTCGGCCACGACGAACCCTGCGAGTTCTTCGCGGAGGCACCTGTTCTTGTTCATCTTCTTCTTCTTCTTCGTCATTTCTCAGATTTGTAGCTCGGTGTTGAGATGAACTTGGAATATCGAAATTCTGCATTGGAACAGGATCAAAGTTTCGTGCCGGTGGACCAGAATATGGGTAATAATCAGGTGCAAACACAGCTGGGGACACATTGAACAGATGACATGGTGCATTCGGGGTAAAAAAACCCGTGTTTTGTTGGGTGCCAGAAGTTGAGGCACCAGCCCATGAATTACCCGATTGGTAATTCTGAAAACTCGAGTTCGGTGACGGCCTGAACACAGGTTGAGAGGGACCCGAGTTTTGAAAATCGGAAGGACCAGCAGCCCATGAAGCACCCTGTTCGTATTGAGAGGGAGGCATTTGAAATGGTTGCGACTCAGGAAATTGGAAATGTTGTGAACTGTAATTCATACGTTCATCCTGATGACCGTATGAAAATACCTCCCTTGGTATGGTTGTAAAGTCCCCAAACGCCTGGCTGTAGTCCGGATATTCTTCTTGATAATGACGAGCTCGCTCGTCAACATGTAACAGTCCCTCTTGCTGCGCACTTTAAATATTAGTATCAATTTTGAAAATATTAAACCAAATTTATTTTTTAAAAAATACTTACCAACAATTGTTGCTGAGACCCCCAAGCTGGATATTGGCCGGGAGGCTGGACCTGTCCCGGTCTACCGACAATCAACACAATACGGTCATGATACCACCTCATTTAGTCGTCTGCGGTGGTGGACCCTGCAACTCCTTGGAAGAGCCGGTTATGTCGGTTGTTCCATTGGTCGACATAGTCACTATGTCGCTGACCCCAATCAGTCACACGTCTTCTCCCCTTCAAGATTTTACGAAGCTTATTTAGCTCTTGTGGTTCCAACAACCCCTCACCAGATGGAATGTTTTGTATCATTCCAAACTGTCTAGCAACCCTATGAGGTAGATGTTGTTCCACCTCCTCCCAATGTATCAAGGGGCCAATGTATGTCCATATGCCCTCACCATCCGTAAACTCTTCAGGTAGTAAGTTGATAAAATTCCGATATGGGGTCCACTTGAACTGTATTGTAAAATATAAACAAATTTATAAATATTATAACTTAAAAGATATAAAAAATACATAATTTTTACCTGATCATTCGATAACGCATTAAAAAAAGAACGGTACACGGTTAGAACGTGAGCCGGTGTCTCAACATTGGAGAACTTTCCATGCCACCTGTTCGCTAAGCACTAGTCGTAATTGTATGGCTCCTCGTCCGGGTATGGGGTGACCAGTGGGGCAATCCGTGGCATTCTTTCCCACGCCCAATACTGTAACAACAACAAAGGCCCATCCATGCCAGATCTTGATGACATAGCCGCTTTCGCAAGGTTTCTGTAACAACAACAAAGGCCCATCCATGCCAGATCTTGATGACATAGCCGCTTTCGCAAGGTTTCTGTACAAACAAGCAAGAGCTGCAGAACCCCAACTCTTTCGACCTTCGTAGCTCAGGTCATCAAGGTTGCGCAAAAAATTCAAACTTACATCATAGGTGCTTGAATCAAGAAACACCTCTAAACCAATAAGAGCTAGAATAATCATTCTAGCTTTCTGCAGGCACTGCAGATCATCCTGCTCGTCAAACGGTAGGTCTATGTTTGCGTTTAAGGTTTTAAATTTGATTTTACCGTTTGTCAAGTCATCATCATCCTCGTCATCAGTAGGAAAAAACTCCAGATACTCAAAACACAAATCATTCCAGTAATCAGCGTTCCTTGTTTCTGTTACCCATTCACCAGTCACGGCTGGTCCATCTATAGGTAAACCCCATATGACCTGGACATCTTGTAAGGTCACAATTGCTTCACCAATAGGAAAATGAAATGTATTTGTCTCTGGACGCCATCTTTCCACCAAGGCGTTTATCAATGGATGATCGATTTTGTGAATACAAGCCGTGAATACACCTTCAAAACCAGCATTCGTGATATGCTCCATGACTTTAGCGGGGAAGGTTTTCGTCATTGTGTCATCCAACCCTCCATCGGCTTTTCTACATCTTAGAAAATTCACAGGGCGGTCGTTGAATATGTTATGTGAACGATGGGCATCTTGACCTTGTAACCACAATAAATCTGGGACTCTTGGGACACAGGTAACATTTAGAGATGCCATTTGGGTTTTGGAAATTTGAATGATGATGGATTATTTGAGAGAGAGATTGAAATTTGCTGCAATGTTTGCGTATGTAACTTCTAAAAATTTGCATGTATATAAACTTTTGAAGTGTTGAATGCATGCATGTACTTTTGTCACCTAGTGCGAGTCCGGGTTTTGGATCCCCGGTCTCGAGCGACGTGCAATGGTCCACTGTTTAAGCCTGCATACTCCTGCATGTCGTGTCACGTCAACTGGAAAGCTGCAATTTCTTCGACTCCGGGGATGGGAAAACCGGACTCAAAGTTTGAAAATTGAGTCCGGGGTTTGGAAAACCGGATTGGACCCAAAAACATGAGTTCGGGTTTTGGAAACCCGGAATACCTAGTTTCATAAAAAAAAAATTCAAAAACTATTTTGACAAATACCCCCAAAATATGTCTATTTTCAAAAAAAATTCATGTACGTTTACATCCTTTTTGAATTCATTTTGGTTAAGCAATGTTGTAGATGAATAATGATGGTTTGTTAAGCTTGGAAGTTATATAAAATTACATGTGCATATTCAAAGGAGGTAGTGAAAAGTTTATGGCTTGTACCAAAACATATCAAAACATACAAAATACAATGGATAAAGAAGCAAGGATAATAGGATATAATGTAGCACTTATGTCATAGTGCCACGATGGAGGTAGCTCAGTCTGTAGCAGTGTGATGACCAATTTTCCCATCATGCCGCTATATATATACCGCGCCACATGGCACGTGGGGTGATGGTTTTGTTAGGATTTGAACAATTTGTCACATACAAATAACACGAGTACGTAGCGGAAATAATTATGCAATATATAAATTAACAAAGTTAGTGAATGTGTACCTTTTAGCTAAGCTCTAATAAACTATATATATAATTACTAGTCTTCAAGCCCGTCCGATGGACGGCTAGTTTCAAAATATATATATCAAAGGTAAATATCAAAATAATTAATAACAAAACACACTACAAACAAAATGCCATTTAGTGGCATACACATTTAATGACATATCCTTTATGTGCCACTAAATCATAGTTTTTTGTGGCATTTCATATGTGCCACTAAAAAATCAAATGTTATAGTGACACTTTTAGAGCCTATGCCACTAATAATCAAATGTTATAGTGGCATTTTTATAGTTTATGCTACTAATAATCAAATATTATAGTGACATTTATTTGTTTATGCCATTGATACAGATATTCGTATGTGACACATGATATTTTTCTACCACTATACCATTTACTTGTTTTAATTTATTACATATATTTAGAAATTTCCTCACCAAAAATTTTTAGATGAAAAATATTAGCGGGTCTTCCCTTCCTTCCCAATTCACCTCCCGCTTCAATATTTCCCAAATTTTAGATCCCCAAATTAACTCCCACCTAAAACCCCAAAATCACTTTGAAATCCTCCAAAAATACTCTCACCTCAAAAACCTTAAAATCCTTTAAAATATCTCAGCTTCAAACTCCATAGAAATTTTCAAACCCCCAAATCACTTCTAGGTTATTTTTATTTTATTTTGTTCACTCACTTATAGTTTAAGATTTTAAAGATTTTACAATCCATTCCAATTATTTCGTAGATCTCGATCAGGTAGCTATTTATAATCTACTTTTTCATGTTAAATTTAGTTTTTACCCGTACAGGTAAAAAATAACGTGAACAAAACAAATTTAAAATAATAAACCCTTTTGTAGTAGAAGAAGAAGGCATAATCTATACTATATTATAAAGCAAATAAGGTTTTAACTTTCAACTTTCAATTTCAACAATGTACACATGTTAATACATGATGTACCATACATCAATGCCCAACAACTTTCAACTTTCATTTTCATCTCTCTCCTCAAATCTCAACCACTTTTTTTTTCTCTCTCATACATAAATCATTTTATTCTTCTAATTCATTCAAAATCTTTTATCTCAAAAACCGTACATCGATAAATTATAAAAATTATATGGGTGTTCTTAAAATTTCATGCTCTTTCATTATAGATGTCATTTGATATACTTTCGACGAATTTTGAAATCCGAGGACGGAGCCCGTACGGCTAAGGCATTTGGCTATCACACTCTATGACCTATCATCTCCTATGACCTATCACACTCCTATGACCTATCACACTCCTATGACCTATCACCCCCACCATCTCACCGTCGCAACGCGCGGGTACTTTCTCTCGTCAAACTATAATTGACAACAATCTAAATTAAAAGAATGAAAAATCTCAACAAATATCAAATAATAAACAAACACGAACAAAATACCAAAAAAAAACTGTATGTTTCTTTTGTTGAGAAATTTACTTAACTTGATTTGTTTATTAAAGATAAGAAGGAGAAGAATAATATGAATGAGGATAATTAATAAAAATTTAGCTTGTATATATAATAATTTATTGGGAGAACTTTAAGAATATTATATATCTTTAAAATCTAAAAAGATTTGTTTTGATAGAAAAAGATTTATGATAGAGTTTTAAATATAATTATCTATTTAATTACAAATAAAAAATAAAAAAATCTATAAAAAGAAAAGTCAAAATTACATTGAACACATATATTGTATTTCATCTTTTGAAATAATTTTTTGTAGACAATATTTCATATGTTGAATTTTTTTAATAAATTAAATGATTAAAATCTTCTCAAGTTGATGGCTAAAAATAAATATAAATTAAGTATTCAGGGCTAAAAAGTGTAAATTATTGATGGAAAACAAAAAAGTGTAAATTAATGAGACTTTTTCTATAAATATTAATATAAATTCTAGAGTAATTAGGAGAGAGTATTAGACCTAAAAAGAGATTTTAGGGGTGGCCAAGTGTACCACCAACCTCCTCTTTTAGTTATATAATAGATTGTTTAGGGTTTAAAGTAAAACTCCTCTACGATCGCACACTTGACACCACGATGTATGTATGCTAGTACCCGATCACGAACCTCACAACCCTTTGTGTTTCCCTTGAAATAGTCGAACCCCAAGAACCGAAACCCTTTTTGGGTTGATGGTTTCGGCCGAAAAGAAGAGAGGAGAGAAAGAGATTATTGTTAGGGTTTTTACCTTTCAATTGTCTTACAAATCAATAACCCTTAACCCCTTTATATAGGGTTAATAATTAGGATTATTTAACTTGGTGAACAAGTTTGTGTTGGGTTACAAAACCCATTGTAAAAACCGGCCCCCTATAGTGTAATTAGGAAACATCCCTAATTCCTAATTTCCACTTAAGTCCATCTCTTTTCAAAACCTTTAATTAATAAACGTATATTTTAACACTTAACAAACGTTTATTTAATTATTTCGTGAACATATTAATTAATATATTACATTAACATATTAATTAACTAGATTATTGTCCCGCGTAATACGCGAGTGAATATATATAATTACTATGATGTGACTGTATATTTAAAAAAACATGTATTAACATTTATATATATTACATGTTAGAAAAAAACTGATATTATGATTATGACAATTATTTTGTTAATTATGTAAGCCGCCATAAAATATATTTTAATGGTTCTACAAAAATGGTGTAAAATGTCATTAACCATAACAAAGTCTTACCATTTATTCACTTTTATAGTATTCTCAATTTTTAAGTTTATTCTATTTTCGATATCATGTTGCTTTGTATACAAGAAGTGAAAACCAAGCGAAAACGTACCACTCATTCATAATTATTGTACATTTATACCCGAAACAAATTTGTTAAATTTTTTATCTATAATTTTTGCAAGTCATGTTTACGGACTCAAAGCGCAATGATTCAAATAGTCATGAATCACAAAAAATGTGAAAACTATTACTAAAAACACACAACTCATAGGATATAAGTAACACATTTTAACATCTATTTCTTATTTATTTAAGGATGACTTTATAACTTTGACACTTTTTTAAAATTCTTTTTAATAAAAATCCATTCCAAAAAAAAAATCAATTTTTTCTTTTTATAAAAATAAAAATTATATGGGTTATGTGTTAAAACGGATGGATACAGTACGGGCGTTGCCCTTATCCGATCTAAAGGGGTTGTCACCGGACGCATATGGGAATAGTATGGATTTGATGGGCGGCGATGCAAGAGATGGTGGTGGTTAGATACGATACGAGCGTAGCACTTAGCTCTAAGGGCTCCGCCCTTAGAGATTGTTTTTTAGTGGTTCTCACGGTTCTCACGGTTCTCACCCCTGTTTTGGTTTTTACTTTATCACTTCACTATATATATATCGTAAATGATTAAAAGATTAATTACATTAATATTAGCATTGAAGTTCTATAAAAGCATATAGACTCCAAAGCTACAATAAGTATTAGTATTATTACCAAGGGCTTGATAACTCATCTAATCCATATGAATTTGATTATGAAATTTAATTTTTATAATATTTTGTGTCTACCAGTGTATATATTATAAAGATTAACTTTAACAACATATTAATCAATCAAAATCTTTGATTGCACTAAATAATTCTTATCTTAGATCCAATATTTAATATGATTAACAAAAGTCAAAGAAGATTTTTACATAATTCTATAATTTTAATTTAATAATTCTTTGTTTTTTACTTTTTTCAATTGATAATTCACTAATTAATATCGATTTTATTTATTTGTATCTCAAACTTTGTCTTTTAATTAATATGATCATTAATTTTAAATATTGTTTTCCAATCGATATATTTAGTTTTTAAATTTTAAGTTTAAGAATTCATTTTTTCAACTATTTTTATCAAAAGTTGATTTGTAGTTACAACGTCCAGTTTTAAGTACGGGCAATTATACGTTACGATATGTCGAGTTAAATCGAAAAGTATCATATGGTGATGATAATCAACGAAATTTTTAAAAAAAATACAATCAAATAACTTTAATTATTAATTATACTAATAATCATAGAAAAAGTTTTATTATTATTATTTTTTTTCCATAACTAATTTAAACTTTCAATGAAATTGAAAGATTTACATATTATTATTTATGGTATATTTTGACAAAGCATAATTTACCCTTTTTTGGTTTTCCAATACTGATTTATACTTTCCATCACTAATATTTATTTAAAAGGGATATATTTTGACTAATCATCTTAAGTGTGAGGATTAATATTGTGTTTAAAAAATTAAGAAATTAAAAAATATGATCTAGTGATCATAAACCAAAGTTGGAAATCATCCAAATTAAAAAAAAAAACAACAACCTATTTTAGTGTTAAAAAGATGATGAAAGAATAGCCAAGAACCATAAAAAGTAAAAGATATGAAAAATGGTTTGATGGTGTCGATGTTTTGAGAAGAAACATATTAAAACTATTTTTTGGGTAAAAATATGGTTAATGGTGTACATATATTATCCAATTACCCTTTTTTTATATTATTATTATTATTATTACTATATTATATTTTTTTTATTAATTTATGGCACATGAATTAGAAGGGAAGTTTACGTGTGATATTGTTATAATAATTATTCACGGTCATGATTTATAATACGAAGTAATTATTTATTTATGGTATATGATTTAAAGGGATGTGTTTTGTCTAATCATATTAAGTATAAGTATTAATATTGTCATTTAATAAAGATAAAATAATTAAATTTAATCTAATGGTTCTAAATCAATGATGAAATTCATCTAAGAGTTCTTATTTGTTTAGGAATGAATTTAGGACCTTGTTATATATATATTGGTAGATTACATAGTGTATTTGTGTAATATGAGATAAATGTCACACCCCGTTGTAGCGGAAATACAGGGTTAACAAGTAATTGCGTACTAATCAGAAGGTAAATAGAGATTACATCCATTAATCCAAATACGAGTTTATTACAAGTATAATCGTTCGGAAGTGGACCCCAATACACGGATACAAACTATCCTCAATTGGAAATGGGCCCACTAAATACAAATATAACATATGGACAACTAAGTACAATTAGGACTAATAAAGCTATAGTCCTCAGAGGTCTGACGCTAATTGTACGTCCAATGTTCAAAAGATGGCTTCAAAATGCCATATACGCTTCCAAATACTTACTGTTGGTTCCCTGAAAAGCATGAAATTTGAGAGGATCAACTATCGAAATAGTTGGTGAGTTTACAGTATGTTTGACCAAATGTTTATTCGTCATTGATACAACACAATGACCTATAGTTATAAAAGACCAGGCAGTTAGAATACAACATCTAACAATACTTTTATTTCAAAAACAGTCGGTATATCTAGATCCGACCTTTTATACAAGACTGTCAGTATATCTAGATCTGACAACTCTTATATCACAATTTATAACAAGATAGTCAGTATATCAAATCTGAACTCATCTTATATCACGTCAATCAGTATATCTAGATCTGATGACAGCATATGACAGTCAGAATACAACATCCGACAGTATCAGCCAATATGCCTCGCACAGGTTTCCGTTCCATGTGGCTTCTTTTTGTGATATATTTGTACCCTTAATTCGGTAAAATGCCTACGATTAAATACCGTTTGACCTAAAAGTCAAAATGTAAGGTAAAGGTATTTTCCCCCGTCTTATTTTAGTTAAGACAAGAAATTAAAATTAAATAAACTAAACTTTTAGAAATATTTAGTTTAGACAGTCTATTTACTGTGTTCAATTATAACATTTAAATCTTAATTTAACGTTATTTTAAGACTCGGCATTCGTCTAAATAGCTAATAGTCTACGTCACAAGGATACGCCTAATTGAACTATAACGAATGTTCAATTAACTAACAATTTCCACGTCATAATCTCTATATTAGACGAAATTATAATAATGATCGAGATTAGGACTAACCCGTTGTTAATAAATTACGAGTTGTCACAGCATCCCCGACTTCTAAGGATTTCGTCCCGAAATCAAGTCTTGCTTAGTAAAAAGATGAGGATACTTATCCCTCATATAGTCCTCACGTTCCCAAGTCGAGTCTGGTCCGTGTTTTGAGTTCCAACGAACTTTGACCAACTTGATACGACTACGTCTAAGTTGTTTGAGCTGTTGGTCTAAAATTTCAACAGGCTCTTCTACAAATTGAAGAGAGTCATTTACTTGCAACTCTTCCACAGGTACAACCAACGTTTCATCAGTTAAACATTTCTTTAGATTCGATACATGAAATGTGGGATGAACATGTTCAAGCTCCTGGGGTAAATCGAGCTTATAAGCCACGGAACCAATCCTTCGAACAATTTCGAATGGTCCGATATAACGAGGACTAAGTTTTCCTCTCACGCCAAAGCGTGCAGTGCCCTTCCAAGGTGACACTTTTAACATAACTTTATCACCCACTTGAAACTCAAGGGGTTTCCTTCTACAATCTGCATAGCTCTTCTGGCGATCCTGAGCCGCCTTCAGCCGGGCCCTAATTTCAACAATCTGGTCAGTAGTCTTCTGAACCAGTCCATACTTGTACAAACGACGCTCACCAGCATCAAGCCAACAAACAGGCGATCTACATTTCCGCCCATACAAAGCTTCAAAAGGGGCACACTTTATGCTTGTGTGATAGCTGTTATTATATGAAAATTCAGCTAACGGCAAAAAGGTATCCCAACTACCTTTGAAGTCAATGACACATGCCCGAAGCATGTCCTCTAAAGTCTGAATGGTACGCTCACTTTGCCCGTCCGTCTGTGGATGGTAAGCCGTACTCAATTTCAACTGAGTGCCTAAGGCGTCTTGAAAATATCTCCATGATTGTGAAGTAAAACGACCATCACGATCCGAGATAATAGATACAGGAACGCCATGAAGTGACACGATCTTCTCAATATATAATTGAGACAATTTCTTTATTTTCCAATTCTCCCGTATGGGAATGAAGTGTGCAGACTTCGTCAATCGGTCAACAATGACCCAAATAGTATCGTAACCCTTCAAGGTTCGAGGCAACTTTGTAATGAAGTCCATAGTAATCTGTTCCCATTTCCAGTCAGGAATCTGGGGTTGCTGGAGCAGTCCAGAAGGCTTTTGGTGCTCTGCCTTAACCATTGAACAATTTAAACACTTTGACACATACGTGGCGATATCTCTTTTCATACCAGGCCACCAATAAAAATCCTTTAACCCATGGTACATTTTGTCAGCACCAGGATGGATTGAATACTTAGATTGATGACTTTCGCTCATCAAAAGTTCTCTAAGTCCATTATACTTGGGAATCCACACTCTGCCCTTGACATGTCGGACCCCATCGCCATCCAATTCAAATAACCGTTCGGCATTCCACAATGCTTCCTTCTCAATACGCCCTGGTTGTAAGGCCTCATTCTGGTCATCTAAAACTTTATCCCTTAATGATGAGCCAAGGTAAGAACTTGCTCTTGTTATGACAGATAGTGAAATCCTATCTTTTCGACTTAATGCGTCAGCAACAACATTTGCTTTACCGGGATGATACTTGAGTTCACAATCGTAATCACTCAGTAATTCTACCCATCGTCTTTGTCTCATATTTAGCATTTTCTGATCGAAGATATGCTGAAGACTTTTGTGATCTGTGAATACCGTGCACTTTGTACCGTACAAATAGTGCCTCCAAATCTTTAAGGCGAAAACAACCGCTCCGAGTTCAAGATCGTGGGTTGTGTAATTCTTTTCGTGGGTTTTTAGTTGTCTGGAAGCGTAAGCAATGACCTTACCCTCCTGCATAAGTACACATCCCATTCCCTGATGTGATGCGTCACAGTATACCACGAAGTTTTCAATTCCATTCGGTAACGCTAAAATAGGAGCATTACATAGCTTGTCTTTCAACGTTTGAAATGCTTCTTCCTGGGCATCCTGCCAAATAAATTCCTTGGTCTTTTGAGTTAACAACGTCAAAGGTTGAGCAACCTTTGAGAAGTTCTCAATAAATCTTCTATAATATCCAGCCAATCCAAGAAACTGGCGGATTTCTGCCGGAGTCTTAGGGGCTTCCCACTTCTTTATTGCTTCAATCTTAGATGGATCTACGTGGATCCCATCCCTGTTCACTACATGACCCAAGAAGTGTACTTCCCTAATCCAGAATTCACATTTTGAGAATTTCGCGTACAACTTCTGATCCTTGAGCAGTTGCAGAATGGTTCTCAGATGACCTTCATGTTCGTCTTTATTCCTTGAGTATATCAGTATGTCGTCAATGAATACAATGACAAACTTGTCAAGATACGGTCAACATACTCGATTCATTAAGTCCATAAACACAGCAGGTGCATTGGTTAAGCCAAACGACATAACCAAAAACTCATAATGTCCGTAACGAGTTCTGAAGGCTGTTTTAGGAATGTCCGTCTCCCTGACTCTGAGTTGATGATACCCAGATCTGAGATCAATCTTGGAAAAGTGTGATGCACCTTCCAATTGGTCAAACAAGTCGTCAATACGAGGTAAAGGGTACCTGTTCTTGACAGTCAACTTGTTCAGTTCTCTGTAATCAATACACATACGCATAGAGCCTTCTTTCTTCTTCACAAATAGGATCGGAGCTCCCCAAGGTGATGAACTTGGACGAATTAGTCCTTTAGCTAACAACTCTTGAAGTTGTTCGGACAATTCTTGCATTTCTGATGGCGCAAGACGATAGGGTGCCTTGGCCACGGGTGCAGCTCCAGGGACCAAATCTATTCCAAACTCAACTGGCCTGTGAGGTGGAAGTCCCATCAAATCTTCAGGAAACACCTCTGGAAAATCCCTAACTACTGGAATATCTTTCGTTTCTTTAACCTCTGGTTTCCTTTCTACTACAAATGCTAAGAAGGCAGGGTGTTCTTTTTGTAAATATTTATTTGCCTTTATCGCCGATACTAAGATTAATTTTTTTCCTGCCTTGTCTCCTTGTACTTCTAGGGTTTCGTTATTCTGCAGAGGTATTCTAACAATCTTCTCATAACAACTTATATTAGCTCTAACCTTAGATAACCAGTCCATACCAACAATCACATCAAAACTGCTTAGTTCTATGGGGATTAGGTCAATTTTAAAGTCTTACCGGCTAATACCAAACTGCAATCTACTAAATGATCTCTAGCAATATACTTTTGACCGTTTGCATATTCGACAATATAAGTGTCTTTCATAGGGATAGCTACTATACCAAATCGAGACTTAAATTCTAAGGATATGAAACTTTTATCAGCACCGGAGTCGAATAATACAAAAACATAATGATTATTGAGTATGAATGTACCTATCACAACGTTGGGATCTCGTCGTGCATCAGCAGCATCCAAAGCAAAAACTCGACCTCTGCCTTGTCCTCGTTGATTCCTAGCTTGATTGTTCCCCGCATTGTTCCTCACTGGAACTATAGCATTATTGTTCAGGGCTTGATTAAGTCGTGGACACGCGGGTCGCATATGATTCTCGCTTCCACACTCGTAGCACTGATTTGGTATCCTTTCCCTACAGAACTTTGCCTGATGTCCCGTTCTTTTACAACGGTGGCAAGTAGGACAATTTCCCAAGTGATGGAGACCACACTTATTGCATCTTGTGTTTGCGCCGGGGTATCTCTTGATATCTTGTGGGACTACTGCAAAGTTTCTGGCAGCTTTAAACCTCTTGCTGTTCCCACCATTTCCAAAACCACTACCAGAGGCTTGATCATTTCTTCGCTTGACCACCTCAGTTCCAACAGAAGAACCAGCGGTTCTTTTTAAATCTATCACCATCCGATTGGTCGCACTAACTGCCGCTTGAAGAGTCAAAGGGTTAAAAGCGGCTACCAACCTTCGGATGTGAAAGAACCCGAACTCATTTTAGGAAAATAAGAGATTTTTTTTTTTTTTTTTATTAGCCCCCCACTGCGCCGCAGTGGAGGTGTACACCTCCCACTGCGCCGCAGTGGAAAGTTACGGAAGCAGGCGACCAAACTCCCCCACTGCGCCGCAGTGGGTGGAAACACTCCCACTGCGCCGCAGTGGGATATTCTGATCTCAGCCTGCAGTTTTCCTGCAGGTCTAAAACTTTTAAAATCATATCCCAAACTTCAATCTTGCACAATCTTTTACCAAACTTCAAAATGAGTTAAAGACACATGATTTAAAATTTCGAAAGCTTTCATTTGATCAAGTGTAACATTTACAACGAAACGGATCATTTTACCCAAGTTGACACATTACAAAAGACGACATTCAAAATTGGAAATTTCGGCATGACCCATTCGTAAAATCATCATTCAAACCTGTTACGGATTATGAATTTCTCCAAAACACATTTAAACAAAATCAATACATTACAACTACTAAACGACCCATTTAAAATACCCAAAAACTCGAGTCTAACACTAGACATCATAATAATTTTTCCAAAAGACAAAACAAGAGTACAAAGAGCCGATAGTTCAAAGGGGTCACTATGGGTCCTATTACCAATACCATTATCCGCATTTAGCTAAAGCAACCCATATCCATTAAGCATCTTTAACTTCAATCTTTACATTACTTAACTTTCTTCCGCATCCGGGACAACCTATAAAAAGGTAAACAACTAAAAGAATAAGCCAAAGCTTAGTGAATAATCTTGCATACGTTTATACATACGAAGGAGGGCAATGCACAAGGACTGTTGCATATAGACTATGACACCGTCGTGTCATATCTATAATACTCACCTTGCACGCTAAACAACACATATATGGATCCATATAAGCTAAACAATCATGACTATCGGGATTCTTAGGCCCCGGAGGTTCTTAGGCCTCATTTCATGTCAACTATAGGGGTTCTTAGGCCCCGGAGGTTCTTAGGCCTCATCAATACTATGCCCCACATGGGCTCAACGCCAAATCAATTACCATGCTCGGAATATCCACGTCTCATGGTAATTGACCCAACGTATACATAAAGGTATGCAAGAGTACTCACCTCCTTCGCGACCACAAATCAAAAACCATCAAAACCGCAATTACACAATAGTTATGCTTCAACCTGGCAATAATTCACAAATACATATAATGTCATCAAACACACACAAGGTCACTTAGCCACATTCAATTGCATCTTAGAACCAAACCCATCTTTTATAGTCTCACATTGTTCTTAGTTTGATTTCCAACATATTCGCCTCTTACATCATTATCATAAGGCCAAACTCATTTTTATACGAAAAGTATCCTTTTCATTATTTGACCAAGGTGACTTCAAACAAGCATAACTTGAGTTCTACTCAATCTTTTTAGGTGATTCCAGTGGCCACATTTACTTAACACACTTAGGTACATTTCATCTCTAGAGACCAACATGTTAATTATCCCTCAAGAGTGACTTCTGTCGTTTTAAAAACACAAACAGTTCTGTTCTTACTGACAAAACAGATTTGACCTTACCGACTTCAAATAACCATAACTTGAGTTCTACACCATATTTTCGACCTCGGGTCCTAACCTGCTCGTTCCACCATGATAGAGCGTGCTTTTGAAGTTGAGTGGAAGCATATTCCACTTTGTGCTCTTCGGCACAACGACTAATATGAAGCACCGCCTCTATGCTTTCTAGCCAGTTGATTAGACCTACCGGACCCTCTGTGCCATGAAATTCCTTTGGTTTACAATAGGTAAAGGTCTTGTAGTCACCCACTCGAAGTTGAGCTCGAGGAACAACTTGTTCAGCAGTAGGTTCAACGTTGTTACTATTATCAGTATGATGATTATTATTGGCGTTCATGCTTGCCGTGATCTGAGCAACTAAAGTAGGCATGGCGGCCAACAGTTGCTGTGTCACAAATGCTGCCATATTATTATCCCCGCCAGTATTTGGGGTAGGTCCAGGACCAGTGTTCACCTGGACAATAGCAGTTTCTGGTTCTTGCTGGATTACAGGTTCTTCCTGTTCAGCTTCATTATTCAAAGGAGTGGATCGAGTAACTCTCTTTGGTGCAGTTTTCTTGACTGGAGCCTTTTTCTGAACTTTGCTTTTCGTCTTAGGAGCCATAAGTCTAAGATATGAACAAAATGTCATTTAGAGATTTCCTTGATAGGTAAAATAGAAAGTAGCTTTGCAAGACAGATGACAGTACAATGCAAGTCACAATTTGTTGACTTGTATGAATTCATGTACTAGACAAGACAAGAAAAAATATGGAAAAATCATATTTCTAGAGTTAAGAATAAGCAGTTGACATAGTCTGAACAAGTAGGTAAGCCAAAGAACGACCATATTTCATTTATACTTAAAACTTTTTACATAGTCTGACTTGTACATTTCCAAAAATCTTGTGGGAAAACTACATCCACAACCCAAATCATGTGGGAACAACATCCACGATGATACATTACACAGTCAGAACAATACTATCCAAAATACGTGGGAAATACATCCACCAAAAAGATTACAGCTCAAATACAGAAGTATGAGTTGTCAAATGTTCTAAGGCTTACAATATAGAAAGACTTATTACAAAATTACATCTTGCAAATAACAACGACCAGCAAAGCCACCACCAAACCACCACAACAGACAGTATCCAGATCAACCTCCCAATAGTTTCCTTCCCTTCTCTAGCAACAGACATAGCCTCAGCCGCCTGTTGATAAGCTCCAGTCAACGCCTGAGCTTGATTCTCTATTTTCTCTCTGGTGCAGATGAGGGAATTGTTCATCCTCGACAATTGTCGGCGATAATATTCCGACCTATCAGCTGCAGAGGCAACTGGCATAACAGTGCTTGGATTGTAGACAGGCACTCTGGAGGGACCCGCCGCATATGGATCTCCCTGAAAGAATGAAAGACCAAGTCCACTGTTGCCCTGAACTGGTGCAGAAGGACCAGGAGCATAAGGGTCTCTAGGAGCATAAGGCAAATGAGCTCCCTCGGTAGTCCTCCTCTGATATGGAGATACCGGTGTTACAGATGATTGAACATGGATAGATACATGTTCATTTCCAGATTCACTGGATGACGATACAAGGTTGATAGGGCGAGATTCATTGCCCGATTCCTCCATTGGTTCCTCTTCATAAGAGTCAGGAACACAAGGAATGGAGTTTGCCAAGACAGGAACTGGAGGTGTACAAGGTACAACAGCATTTGAGCTAACTCCATCCGACATGACTAGTCTGAAAAGATAGTCAAATAATCCATATAAGTCTACTGGATAAGACAGCACGAATCATTGAATGTGACAGTACGCAACATTGAGGTTTAAAGAAATCTTTGTCTAGATTACACACATTCGGTTTGGGTTTCTATTACCAACATATTTAAAATGCTTATATATAGGGTCACCGCAGCCTTCCCACCACATTTAAATATGTTGTCAATATAATCCAAACTATCACGTATATAAACCTTATGCATACACATACGAGTCGAGTTTCTATTCCTAACATGCCTTAAATGCTTATGTATAGGGTCACCCGCAGCCTTCCCACCACATGTACAGCATGCTGTGAATATAATTCAACTAACACGTATATACACAATTTAAGATATTTATTTCGAGCCTTATACTATTTTACATAATCGGGACGTAGTTGATCGGGTTAGGTCTAATTATTGACAAATAGTATAACTCTCGAGATAAGTATCCTAAACCTTAAAGACTTAGATTTCCTATATGAAGCGACCATGGCTATAGATTGAGTTATTCACGAGGAATAACTCCGTATTCACTATAACCTTGTCTCTGATACCAATTTTTGTCACACCCCGTTGTAGCGGAAATACAGGGTTAACAAGTAATTGCGTACTAATCAGAAGGTAAATAGAGATTACATCCATTAATCCAAATACGAGTTTATTACAAGTATAATCGTTCGGAAGTGGACCCCAATACACGGATACAAACTATCCTCAATTGGAAATGGGCCCACTAAATACAAATATAACATATGGACAACTAAGTACAATTAGGACTAATAAAGCTATAGTCCTCAGAGGTCTGACGCTAATTGTACGTCCAATGTTCAAAAGATGGCTTCAAAATGCCATATACGCTTCCAAATACTTACTGTTGGTTCCCTGAAAAGCATGAAATTTGAGAGGATCAACTATCGAAATAGTTGGTGAGTTTACAGTAGGTTTGACCAAATGTTTATTCGTCATTGATACAACACAATGACCTATAGTTATAAAAGACCAGGCAGTTAGAATACAACATCTAACAATACTTTTATTTCAAAAACAGTCGGTATATCTAGATCCGACCTTTTATACAAGACTGTCAGTATATCTAGATCTGACAACTCTTATATCACAATTTATAACAAGATAGTCAGTATATCAAATCTGACTCATCTTATATCACGTCAATCAGTATATCTAGATCTGATGACAGCATATGACAGTCAGAATACAACATCCGACAGTATCAGCCAATATGCCTCGCACAGGTTTCCGCATGTGGCTTCTTTTGTGATATTTTTGTACCCTTAATTCGGTAAAATGCCTACGATTAAATACCGTTTGACCTAAAAGTCAAAATGTAAGGTAAAGGTATTTTCCCCCGTCTTATTTTAGTTAAGACAAGAAATAAAATTAAATAAACTAAACTTTTAGAAATATTTAGTTTAGGCAGTCTATTTACTGTGTTCAATTATAACATTTAAATCTTAATTTAACGTTATTTTAAGACTCGGCATTCGTCTAAATAGCTAATAGTTTACGTCACAAGGATACGCCTAATTGAACTATAACGAATGTTCAATTAACTAACAATTTCCACGTCATAATCTCTAAATTAGACGAAATTATAATAATGATCGAGATTAGGACTAACCCGTTGTTAATAAATTACGAGTTGTCACATTAAACATTTTTCGGACATACGTTAACGTGATCATATTCCAACCGGTTTAAGCCTTAAGGTCGTCAAGAGCGACGTTATGTCATGTTATTTGTTATCAACGAAGTAGACGTTGGTGTAAACATTTCATTAAAAAAAGCATTTATAATGTTTTTTTTTTGTTATGGTATTCGAAAAGTTTGGCTCTTAGAAAACAAAATCCAAATTGAGCATTGGTTTTTATTCGATTTTTCCTCACTCTAATTAAGATCTATAGTAAAATATTTTATCAAATATGAGATAAGTTATTAGCTAGCTAGAGTTAGAGCCTGTAAGATCACATGAACCTACTTGATTAAATTTGCCACACAGATGCATGACTGTGTTCTTTCTATATGAAGTTCTATCATGAACTTTTTTTTTTGTCTACTTGATACTTGATATACACTATATTATGATCACATTACATTACACATATATGGATCGAGATCGATATACCAAATTATATTATGCTTGCACATATTTTCATTCATTTTCTTGGACTATGATACTTTACAGCTTAATTTTAAGTAATTTATGTTCTTTCAATACGTACAGCTCAATACAGATATTGGAGCCTCATCATATCTAGCAATTGGCAACATTTGTATCTATTTTGATGACGAAAACTAAAAGATGGATCCTTTAGTTTCAAAATCTTATAGAAACCATATAGTTAGTTGTGAAGCGGGTTGGGTCCACAAGGCACGGCTCGACGTGACACCACATTAGTTACCTGATTTTCTCCATTCACATTAAGCTTCGGGTTGACATTGAAATAGCGTTTAAATGTTGAGACAAAGTTGGCGCGAATTCTTTCTTCACCAACCGAATGATCAACCATGTTCCTGCAACTCGACTGTTGCACTGAAGTCACAAGCAGGATGGTAAGCACAAGTAAGGCGGAAATTTGACTCTTGATCATTTCTGTAAATTATAGAACATGAAGGATATTGAAATTATATGAAAATGGAATGTTGTTTTAAGTTGTTAATGTAGTTTATTTATAGGCAAATTCCAAATGTCAACAAGGGAATTTCTGGCATATATATTATTTTTGAAACAATGAGAATAATACCAACTGACAACTACTACTCCGTAAACGAAAAGGACGGCCAACAAATAAAAAAATATACTCCGTACAACCTAAAGATGGAGCCCAAAATGCAAAATCAACTTGGATTAAATCAA
>CM067169.1:103917298-103932843 GCA_034093135.1 Erigeron breviscapus | reverse complement strand
TTCACAAAATGCATGTTCTATTTGTGAAATCATGAATGCATCTGTGCAAACTGAGAGTCAAGTTGTGCATGTTTTTGTTCAAACTGATGGTGATTTAGATGATGTTCATGATGTTGATGATTATTTCTTCCCGATTACTTCTGAAACTCGAATCTTTTACCAAGTTTTCTGAGGGAACTCAATCATACTTGAATGAAATTGATGCTTTCAAACAAAAGTTTGAAAAAGAAAGGGAACAGAGGTTAAATGTGCTAAAGGAACTTAATGATCTAAAAGTTGAATTCCAATTTCAGAAAATAGCACTTCAATTTCATAAAGAAAAGAAAAAGCATCAATTCCATCCAAGAATCCGTTGGCCAAAGGTATCTTAACAACCCTCTCACCACAATCAATCGTCGCATTAACCGCCGCTAACCAATCCATACCCACTATAATATCAAAACTACCAATGTCAAGAGGCATAAGGTCAATGAAGAAGTCAACGTCTTCCAAGGTCAAAACACATTCACGGAGTATTTGGCTAATTCTAGTTAGTGACCCGTTCACCATTTCAATGTCAAGCACGTAGTTTAGAGCACAAGGATGCACATCAATCAAAGGAACAAAATTAGAAGACACGAGGCTATAATCGGCCCCGGAATCAAATAAAACGGTGGCATAGAGACCATTAAGGAGAAAAGTACCTGCTACTATTGGGATCGTTGCGGGCTTCATTTACATTTGCCGCAAAGGCTCGGCCGCGTGGTTGCACTTGGTGGCCTTGTTGTCCCCGGTTTTGATTAGGCCCGACCATTTGTAGTTGATTGGGGTGGACGGCTACTTGGACTTGTTGTCCCACCCATCGAGGACAATTATTACGGTAGTGGTCACGGCTACCACATTCAAAACACTCGCCCCTTCTTTGGTTACCTTGAGGAGGAACGGCCCGAATAGGAGCCGCATTCATTGGGCCCGTTCTTGGAGCCCTACAATCCTTGGATGCGTGCCCAACTTGGTGGCAATTGTAGCATGCTCCACATGGAGTGGTGGCGGGATGGTGCCTGTTGCATCTTCCACAATAAGGATGAGGCCCGGTATAAGCCCTCCTAGCCGGTTCCACCGCCGCCATCACCCTACCCCTATAAGCATTCTTGGGATCAAACCTTCCGCTTTCTTTACCCCACTTGACTCACCCACTTCTTTCCTCTTGTTTGATGAGGATTTGCTCAAACGCCCCTTCTTAGTAAATCTTCGGTCACACTCCCGGCTTGGTTGACCGCATTAGCCAAAGAAGTAGGCATATTGGAGTTTACATATGATCGGACGTGAGGATTCAAGCCCAAAACAAATTTTTGGATGGCTTGTGGCTCGGTACCCACCAAGTGAGGAATGAGAGTAGACAACTCTTGGAATCGTCTCACATAGCCCTTGTAATCGGCTCCTTCCATATTGAGATTTGCAAATTCTATGGTTAAATTTTGTAGTTCGTAGGGAGGACAAAACTTTGCTTTTACTTTATTTACGAAGTCAACACTCCAAATTTTGAGTCCGCCCCAACGTTATTTCTTGGTTCCACCAACTCAAGGCGTCATGCCTAAACATGCCGGATGCATAGGAAATCCGGTCATAATAGGTGCAATGACTCCTTTCAATCACCGCCTCTATCGCCTCAAACCATCTTATACATTCCGTGGGACCACCTTTCCCATCAAACTCCGGTGCCCCACAACTTTTAAAATCTTTGAATATACAACCTTGACGGTACCCACCATATTGATTATTCATAGGCATACCGATACCAACTCCCACGGGTTCCTCTTCTTCATTATCTTCGGCATAATGTTGAGCATCTTCGTTATTTTCATTTTCTGGGGCTTCATTGTTTTGAGCCACATTATTTTGCCCAAGGACTTGCCGTGACTTGAGCAATGATGGTTGGCATGATGCCGGCAACCGTTTGAGCGATTACCTCAGCCAAGTTTGGCTCAGGGGCTTCACCACGACCCCTACCACGGCCCCTACCACGACCTCTACCACGGCCTCTACCACGGCCCCTACCTCTTGTACTTCCGGTTGAGCTTCCGGTTGAGGCTCTTCTTCTTCAGTCCTATAGTTTGTTCGTACTCTCCTTGGTCTTTCCATTTCTATAAAACCATCTTTTTCTAACTCATTTCGTGGTCCGCACTGGTATCTGTTCCCCTGTACTTCCGGTTGAGCTTTTCCGGTTGAGGCTCCTCTTCCGGTTGAGGTTCTTCTTCTTCAGTCCTATAGTTTGTTCGTACTCTCCTTGGTCTTTCCATTTCTATAAAACAAGTGACACGTTGACCCGAGAGTTAGTCTCAAATGCTCGCATGTTAGTCACACAAGTAGTCATGCCCTCATACCGATACCACATACTCATTTCATAACATTATGCTAAGGCAACAGTGTTAAAATCGTAAGGGGGGTTTACATATCATAACATCAAGTTGAATTTATTACAATACATCATCATTAATTCGAGTAATCATGTTCATTTCATCATGTCATTAAACAACTAACACGAATGATTCAAGGTATAATCCGAATTCGATATGCTCCCTAGTTATTGACCGGGTATGTATACAAGGTGTACCAACGGCTAACCTTCCACCTAATCAACTTCCATTAAGCATATCGGTTCCTTATTATACTTTAAGCCACACGTGCGCAATCCACGATGTCATGAACTTGCTATAATATCGGGTAACCATAAAAGAGTTGATCGGGTTCTTTTAGGGTTGCCACAATATTATACTAAGTTAATGGCATCCCTTCATTTTGCCCTAACTCATCACATTAGCTTCAACAAATAACAACAACAAATCATAGTAACCACATTCATCACATTGAATTTAAGCTATCACACAAGTGGTCTTAACTACGAACTCACACGGGGATTCACCAAAATTCATATTGCACACGAATTTCCTAACCATGCATGCTATATGAAGAGTTTTAACTTAAGCCGTAGTCTAGGTCAAACCGCCTAATTCTCTACGACCTGCATGGGCCACCATTCTGTAACACCCCAAGCCGGAGCTCGAAATGTCACGGAAATCATACAGCACCAGGTGGAATTACAATAGAACAACTAAATGCAATTTAAGATTCAGTGAATCCAAAACACAAAGAAAACAAGTAACAATATACAACAGGAGCAAATAGCCATCAAAGTTAACATCATACACCCAAAGATGGCAAACGATCCTAAATATAATGCAAAAGGAGGGTCAATGAATCCTTGATCCATGAGGTCCAAGTCCGGGTTAGACAGCAAGCAAGCAACTAAACACCACGTCCGGGGAGAACCTGATTACCTGAAAAGTGTACTAAGCATAGTCAACACAAGGTTGGTGAGTTCGTAGTAATGGTCCATAAAGAACCAACGTCAATAATCACGATATAACAATAGAGGCTAGTCATGACTTACAGCGAGCCTCTAAGTAACACAATATCGTCCAACAACAAGATTACACAAAAGGAATGAGAGTGTAATGAGGATGCACAAATGATGTATGTATCAATGCAAATGCCGAATGAATGAATAAGCAAATATGCTTATCCCAAGCGTGACCTTCAATCACGTATGCAACGATACCCCTCTGCCATCGCCATGGACAGGGCTGTATCTCAAAAACATCGAGATATATATGTCTATATACTCGGGGTCAGGTCTACATCCAAAATGGGTGCATACATCTATGCACCAGGATGCCGGCAATCCCCTGCCGAGGGTCCAACAATAATGTATGCAATGCTTACAAACAAATGTAAATGCATACTTCATAAGCCAACAACCAATATACGATAACCTGAGCCAACAATCAATATTCCTCAACATAACCCAGAAATCAATGTATGATAACCAAAAGTCAACGATCAATAATCAACCAAACATGAGCCACTAATCACAATATAAACCAACTATACGTACATATACTTCAGAGGATTCTACTTTCTTCAAGTCCCAGATGCTTATGTATAGGGTCACCCGCAGCCTTCCCACCACATCTAAAACCCAAAGGAAGGCAAAACCGACTTCCATGTATGTACGTCTATCCTAATGTAAAAGTAATACTTAACGAAAACACAACCCAAGTCAATCAAACGAAAAGATACGTCACATCAATCCAACAATCAAGTCAAACAAACATTACATCAATAAATACAAGTAAACACGCCAGGTTTACACTTTTCAGCCCGAATCCCAAGCGGGTAGGGAGATACGAAACTCACCTTGATCGGCAAAGAAGTTAGTAAAAGATTACAAACGAGTAATAGGGTCCACACCTCCACAACCTATAATTATACATCAATATATACTGGAATGTCAATTATACGACCTCAACAATAAGAAATTCGACACACATAAAAGAAATCACAGTGACTATCCACTGCGCCGCAGTGGAGCAGAACTATGCCCACTGCGCCGCAGTGGCCAAACTGGACCAGGACCAGAAATATTGCACTGCGCCGCAGTGGGCAAGAACTATGCCCACTGCGCCGCAGTGGCTAAACTGGCCCAGAACCAGTAGAAAAGCACTGCGCCGCAGTGAGCAAAGGTGAGCTCACTGCGCCGCAGTGACAACTTTCTGCAGCCAGCACCAGCAGATTCATCAAGAAATACGAACCAAAAACCTCCATTTCGACCCAAACCAACCCAAATCGATTTATAAAGACTTGTAACATGATTTGAAGCATAACTTAGCATCATTGAACATAAATACACATAACCCAACCCACAAATTTGACCAAAACACCAAAATCATCCACAAATTCATCAAACCCTAACCCTAACCCTAATTTAACCCAAAACTCCATTTTACAATTTTAAAGACTCGAAATCATATCAAATCAACTAGAAACACATGAACAAACATAAATAGAAGTAAATGGGTTGATTTAGACTTACCAAAACTCTTCCTAGTGCTCAAATCCGAATTTAGGTCAAAAATGGGTAATATGTTAGAACTTGGCCTTTGATTCTTCAAAGATGGCGACAATGAGAAGATGATGATTACGATTCTTGTATTATAGCAATTTCAAAACACAATTTAGATGGAAGAAAATGAAAACTAGATGGGGGTTTCTTTTACTAGAGAGGATAGAAGAGAAAGAGGGAGATGAGAGAAATGAGAAAGGATAAGGGGAATGGGTCTTGGGGAGGGGCTGGTGGGTCATGGACTACCCACGGGCCGACCCGTTTCCCTTCTCAACCACAATACCATTAGTTGCACAATTACATACCGACTACACATACGACGACCCGACTAGCATGCCACATAGTCATAAAATCATAAATGGGTCCAAATACTTCATTCGATAAGTTTGTTAGTCAAATTACACCAAAATCAACGGGTCAAAATTCGCGGATGTTACATTAGTAGAACAAATAGGTGAATATGAAATAGAATTAGTAGAAGCAGGAGATTCAGACAATGAATCAGTTTATAGTATATATGATAATGAAGAAGATAAAACAGTAGCTAAAGTTACATATACATATGTTAATACAGAACAAGAATGTACATATAAATAGATAAATAAAAGAGGTAGCAATCACATAACATGCTTCATGTGTGGAAAATGGCCAAGTATAGAAAAAAGATCACAATGTGTAGAATGTTTTAAAGAAATATGTTGCATATGTCTTAGAGAAATATTTAATATAGATATGGTAGAAGAACAAGAAGTACAAGTAAATATAGGTACTAGTACAAATAATGATAAAATAAAATACTTAGAAGCAAAAACAGAGTTACATGATTATAAACTAAAAGAAATAGAAAATAAACTGAATCAATTAGAAGATTTAATAAACAAAAAGAAATATGTAGAGCAAGAGATGACACAAATGAGTGAATTAGTTCCAGAAGAGAGTATATATTTACAAACAAATACTGGAAATAATAATATGATAAATTTACAGTGTAGATTATGGATAGATAATAATATATTTTTTGATTTAAAAGGAATATTAGATACTGGAGCCACAAAAAGTTTAATATCTTATAGCTTAATACCAAATAAATATCATAAGAAATTACCTTATAGACTAAATAATAGAACAATAGAAGATAGAGTAATACAAATAACACACTGTTTAGAACAAACTAAAATACAGTTCTTAGATTTTTCAGGAAATTATAGTATAAAATATGATATGCCACAAATAGTAGTTAATCCTGAAAATATAAAATCAAAAGATTTTGTTATAGGATTAAATTTTATATTTAATCTACAAGGATCAATAACAATTTCTAAAAATATGATTACACTTAGTAAAAATACATATAGTTATCCTACACTAAGATATACACAGACATCAGAGTTTGCACAGAAGCGTGGTGGACAAGGAAATTTAGAATTTTTAAAAACACAAAATCATTCACCAAAGGTAGAAAATGAAGCTATAAAATTATTAACAGAATTCATGTCACATGAATTAGAGAAAGGAAAAGATGTTAGTAAAAGTATAAATTATCCTATAATATTACATTTAGAAAAAATAGGATTAATAGGTGAAGAGATTAAAAAATCAACAGTTAAATATGTTTGTAGATTTAAATTAAAAAATCCAGACATTATAATTAGAACATCAAATATAGAATATAGTCCATTAGATAAAGAAGAATTTAGAAAACAAATACCAGAAATGTTAGAACAAAAATTAATTAGAAAATCAGAAAGCCCTCATAGATCAGCAGCATTTGTAGTGAGAAACCATAGTGAAATTAAAAGAGGTAAAGCTAGAATAGTATATAATTACAAAAGATTAAATGATAATACAGAAGATGATGGATACAATATCCCAAATAAAGTTAGTTTAATAAATTTAATACAGAGAAAGAAAGTATTTTCAAAATTTGATTTAAAATCAGGATATAATCAGTTACAATTAGAAGAAAGTTTTAAACCATGGACAGCCTTCACATGTTCAGAAGGACAATATGAATGGAATGTTCTTAGTTTTGGATTAAAGAATGCACCTTCAATTTTTCAGAGATTTATGGATAGTATCTTTCTTAAATATGATTTTTGTCTTGTATATATTGATGATATTTTAGTTGCCAGTGAAACAATACAGGAGCATGAGAGACATCTACAACAAATATTCAAAGAAATTAAAAAGAACGGTATAGTAGTTTCAAAAGGAAAAATGGAGCTATTCAAAAGAAAAATATCATTCTTAGGTTTAGAAATAGGAAATGGTAAAATAGAATTACAACCTCATATTTCTACAAAAATATTAGAGTTTCCAGAAAAATTTGAAAATCTCAAACAGATTCAAGCATTTTTAGGATTAGTAAATTATGCTAGAAAATTTATTCCAAATCTTTCAAAATTAGTAGGACCATTATATAGCAAAACAACAAAAAATGGTCAAAGACATTTTAACACAGAAGACATAAAATTAGTTAAAACAATTAAAGAGAGACAGTTAAAAAGATTAAACCATTAGAATTGCCATTAGTTACAGATTATATAATTATAGAAGTAGATGGATGTAAAGAAGGATGGGGAGCAATCCTTCTTTGTAAACCTGATAAATATAGTGCTAAAGACACAGAAAAAATTTGTTCATATACAAGTGGAAACTTTAATAAAGCAGTACAAATTGGACTAGTTTAGATTTTGAAATACAGGCATTAATTAATGCTATAGAGAAATTTAAAATATTTTTACATAAAGAATTTACCATAAGAACTGATTGTGAAGCAATAGTAAAATTTATTAGAAATGATCAAAGTAAGAAAATGAATAGGACAAGATGGGTAAATTTACAAAATATAATACAGGGATGTGGTTATAAAATAAATTTTGAGCATATTAGAGGAAAAAATAATGGATTAGCAGATATGTTATCTAGAAACATTAATAAATTGTTTGATGCAGATGGATCCAAAAGATAAAGGAAAAGGGAAGATAGTTCGTCCAAAGAGAAGCTCATCGTCGATGAGTATAGATAGTGACAAAACAGAGAAGTTCATGCAATCTAGCATGAATGCATCTAGTAGTCAACAAACAGAGAAGTTTATTAGTCAACAAATACAAGGATTAGACAATATTAGTATCACAATTACATTCACAACAGAGCTCATCATTTTATAATAATCCCCAAATTAATTTACAACCTAGATTATCACCTCAACAATATAGAACCCCTAGACCACATGTTAGATCCATAACACCTTATTACACTCCTCAAACCGCACAACCTCTAAAAACACCCGCAGAAAATGTAACATCCGTGAATTTTGACCCGTTGACTTTACGTGTAATATGACTAACAAAATAAGTTAATGCACTATTCGGGTCATTTTAGTGAGTAAATGACAATGTGGAAGTTATTTGGGTCGTTTTATGAATTAAATGACAATGTGTTGTATTCGGGTCAATAATGTGCTTTGATCTGTGTTTAAATGAATAACGATTGTATTTTTGGCTTGAGAAGAGAAACGGGTCGGCCCGTGGGTCGTCCACGACCCATCAGCCCTTTATGACCCATTTCCCTCCTTATCCTTCTTTTCCTTCTCTCATTCTTTCTATCTATCTTTCTCTTCTCTTTTCCCTCTCAAGTAAAAAGCAAAAGCAAAACCCATTCCATTTCTTCATCTTCATCTTGCATCATTTTAGTGTTAGAACTGATATAACTTTAGAATCATAGTCATCTTCATCTCATTATCGTCATATTGAAGAATCAAAAGTCAAGTGCAAGCATTTTTACCCATTTTGACCTAATTTCGGGTTCTAGCTCAAGGAGGAGTTTTGGTAAGCCTAATTCATCTCATTTGTACCTACTTATGTTTGTTTATGCATTTCTAGTCATCTTGAACGTTTACAAGTCCTAAATCGGCTTAAATCTCGTTTGGGTCAAATTAGGGTTTAAATTAGGGTTTGAAGGTTTTGGAAGTGATTGTGATGTTTTGGTCTAAATTGTGGGTTGGTTATGTGTATTTATGGTTAATGATGTTTGGTTATACTTCAAAATGAGTTACAAGTCCTTACAATTTGTTTTGGAATGGTTTGGGTCAATTTTTGGGGTATTTGGTTCGTTTTTCTGCACTAAAACTGCTGCTGGTAGTGTTGCTGCCAGAAGGGGGCGTAACCTACGGCCCTATGGGGCGTAGGTTACGCTGGTACAAATTTCATTGGGTGTAGGTTACGGCCCTTTGGGGCGTAGCTTACGCCGATCCTTCCATCTTACGCCAAAATGCTTCTGTTTACGCCAACTTTTACGCCAAAAATGACTTTTCTAGAGGGCCGTAGCTTACGCCACTTTGGGCCATAAGCTACGCCAGTTGTAATTTTGACCACCGTACCTTACGCCCCTGTAGGCCGTAAGTTACGGCCTTTGTTTTTCTGAAATTTCCTTGTTTGACCTAGTTTGACTTTCTGGACCTTTTTACGCGTCGAGCCTTAATCTAATTTACTTCTTATCTTATATAACATTGATTGAGAGTCTTAGAAGTCGTTTAACGTCGAGAAGCACTTTGGAAACCTAATTAGGGTTTTGCCGAATATTTAATAACTACGTATATGTGTTTATGTGTGTTGATATGAATGTATATGATCGATATTTAGGTGTTGGACGTGAAGTGATCATTGAACGACATAACTTGACTTTATATCAAATTTAACTTCTTTGCCGATCAGGTGAGTTTCGTAGCTCCCTACTCAATAGAGATTCGGGCTGAAAGTGTACATATACGTGTTGTGTGTTTGTTTGGTTGACTTGATTGCCTGTCTAGTTAATATCTGATTGATTGTCGTTTGGTAGATAGTTATGATTGATCGAGTGATGGTTTACGAATGTGTTTGTGATATTGTAACTCTCTAGGATAGAAGTACATACATGGAGGTCGGCTTTACTTTCAAAGGGTTTTAGGTGTGGTGGGAAGGCTGCGGGTGACCCTATACATAAGCATCTAGAACTTGATGAAAGTAAAACCCTCCGAAGTGGATGTACGCGTTGTTTAGAGGAATTGATGGATATTGGGAATGTGTTGGGATGTTCATATACGCTTTGTTATACTTGACTTGTGCGGTGCACACTCAAACATACTTTTATTGTTGCATTGATGACGTTATTGATACGCATTTGATATACATTATGGTCTTACATACGTATGATACATGATCTGACGTTAATAATTCGCGTACTCATTTATTATACGCTGTTGCTTTACTCCATATGATCTTGTAGTGATTTGATATTGTGATTAGGATAGTTGTACATACATGGAAGACGATGATACCTTTAGTGAGTTGTAGATGTGGTGGGAAGGCTGCGGGTGACCCTATATATAAGCATCTATGATTCCTTAAAAGTAAAGTCGTATGAAATGTATGTGCAATGTAGTTATGATTGATTTTAGTAAAGGATTGCGATATATATATATATATTTATTATTATTATTATTATTATTATTACTATTTAGGATGGACGTGCATACATGGAAGTCGGTTATGCCTTCAAAGAGTTCTAGATGTGGTGGGAAGGCTGCGGGTGACCCTATACATAAGCATCTAGAACTTGATGAAAGTAGAATCCTCCTAAGTGTATGTGCGTGTAGTTTATTTTGAGTTAATTATTGATGGTTGATGATTGTTGAATTTGTGGTTGGTGTTTGTACGCGGTTCACACGCAAGCATAATATATATATATACGCGGTTCACACGCAAGCATAATATATATATATATACGCGGTTCACACGCAAGCATAACCTATAGCCTATTTATATACGCGGTTCACACGCATGTATATTCTGTTTAAGCGGTCTACACGCAGGCACACCCTATTTGGTGCATTTGTGGCATGGTTGATACGAATTTGATATACATTATGATATGCATTATGACTGTTTATGCATTTAGCACTTGTATTGATATTTACATCATTTGTGCACATTTATTACGCGCTTACTTGTTTGTGTAACCTTGATTGTGGACGATATTGTGTTACTTAGAGGCTCACTGTAAGTCATGTTTCACCTCTACTTGTATATTGTGATTATTGACGATGGTTCTTTATGGACCATTACTACGAACTCACCAACCTTGTGTTGACTATGCTTAGTACACTTTTTAGGTAACCAGGTTATCCAGGATGTGGAGTTTGATTTGTTTGCTTGCTGTTGAACCCGGACTGGACTTATATGGATCATGGATCCATTTGCCTTATGTTGCATTGTATTTAGGATTGATAGCCTTCTTTTGATGTCGTTTGTAAACTTGATGGTTACTTGCTCCTGTTGTATTTTGAGACTTGTTCCCCTTATTGTATGGATTCCCTGAATCCTTTATTTGCATTTAGTTCAGGTTCTACATTAATCCCACCTTGTGCTATATGATTTCCGTGATATTCTGAGCCTTGGCTTGGGGTGTTACAGAAAATGTTATATTTTTTGGAACATATACACTTCCAAAATGTTTAGAACCCCATAGAAAGTTTAGACCACTTATGGGAATTAGTCTAACAGAAAAACAGCAGTGTTTATTAGACAATTTTTGGCATTTACAGACAGTGGGACAAGCAACATCACATAAAGTCCAACTTCTAAATGCTATGAGTATATATTTTAGAGAGCAGAGTTTAGTAATGCCTGAACAGAGACAGAAAAAATTTACTCATTATGTTATATTTAAAGGAACAAAATTAGGAGTTTTCAATAAATGGGAAACAGTTGCAAAACATATACAATGTATACAACCCATTTTTAAAGGTTATTATAGTTTTTCAGAAGTAATAGAAGCATGTAGAGAAGCCTTTGGATTAAAGGATTTTTATATAGAACCAGAGGAAACAAAAACTTTTTCTGATATAGCACAAATTAGTCCTGAGCAAATTATAAAAGCTCAAGAAGAGACAATTGCTAACCTTCAAAAGCAATTATTAGAACAAGGAAAGAATACAGAAAATGTTATTATACAATTAGAGAATAGAATCTTACAAGAAAAAGAAAAAATTATGATAGAAAAAATTAGTACATTACAAGAAAAATTAGAGAAAAAAGAAAAAGAAACAGGTACAAAAATATACAGAGATTTTGATAGTTTCAAGGCAAGACTATTAGATATTCCATGGTTACACACTATGAAGCCATTAGTAGATGATTTCCCTGAAGTCGAGCAGATTATTGAAGAAAAAGTTCGCAGAGAATTTCCCCTAGTACTCTATGATTTACAGTTAAAAATCATAGATCTTGCATTTGAAAAATAAAAGTTCAAAGGAGTGAATGTAGTTCAACGAAGAAGCAGCCTGGGAAAATCACATTTCCTGTTACAGATAAATTTAGAAAAAACAGATATGCCTGAAGACCATATAATCAATTATTACCATAATGGAATGATTGATTTCTTAGAATTTGGTTATACTAATAAGATAGAAAATTTACTCAATAAATTAGGAGAAAAATTAGTATTTGTAGCTGGGAATATTGCATCTTATTCTTTAAACCCCATAGGATGCAAAATCTTTTCTTCATTTCCAGAGATGGATAACCATACCTACAGACCATCAAGAAAGAGAATTTTCATTAGTGAAATAGAGGCAATTAAAAAACAAATAAAAGGGATAGCTTGTATAGAGACAGCCAGTGATATGGATATCAACTGGTGGTTAGATGATGATTTTTGTCTAGCAAACCTATCAAAAGAACAAAAGCACTAATAGAATATGCTAGAAAAAACATTAGAACAAAATGGATTACTGAAGCCCAGAAAACACCAAAGATACCAATGACCTTTCCAAAAAGACAATACAAATTATTAGCAGAAGGACATTATATTCAAATTTGGGCACACCATAACTGGACAATGTTTCTCCCCTTCATAGGAGAAAGTGAAGATTTAGAACAATGGGATATTACAAATGAAGATGTATCTGAAGATGATAACAATAATCCCACTCCAGTTTCGCCAGTATCAATTGATAGCACTCACAGAGATTTTTGATCTTCTAGAAGACATGATGCAAGCCATGACGATTAGCAACAATAATTCAAGATTCTAATGGCCAGCATAATACTGTTTACTTTATTAAAGTTTTTTGATTGTATTCAATAATGTAGATTCCTTTATTAAAAATTTTGTCCTTTGTAATTATTAGATAGGTATGTTCATTGTATAGAACAAGATTTGTAATGCCTATATAAGGCACTCTATGTTTCAGTTGTAAAAAATACATCTCTATCTCTTTATATATATATAGGGTAAGGATCCTGGAAGAAGGTGTCTTAAGGAGAGAAGGTCCTATGGGCCAATCAAAACGCGACATGTGTCAAAATAAAAAAAATTGCGCGGTGGCATAATCGTAAATAATTTAAAATTTTGTCCTTTGTAATTATTAGATAGGATGTTCATTATATAGAATAGGATTTGTAATGCCTATATAAGGCACTCTATGTTATATAATTATATACATAATATATATATATATATATATAGGGTAAGGATCCTGGAAGAAGGTGTCTTAAGGAGAGAAGGGAGAGAAGGTCCTATGGGCCAATCAAAACGCGACATGTGTCAAAATAAAAAAAATTGCGCGGTGGCATAATCGTAAATAATTTAAAATTTTGTGAAGCTTGGTCAGCTTAGGTTCTGGGTCAGCTTGGGTTGAGTCAGCTTGGTCAGCTGGGTTGGGTCAGCTTGGGTAGGGTCAGCTTGGTCAGTTTGGTCAGCTTGGTCAGCTGGGTTGGGTCAGCTTCGGGTTGGGTTGGGTCAGGTGGGTCAGCTTGGGGTTAGGTTGGGTCAGGTTGGGTCAGCTTGGTCAGCTTGGGGTCTCAGTCAGCTTGGTCAGCTTGGTTGGTCAGCTGGGTTGGGTCAGCTTGGGTCAGCTTGGTTGGGTCAGCTTGGTCAGCTTGGTTGGTCAGCTTGGTCAGCCTGGGTTCTGGGTCAGCTTGGTTGGTCAGCATGATCAGTTTGGTCAGCTTGGGGTCTGGGTCAGATTGGGTCAGCTTGGGGTTAGGTTGGGTCAGGTTGGGTTAGCTTGGGGTTGGGTCAGATTGGGTCAGCTTGGGGTTAGGTTGGGTCAGGTTGGGTTAGCTTGGGGTTGGGTCAGCTTGGGGTTGGGTTGGGTCAGCTTGGGGTCTGGGTCAGGTTGGGTCAGCTTGGGTTGGGTTGGGTCAGCTTGGTAGCTTGGGTTGGGTCAGCTTGACACAATCTACACAAATGTAGATTAATCTACACAAATGTAGATTATGGGTTTTGGGTCAGCTTGGGCAGGGTTGGGTTGGGTCAGCTTGGGGTCTGGGTCAGGTTGGGTTAGCTTGGGTTGGGTCAGCTTGACACAATCTACACATAATCTACACAAATGTAGATTAATCTACACAAATGTAGATTATGGGTTTTGGGTCAGCTTGGGGTCAGGTTGGGTCAGCTTGGGGTTGGGTTGGGTCAGCTTGGGGTCTGGGTCAGGTTGGGTCAGCTTGGTTAGCTTGGGTTGGGTCAGCTTGACACAATCTACACATAATCTACACAAATGTAGAACCCAAGCTGACCCAGAACCCAGGCTGACCAAGCTGACCCAGAACCCAGGCTGACCAAGCTGACCAACCAAGCTGACCAACCAAGCTGATCAGAACCAAGCTGACCCACCAAGCTGCCAGAACCCAAGCTGACCCAGAACCCAAGCTGACCAACCAAGCTGACCCAGAACCCAGGCTGACCAAGCTGACCCAACCAAGCTGACCAACCAAGCTGATCAGAACCCAAGCTGACCCA
This sequence comes from Erigeron breviscapus, assembly GCA_034093135.1. Lineage (NCBI taxonomy): Eukaryota > Viridiplantae > Streptophyta > Magnoliopsida > Asterales > Asteraceae > Erigeron > Erigeron breviscapus. The sequence goes on along the minus strand of CM067169.1, from coordinate 103,918,118 downwards.
GAACCCAAGCTGACCCAGAACCCAGGCTGACCAAGCTGACCAACCAAGCTGACCCAGAACCCAGGCTGACCAAGCTGACCCAACCAAGCTGACCAAGCTGACCAACCAAGCTGATCAGAACCCAAGCTGACCCAGAACCCAAGCTGACCCAGAACCCAGGCTGACCAAGCTTCACAAAAGCTTGGGCGGTCAGCTTGGGGTTGGGTCAGCTTGAGATTGGGTCAGCTTGGGAGGTCAGCTTGGGGTGGGTTGTGTCAGCTTGGGTTTGAAGTCAAATTATTTACAAAAATGCCACCGCGTTTTTTTTTTAAAAAGCCACATGTCACGTTCTGATTGGTTCATAGGACCTTCTCTCCCTTCTCTCCTTAAGACACCTTCTTATTTGATCTCTCTCCTATATATATATATATATATATATATATATATATTGTTAGGTCCAGATTTAGTCCAGACTTACTGGACTGGCTCCAGACTGGACTACTGGAACCTTAGTTAGGTTTGTTAAGAATCTTGTTTTGCTGGTCTCGCTCCAGACCCGACTACTGGAGCCTCACTGAAGATCTGACCAGAAAACATATTCTACTGGACCTACTCCAGACTTGGAATCTGGAGTCCCTCTAAAGATTTGTCCAGAAATAATTGAAGACTAGTGAGCATTACTTGTACAGGTAATCTGGAGCATTCTCCAGATTAGCTCACTGAAGACTTCACCCCAGTCCAGATCTACTCTACTGAAGACATTCTGACTGAAGTCAAAGACTGAAGTCTGAAGAAAGAAGACTTAACAAATGGCGGAGTCCACTGGAAAGTCTTACCCGAT
>CM067169.1:103882523-103916298 GCA_034093135.1 Erigeron breviscapus | reverse complement strand
TAATTTCCTTACTGAAATTATTTACAACATATATCTCTCAACTCTTGCAATAACTACACTACCCCCATTTATATTAACGAGCACCTAAATGTCGTCCCCGTGCTTCGTATGTAAAAGGTTTGTGATTAATGTGTCTTAAACACCAAAAGAGGGTTAACCGCAAGTATAAAAAAACATATTAAAATAAAACGGAACATAAAATAACATAATAAAACAAAGCAAAAAGTTGTGATGAATGTGTCTTAAACACCAAAAGAGGGTTAAACGCAAATATAAAAAAACGAATTAAAATAAACGATCTGTCAATTTGGATCATGGTTGCTAAAAGTGTAAACTTTAAGGACCATCAGTGCCAGTGAACTTGATAAAAGACTGAAGTTGCGAATATAAATGAGAGGGACCATTATTGCAAGAATCTAAAACTATAGAGAGTATTGTTGACCAAAAAAGATGTCAGCACGAAATAAATGATATAATTCGAAATTTAAAGTAAGAAAATAATAATTTAGCTCCATATTATATAACTAGATTTTAATTTTGGGTACGTGTACACTTTTAGGAGGTTTTAAAAACTATGTTAAGATTAATTAGAATTTTTTTTATGCGTAATGATATTTTTGACAGAAAATAAAAATTACATGAATTGTATTCAATAAGGAAAATGTTAATTTGCATATCTTGGCTGTTTGGAGTCCAAAAATTAACTAATTCGGGAAAATGAAAAGGTATGGGATATGATAGAAGTGAAGAAGGAAGGAATCAAAGGGATATATAGTACAGGACGGGAAGCTGGTGACCTGAGAAAAAGACAGTTTACCACCACATGACGCATGCCCAACTCATTTCTATACTTTGCATAAATGATTTAATCATATTGGTGTCATGTAACTTTAAAAAGGTTAAATAATGTATAAATTTTTATGTATGGTACGTAATATTTTTTTTAAAAACCAGCCCTCATTTGAAAACCTTTTTTATAATCATTTGTTTGTTAATATTCTCACATTCTAAACGGCCATGGTAGTGCATAATGGGATTCAGAATGGTAGTTCTCCAAGCTCGGGTTTCACAGGGATGCCGATGAGCATAAGATCTGCTGAGGGACATTTGGGCATGCTCGCTTCATTTGTGACTGCTCATGAGAACTTAATTGGAGGAAAACTGACTTATCCTGATTTGGTTAGGGAGGATTACAAGCAAGTTGATCCAGATGACTTGGAACAAATGGATCTGAACTGGCAATTAGCTATCTTAACATTGAGAGTTCAGCGTTTCACAGATAGAACCGGAAGGAAGGTTGTGAATGGCAAAGTAGGGTTTGACAAGACCAAGGTGAAGTGTTATAACTGTGATGGTTTTGGACATTTTGCAAGAGAGTGTCAGAGGCCAAGACGGGACAACATAATTCAGCTACAGGCCGTCAGAACTTCAATCAAAGTGGTTCTATAGTGAATCAGAATTCCTGACATCAATATGCTAATACTGGGAACTGAAGCTCAGGAGATACGGAAAACTCGAGAGCTTTAGTTGTTCAATCTGATGGTACATATAATTGGGGTTCGACTAGTACCGATGATCATAATCATGCATTCTTGGCAGAAATTCACGACTTTGATGGAGGAATGAATGATCTGTTGATAATTCATTCGACTATACACTATATGCTAGCACGAATGATCATGATAGTTTTCATCAGAAAGTAGAAGAGGAATCTGAACCGTCAGAACCAGTAAGAGCTGAATGAAGAAGCTTCCACTTAAGCTAATGAAACTGTGAAAATTGAGAAAAAGATAAGGATGTAAAGATTGAGATACCTGATGATCTGAGTACAGAAGGGCTCGTGAATTTCGTGGCCAATCTTGAGGCACCAGAACAACAGGTAAGTCTTTCTCTACAATCACTTATTTCTGTTTGTAAAAGTAGCATAGGTTTGTCTAGCGAAGTAACTGTCCTTAGAAAGGAACTCGACTCTACCAAGACCCTTTTAAATGATGCCACTAGTAGAGTCTTAGTAGAGTCAAGTTCCTTTGTAAGGACAGTTACTTCGCTAGACAAACCTATGCTACTTTTACAAACAGAAATAAGTGATTGTAGAGAAAGACTTACCTGTTGTTCTGGTGCCTCAAGATTGGCCACGAAATTCACAAGCCCTTCTGTACTCAGATCATCAGGTATTTAAGGGACATGCCAAAGAGTATCTTAATCGGATTAAATCTGAGGAAGATAGATTTGAGTCACTTAGGGTAGAATATGCTCAGTTACAAGGTAGAAAACAAATGCTAGATGAGGATTTAGAAAGGGTAGTAAAAGAAAGTGCTAAAAAGGACAAAGAATTAGCAGATTCTAGGGTACAGATTGTTGAACTAAGTGGCAAACTAAATAAAATGAGAGACATAGGAACTATGATGGGTCACCTTAGAGATGCAAAAGTTAAAGGTGAACAACCTAGTTTTGTCCAGAAATATAATGCCGTTCCGCCACCTTTTAGTCACAATTATGACAGTTTTCAGAAGCTTACTTTAAAAGAATCTGAAAAATCAAGTCCTGAAAATGTACCCAAGACTACCCCTCCAGAGACCAAAACTAGTGATGTTCTTATCCCTGAGATGTCTAAGTCAGAGGGATCTGGGAACAAGACTAGTGAATCTTTGGCTCACTCAGACCCAAGTGAAGCCAAACGGACAGTGGATAATAAACTAAAAGAAGTTGAAATAGAAACAATTTTAAAAGGTTTTCAGCAAAGGAGTCAGATTTAAACGGTAAATATCCTGAAAATATTGATCAAATCTGGAGTCTTGATGAACCTGTAAAATCTGAACATTTGCCAAAACCTGTTAAAAGCAAGAACTTTAAAGATACAGTTTTCAAGAAAGGCTTTGTTCAAACTTCTATAATTAATGCAGAAGGTTTGAGTGTTCAATCTGAAACACCTGAACAATTTGCTGAAAGGAAAATTAAAGAAATGTTATCTATTGATCCAAAGATTCAAACTGTGAAACGATATGCACCTCCCATACAAGCACCGACTTCTTGGGAAGAGGCTTATGCAGCTCTTGAATATATAGATGAATTAAGAGGTCATGGGGTTCCAGTGCCTGAGATTATTCATGGTGATATATCAAAGAAGGCTTCTAAAAGGTCATGTTATAAGTGTCGTGAGATAGGTCACGTATCAAGTTGTTGTCCTTATAAGAAGAATAAATCTAGGATGTCACCTGATAAGTCTAAGGATAGTGTTGGATCTTCTGGAAGTAATGGGAAGGGTAAATTTGTTGATCAAGTAAGTTCACCACAGTTCATGAGTGCATATAGAAATAAATATTATGAAGATTATGCAAAAAGACACCCAGATGATGTAAATGCACAGAACTATGTGAAACTGATTAGGTCAAGAGTGGTCAATGGACATCGAAAACCATCCCAAATTCTAAGGAACTCATCACCTCAATATAGAAGTATTTCACCTAAAGACAGGTCTGTGAAGTCTAGAAGTGTCTCACCTAGAGATAAGTCTGTGCAATCTAGAAGTGTCTTACAAAGGGAGATTGAGAATAGAACCCAGACAAGTAGTAGTAAGCCTAGAAGTGTCTCATCTCGAGAAGGTTCTAGTAGTTCGAGTCAGTCTAGTAAATTGAGAGATAAACCGAACAGTGCTTATTATGAAGGAATTATTCCGAGAGGGCAAACCAATCCGGTTGAATGGTTTCAGTTAAACAGTCCTAGGAAACTTAGTTTCTCACCTCCTAAAAATAGGTTAAGAGCTGTAGAAAAGCCTAAAAGAAACAACCAAAGGCTACCTACTGAGAGGATGCTTAGTGGTTCCTCAAGTCGTAGGCCTAGTGCAGGGAAAGATTCAAGTGTCACCTAGTAAAAAGCAGATTGGAAGTTCTACGACTATGTCTACCAAAGCTTGGGTGCCTACTGGTGGATATTGGGCGGATATGGTTTCTGATGAGGAGGATAATCGACCCAAAGCCAATAAGGCTAGGGGTCTTTTGAAAAACTAATTGTTTATGAATGTGCAGGAGCTGCTAAGGAAGACCGCAGGTTTATGGTTTGTCAATAGCGGAAGCTCCAAGCACATTATGGAAGACAAGGGACTATTGACGGAGTTTACTCCTGTTAGAAGGATCAGAACCTTTTGCCAGGCGTATCAATGTCTAAAAAGGACTTAGAAAAGGAAAAAGTCTATCTTACTCATTATACATTAAAGGGTAGTGATCGAGTTTTTACCGAGATGGAATTTTCAAGATTTTGTTTTCCTCGGGTTTTGATTGATAAAGTATGGAGTGTAGAAGTTAACAAGGAGGATCGAAGCTATGATCGTCCGAAAGTTGTGCCTCTTGTGTTAACTCCTGAACAAGAAGAGATTTGTAGGTCTCATGAGCAAGCTGTCAAGGACTTTGAAGATGTGTTAGATGGACGAAAGAGAAAGATCCATGAAACTCATGATCAATGTTCCAAGAAGACTTGTTCTAATTAGTTTATGTTTATTATTGTTCATGTGATAAACAAAGTACTATAGAAGATCATGACTAGATGATGATCTATAGTACATGTTCTAATTTTTATATGTTTGATTTATGTTGTTGGTTATGTTATATGTCAGTTCCAAAAGTGCACTAGTTTAATCACAGGGATGAAGAAATTGGTGTTCTTGAGGAAGTAGACATCAGTGGATGTCTATCTTAGGGAAGAGATTGGAATACATGATAGCAAGTGTGAGTCCCAAATATAGATGATTAACTAAACCCGACTGGCAAGTACAACTAATCTTGATGGACAAGTTAAGTTTACGATCCAGATATGGATAACAAGAAGCAATTGACTTAAGTAAATAATAAGAACTAAATGGCTGAAACTATATAAGATATATATATGTATAATCAAGTATGTAGCATTGAGACACGTTGTTTCCTTTCTAATGTATTTGATTTATTGATATATAAACAAATACAAGGATTGTTGCGGAACAAAGATAAACACCCAAGTGTAAATATCTAAACAATCCTGAAAACAAGTGATCTAAATAACTTGGAAATACTCGTAAGTTTACTTAGAGTATATCTCACAAGTTGCAATGCTAAAGTTTTCAAGCCGTTTGCAAGTTGTGAGAAGACTTTGTATTTATAGACCAAGTCCATGATGATGTGGACAAGATCGTACAAATGTGGTTGTGAGCATTTAAGGAATTAAACCTAATTCCTTGCATGCTCATACTAGGAAGAGTATATAAGTCAGTTGATGTGACTTATAGTACTATGTTCCAAACCCATACTTTTACCTTGTACCTTTTATTAATAGATAAATCTATTAACTGGGTAAAGGTATGTAAAGTAAAAGTCTTCCTCGTAATCAGTGTAAAGTGTTGTTAATACTTTATACTGAGATGCTTCAGTCTTCGATCTGGTAGAATCACTCTTGCTCGCTTCTGAGATGATTCTCTTCTTCATACTTCAGTCTTTGACTTCAGAATGAATGCTTCAGATTTGCCTTGATCTGAACTGAAGTGAAGCTTCAGTGAAGGAATTCTGAGACATCTCAGAATTCTGTACAGACGTCTTCACTAAACTTCAAGCTATTTCTGAACAAATTATACTTGGTCGATTCCGACCTAACAAATTCCCCCTATTTGTTCTGAAATAGTGCATGCATTCCAGACTTCTATCTATACATGTTTGTAAGTCTGAAATACAAGTTTTGTTTAAGTTGTAAAAATTTTCTTAAGTACATCTTATAGATCATTGATGTCTCAGAATTTTACTTGGTTTTTCTAACTTAAACTTATCATCTACTTATTGGTTACAAGTTGCAACATATATATACAAACTGAAATGAATGTTACAAATGTAAATATATTACAAGTAAATGATAAACTGAAAAAGGAACTACTTCTTTGCATGCCTTGAACCAGAAGGTGCTTCAGTAGGTTTCCTCTTCAGTGGAGAATGATCCTTTTTACCAAACAATCTGCTTTCAATTTCTACCTTGGCTTGCATCTTTTGTTGTATTCTTGCTAACCATGCACCAGTCAAGGCAGATTTTGGTTTCCCCCTCAGAATCTGGATCATCTCCCTATGCTCTGAAATTCCAAATTCGTGAACTGAAACTTGATTATATTCTTCAGCTGCCCTACCTTCTCTTTTCACAATCAAGTCAAATAACTTCAATCCATCAGCCTTTGTAACTTCCATATCAATGATTTTGGCTGGATGCGATCGATGGTTCATATAATGATCAAACTGATCCTTTTCATGTTTCCTTTGGATCTCAGCAGCATTATCAGATATTGGTTTGTGTGAAGTAAAGACAACATCACGAGAATCTTTCTTTGCAATCCTTGTTCCAGTTCTGGGCTTTGTGGGTGGTCTGGACAACTCTTTTTCTACCTTCAGAACTCCAGCCAGAATCTCTTTCTTCTTTATGGCCATTTCTTTTTCTCTATTTTTCACCAAGTCCTCAATGGACATTTTGAAAGTTAAATGGTCCAGCTTTTGTTCTAAGGGAGAGTAGTTTACCCCATATTCATATTCGAGCATTTCAACAACAGCCTTCTGCACTCTTGGATCATTTTTGATTTTCTGATATCTTTCTAGTGAGAGACCAAGAGCTGCAGCATCAATGTGATCAAGGGTTCCCATTTTCTGGTGTTGAACCCTTTCTCTTTCCTTATTCTCTCCCCACATAATAAATTGATTAGAGACTTGCTTCTGCAAAGTCTCTAATTTCTTGCTATCAGCATTTGGATCATGAAGTGGGTAGCCTTGTTCATCAACGTTTTCACCAACAACCAAACCAGAACCCTTAGCATTTTCTTTGTTGGTTCTGCCACCACTTGGGCCTTTCCCTTATCTTTCTTTCCAGCTTCAGATTCAGGTTTCTGAACTTGTTCCCCTGAACTGAGGTGCTACCAGATTGTACCTCAGTTTGCTTCTTGGTTGCTTCGATCATTTCTTGAGTACTAGCCAGCAAACCAATAGGCACACCACTTCCCCCTTTGGGAATCTCTAAAGGCATCTTAGCATAAAGGTCAACTGAAGTTTTAATTGCCTTTAGTGGTTCCCAACTTTGTTGTTCTAGGCATTCACAAATACCCTTTGTCATTGTAGCAAACTGAGCCCTTAATCTGAATGAAGAATTAAGGTTCAGTGCTTCTTGATCTTTTAAGTCTTTCAACATCTTTCTATCTTCTTCAGTGAAAGAAGTAGGGGGGAGGAGGAGCAACAACAGTTTCTTTCTTCAGAAGAGTTAGAATTTCTTCTAACTGGTTGGATTGATTCTGAACTGAACCTTCAAGCTTGGACACTGAATCTTTTACTTCATTTACAGCCTTGTCCACTTTGTCATTTGTGTCATTGGTCAGTTCAGCAATCATCATTCTAACTTCCATACAAACCTTCTCAGAAATAGAGTCTGAAATCTGAGCAGTTAAGTTCTGAGTGAGCTCAGACTTCAGATTCTCCAAAATACCAGCACTAATAGAAGTCCCAAGTTCTTTCTCATTGACACTTGGCTTCTGAACCAACTCATGAACTTCACTTCCAACAGCCATAAACTCTTGCTTCAACAGCTCAACACTAGATGTCAAGTTGGCAACTACCGAAGCTTGCACATCTCTCTTTGTTAACCTGAAGGCTTCTCTGATTGCAGAGCTCACCTTGTTGCAAGTCATCACCAACTCATTCAGCTTCCCAACTACTAGTCCTTCATTTCCAGCAACCTTGGTTAACTCAGTTCCAAAGAACATCTGAGCACCTTTCATATCAGCCACTGAACTAGTATTGGCAGTTAGAGACTTGGTTAAATCCTCGACCCTAAGAATAAGGCTTTGGACTTCGGTTTGTGTTTTCTCTAACTGTGCTTCTATATTTAAAGGAGGAGGGGGCTGAGCAGAAGCAGGAGCAACAAATGGTAGTTTACCAAGCCCTTTCAGTACTTTATTCATTTGTATATCGGTTGGACTCTCAGATTCTGTCTCAGAATCCAAGTCCTTCTCTATTGGGGCATCATAGTTGATAGGCGGTGGGATGTTATGAATTTGGGGGTGAAGAAATTGAAGTGATGGAGTGAAAGTGGGATCGGTGACATATGCAGGAGTAGTGCCTGGTGGAAAAATTGGATTTTGATGAGATGGTGGTGGTGGAACATAAGGCTCATTGTCTTGTTCTTGTTGGATTTCAGGGGGAGGAGGGGCGTTTGCGAGGATGGTGGCTGGCTCAGAATCAGATTGATTCGCCTCCAATAATCCCTCGTCAAACTCAAAGTCAGCAAGAGAATCAAGATTCTCCTGAGGTAGCTCATCGTCATCCCAGGAAGCATTCACTTTTGCAATCTGGTCAGATATGCCCTGGTTTGGGTCACTAGTACCCTCACCAGATTCTGGTTCAACATCTGCAGAAGCAGGTGCATCGTTACCAGATTTAACGATTGGCAACTTTTCTTTAGGTCGACTAACGGGTCCTACATTCTTTTGTAGCCCACTTAGTGACCTTTCTTGTAACACCCGTTTCGTAAAAATATGGATTTCCAAAAAATTTCGCCTAACGGCGTTAAATCATGCGGAAACGATTTAGGAAGATACTCAACTAAGGAAAACAGTTGAGAAAACATTGGTGGTGTTACTAATAGCATCAAATCTGTAATAAAAGAAATCCATAAGATTGCCCAACATAAAGCAATCATAACATAGTCATTACATAAGTTCCATAAAGGAAATCAATAACATAAGGTCTATGCGAAGCTATTGGGTAAACTAAAGCCAGCTTGATCATCTACCCATCTCTCGCCAAAGCTTCACACGTCATCTCACTGCCTAACCTGAGGGGTGTCAACACATTAAAAGAAACAAGTGTTAGCTATAAAGCTAAGTAAGATAACACCAGGTTTAAGCAAAACATTTCATCCATTTAAATCGTCACTTTAAAGCATTACGTCATTTTAATTAGGCATTCATACCACCGTATAAACATATCCACATCACATATCCACATCACATATAAGCATAGAGTTCATGACCCTAAGCGTGCCTAATCAATTTGATCACTTTGATTCACCTCGTTAAGTTGTAACCGAAGTTACCGTTTTTAAGGAAAGACAATGTCGATCCATGAGTAGCACGCTATGTTCATGACATTAGGTGGGTCATCAGGCCACCCGAAACTACTCGCCACATATGACTTTTGCAAGGGGCCACCCGAGCAACCATTTTAACGTACCTATAACCACCGTCAGGCATGACGTACCTATTACCACCGTCAGGCACGATTTATACGTACCTATTACCACCGTCAGGCACGATTTATACGTACCTATTACCACCGTCAGGCACGATTTATACGTACCTATTACCACCGTCAGGCACGATTTATACGTACCTATTACCACCGTCGGGCACGATTTATACGTACCTATTACCACCGTCAGGCACGATTTATACGTACCTATTACCACCGTCAGGCACGATTTATACGTACCTATTACCACCGTCGGGCACGATTTATACGTACCTATTACCACCGTCAGGCACGATTTATACGTACCTATTACCACCGTCAGGCACGATTTATACGTACCTATTACCACCGTCGGGCACGATTTATACGTACCTATTACCACCGTCAGGCACGATTTATACGTACCTATTACCACCGTCAGGCACGATTTATACGTACCTATTACCACCGTCAGGCACGATTTATACGTACCTATTACCACCGTCAGGCACGATTTATACGTACCTATTACCACCGTCAGGCACGATTTATACGTACCTATTACCACCGTCAGGCACGATTTATACGTACCTATTACCACCGTCAGGCACGATTTATACGTACCTATTACCACCGTCAGGCACGATTTATACGTACCTATTACCACCGTCAGGCACGATTTATACGTACCTATTACCACCGTCAGGCACGATTTATACGTACCTATTACCACCGTCGGGCACGATTTATACGTACCTATTACCACCGTCAGGCACGATTTATACGTACCTATTACCACCGTCAGGCACGATTTATACGTACCTATTACCACCGTCGGGCACGATTTATACGTACCTATTACCACCGTCAGGCACGATTTATACGTACCTATTACCACCGTCAGGCACGATTTATACGTACCTATTACCACCGTCGGGCACGATTTATACGTACCTATTACCACCGTCAGGCACGATTTATACGTACCTATTACCACCGTCAGGCACGATTTATACGTACCTATTACCACCGTCGGGCACGATTTATACGTACCTATTACCACCGTCAGGCACGATTTATACGTACCTATTACCACCGTCAGGCACGATTTATACGTACCTATTACCACCGTCAGGCACGATTTATACGTACCTATTACCACCGTCAGGCACGATTTATACGTACCTATTACCACCGTCAGGCACGATTTATACGTACCTATTACCACCGTCAGGCACGATTTATACGTACCTATTACCACCGTCAGGCACGATTTATACGTACCTATTACCACCGTCAGGCACGATTTATACGTACCTATTACCACCGTCAGGCACGATTTATACGTACCTATTACCACCGTCAGGCACGATTTATACGTACCTATTACCACCGTCGGGCACGATTTATACGTACCTATTACCACCGTCAGGCACGATTTATACGTACCTATTACCACCGTCAGGCACGATTTATACGTACCTATTACCACCGTCGGGCACGATTTATACGTACCTATTACCACCGTCAGGCACGATTTATACGTACCTATTACCACCGTCAGGCACGATTTATACGTACCTATTACCACCGTCGGGCACGATTTATACGTACCTATTACCACCGTCAGGCACGATTTATACGTACCTATTACCACCGTCAGGCACGATTTATACGTACCTATTACCACCGTCGGGCACGATTTATACGTACCTATTACCACCGTCAGGCACGATTTATACGTACCTATTACCACCGTCAGGCACGATTTATACGTACCTATTACCACCGTCAGGCACGATTTATACGTACCTATTACCACCGTCAGGCACGATTTATACGTACCTATTACCACCGTCAGGCACGATTTATACGTACCTATTACCACCGTCAGGCACGATTTATACGTACCTATTACCACCGTCAGGCACGATTTATACGTACCTATTACCACCGTCAGGCACGATTTATACGTACCTATTACCACCGTCAGGCACGATTTATACGTACCTATTACCACCGTCAGGCACGATTTATACGTACCTATTACCACCGTCGGGCACGATTTATACGTACCTATTACCACCGTCAGGCACGATTTATACGTACCTATTACCACCGTCAGGCACGATTTATACGTACCTATTACCACCGTCGGGCACGATTTATACGTACCTATTACCACCGTCAGGCACGATTTATACGTACCTATTACCACCGTCAGGCACGATTTATACGTACCTATTACCACCGTCGGGCACGATTTATACGTACCTATTACCACCGTCAGGCACGATTTATACGTACCTATTACCACCGTCAGGCACGATTTATACGTACCTATTACCACCGTCGGGCACGATTTATACGTACCTATTACCACCGTCAGGCACGATTTATACGTACCTATTACCACCGTCAGGCACGATTTATACGTACCTATTACCACCGTCAGGCACGATTTATACGTACCTATTACCACCGTGAACGAACTTAGTTGCCTTCAAACGAACTTAGAAGACCATAAACGAACTTTAACTTCGTTTGTTGAACGAAGTTAGGGTTTAACTCAACGAATTTAAGTCTCAAAACCGCTTAGACATTCACTTTAAACGAATTTAGACACCTTAGGGTTCAAACGATTTTTGAAGGCTTCAAACGAACTTAGTTTGGGTTCAAAACGAACTTAGGCTCATCTTCAAACGAATTTAGAGTGTTCCAAACGAACTTAGGAAGCTTAGAACGAACTTTAAGTTCGTTCGGAAGCTGTTGACATCAGAAAACGAATTTAAGACTCAATTTCGACCAGAATTCATAAAACGACTTTGTTCTTCGTTTTTTCCAGAAACAAACGACTTGGGCTTCACCCAAAACATGATTTTGACATTGTTAAACATATTTTGATCATTCATATCGATTACAAACTCGTTTGACACCGTTTAGAACATTAATTAATCAAAACATAATATGAACCCTAATTAAACAAAAACCCTTTTAAAATCAGATTTAATTCGTTAATATATGACCTTTGAATCTGAAAAATACTATTAATAATCGTTAGATACCTGAACAATTGATGGTCGATCAATCCTAAAGCAAAAACACTCGATTGATTAACCAAAAACTTGAACAATTGCTTTAGAAATCAGTTAAGGGATTGGAGAGGCTGTGTATGTGTTATCAATTAGGTTAATTGCTGGAAAATGATCCTAGATTAGGTTAATCTCAACCTAATCCCGTTTTTAACTTTACACCTTTGGCAAAACTAGTCCCTGGACTTCATATTGACTTTATTTCGCTTAAAAACACCTATTGGGGATACATATAACACACTAAAGCACTTTCGCACACTACAAAGGCCTTTTACACATCATTAAATCTACTTTATTGTCACTCATTAAAGATAATTAAATCTCACATATAGGGCACATAAACATATAAACACATATTTCCACACAAACGTATCACGGACTTATAATTTGACCTAACGACGTTAGTCAACATGAACGATTAAGTTTTGGGATGTTACAATTACCTCCCCCTTAAGAGGATTCCGTCCCCGGAATCACTTCAGCATCAAAAAGGTGGGGATAGGTCTCCCGCATTATGGACTCGGTCTCCCAAGTCATACTTTCGCCGTGATTGTGTTTCCACTTTATGAGAACTAGATCGATAGTCTTTCGTCGTAACTTCTTTTGTTTCCTTCCCATTATAGCAACAGGTTCATCGACAATCTGCTTGTTGGGATTAATACTTACGTCCTCGAGTGGAATGACATCCGTTTCATTCGCATAACACTTACGTAGGTAACACACATGAAATGTGTTGTGAATTGCGTGTAGTTCTGGAGGTAATTCCAGTTGAAATGCCTGTTCATTAACCTTCTTGATAATCTTGAAAGGTCCAATGAATCTGGGGCTTAACTTTCCACGTTTTCCAAACCGTAATACACCTTTCCAAGGCGACACCTTGAGTAAAACCATTTCGCCTTCTTTAAAATCGAACGGCCTCCTTTTCTTATCAGCATATGACTTTTGCCTTTCGCGAGCAACACGTAAGGCTTTCTTTGCAACATTAACTTTATCGGCCGTAATTTGTACTACTTCTGGTCCAGCAAATTGCTTTTCCCCGGGCTCCAACCAACAACTAGGAGTCCGACACTTTCTACCATATAACATCTCATACGGTGGCATTCCAATGCTCGCATGATAACTATTGTTATACGCAAACTCAATAAGAGGTAGGTGTTTATCCCACGAACCACCATAATCCATCACACAAGCTCTGAGCATATCTTCGAGCGTTTGAATGGTCCTTTCACTTTGCCCATCGGTCTGCGGATGATAGGCTGTGCTCAAACGAACTTGAGTACCAAATTCCCGTTGAAAACTCTTCCAAAATTTGGAAACGAAGTGAGCATCACGATCGGACACAATCGATAACGGAACACCATGTTTAGTAACCACTTCATCAATATACATCGTAGCGAAGTTTTCCATAGGGGCAGTCTCACGAACTGGGAGGAAGTGTGCACTCTTTCGTTAATCGATCGACAATAACCCATATCATATCGTGACCACGAGGCGTCCTCGGAAGTTTGGTCACAAAATCCATCGTAATGTGATCCCATTTCCACTCAGGGATCTCAAGTTGCTGAAACTTCCCGTAAGGCTTTTGATGTTCAGCTTTCACTTTAGCACACGTCAAACATTTCTGCACATACATCATCACATCGTTCTTAATACTGGGCCACCAATAAATAGGCTTCAAATCTGCATGCATCTTTGTGGCACCAGGGTGTACAGAATACTTAGTTTTGTGAGCTTCATCCATTACTAACTCAAAAAAAAAAAAAAAAAAAAAAAAAAAAAAAAAAAAAAAAAAAAAAAAAAAAAAAAAAAAAAAAAAAAAAAAAAAAAAAAAAAAAAAAAAAAAAAAAAAAAAAAAAAAAAAAAAAAAAAAAAAAAAAAAAAAAAAAAAAAAAAAAAAAAAAAAAAAAAAAAAAAAAAAAAAAAAAAAAAAAAAAAAAAAAAAAAAAAAAAAAAAAAAAAAAAAAAAAAAAAAAAAAAAAAAAAAAAAAAAAAAAAAAAAAAAAAAAAAAAAAAAAAAAAAAAAAAAAAAAAAAAAAAAAAAAAAAAAAAAAAAAAAAAAAAAAAAAAAAAAAAAAAAAAAAAAAAAAAAAAAAAAAAAAAAAAAAAAAAAAAAAAAAAAAAAAAAAAAAAAAAAAAAAAAAAAAAAAAAAAAAAAAAAAAAAAAAAAAAAAAAAAAAAAAAAAAAAAAAAAAAAAAAAAAAAAAAAAAAAAAAAAAAAAAAAAAAAAAAAAAAAAAAAAAAAAAAAAAAAAAAAAAAAAAAAAAAAAAAAAAAAAAAAAAAAAAAAAAAAAAAAAAAAAAAAAAAAAAAAAAAAAAAAAAAAAAAAAAAAAAAAAAAAAAAAAAAAAAAAAAAAAAAAAAAAAAAAAAAAAAAAAAAAAAAAAAAAAAAAAAAAAAAAAAAAAAAAAAAAAAAAAAAAAAAAAAAAAAAAAAAAAAAAAAAAAAAAAAAAAAAAAAAAAAAAAAAAAAAAAAAAAAAAAAAAAAAAAAAAAAAAAAAAAAAAAAAAAAAAAAAAAAAAAAAAAAAAAAAAAAAAAAAAAAAAAAAAAAAAAAAAAAAAAAAAAAAAAAAAAAAAAAAAAAAAAAAAAAAAAAAAAAAAAAAAAAAAAAAAAAAAAAAAAAAAAAAAAAAAAAAAAAAAAAAAAAAAAAAAAAAAAAAAAAAAAAAAAAAAAAAAAAAAAAAAAAAAAAAAAAAAAAAAAAAAAAAAAAAAAAAAAAAAAAAAAAAAAAAAAAAAAAAAAAAAAAAAAAAAAAAAAAAAAAAAAAAAAAAAAAAAAAAAAAAAAAAAAAAAAAAAAAAAAAAAAAAAAAAAAAAAAAAAAAAAAAAAAAAAAAAAAAAAAAAAAAAAAAAAAAAAAAAAAAAAAAAAAAAAAAAAAAAAAAAAAAAAAAAAAAAAAAAAAAAAAAAAAAAAAAAAAAAAAAAAAAAAAAAAAAAAAAAAAAAAAAAAAAAAAAAAAAAAAAAAAAAAAAAAAAAAAAAAAAAAAAAAAAAAAAAAAAAAAAAAAAAAAAAAAAAAAAAAAAAAAAAAAAAAAAAAAAAAAAAAAAAAAAAAAAAAAAAAAAAAAAAAAAAAAAAAAAAAAAAAAAAAAAAAAAAAAAAAAAAAAAAAAAAAAAAAAAAAAAAAAAAAAAAAAAAAAAAAAAAAAAAAAAAAAAAAAAAAAAAAAAAAAAAAAAAAAAAAAAAAAAAAAAAAAAAAAAAAAAAAAAAAAAAAAAAAAAAAAAAAAAAAAAAAAAAAAAAAAAAAAAAAAAAAAAAAAAAAAAAAAAAAAAAAAAAAAAAAAAAAAAAAAAAAAAAAAAAAAAAAAAAGGAAAAAAAAAAAAAAAAAAAATAAAAAAAAAAAAAAAAAAAAAAAAAGAAAAAAAGAGCAAAAACAACCGCAGCCAGCTCAAGGTCATGAGTAGGATAGTTCCGCTCATGAGGCTTCAGCTGTCGAGAGGCGTAAGCGATAACTTTGTCTCGTTGCATTAGTACACACCCTAACCCCGTGATGGATGCGTCACTATAAACCACTAAATCATCTGTTCCTTCGGGTAAGGCTAAGACTGGAGCTTCACACAACTTCTTTTTCAACGTTGTGAAGGCTTTCTCTTGAGCATCGGTCCACACAAATTTCACACCTTTCTTCGTTAATTCAGTCATTGGCTTGGCAATGCGCGAGAAATCCTGAATGAAACGTCGATAATAACCAGCCAAACCGAGAAAACTCTTTATTTCTGTAGGAGACTTAGGCTGCTCCCACTTTGACACCGCTTCTATCTTTGCAGGATCCACTTTTATACCATCCGAGGAGACGACATGGCCGAGGAAATGAACTTCCTTTAGCCAGAACTCGCATTTGGAGAATTTAGCATATAGCTTTTTCTCTCTGAGGACTTGTAAGACAGCCCTCAAATGCTCTCTATGTTCCTCTTCCGACTTTGAATACACAAGAATGTCGTCGATGAAAACGATAACGAAATGATCCAAAAACGGTCGACAGACACGGTTCATCAAATCCATAAACTTCGCTGGAGCATTTGTCAAACCGAATGGCATGACAAGGAACTCGTAATGACCATAACGAGTTCGGAACGCTGTTTTGGCTACACTTTCCTCTTCAACCTTCAGTTGATGATAGCCAGATCGTAAGTCGATCTTCGAAAAATAGGAAGCACCTTGAAGTTGATCGAACAAATCATCAATGCGAGGGAGTGGATACTTATTCTTCACCGTTCTTTTATTCAGCTCACGATAATCGATACACATGCGCATGGATCCGTCTTTCTTCTTTACGAAAAGGATAGGAGCACCCCATGGAGAGGAACTCGGACGAATGAAACCTTTATCTAAAAGTTCCTGAATTTGAGTCATCAGCTCCTTCATCTCTGTCGGAGCTAATCGATACGGAGCTTTGGCTACAGGAGTAGCACCAGGAATAAGGTCAATAGAAAATTCAACCTCACGATCCGGAGGAAGACCTGGAAGATCTTCAGGGAAAACATCAGGAAACTCGGAAACAACTTCGACATCAGAGACTGTAGGCTTCGCGATACGAGAATCGATGACATAAGCTAGAAAATGTGACTTAGTTTGCCGTATACAACGAAGTGCTTTCATCATCGAGATCACCTTAACATTTCCCGGCTTCTTGTCACCATAGACACAAACACCTTTTCCGTCAGGGGTAGCGATACGAACTATTTTCTTTGCACATAAGACGACAGCATCATTTTTCGACATCCAGTCCATACCGAGAACAACATCAAAACTAGGAATGGTAGCGGGTAACAGGTTAGCAGTAAACAAACGACCCTCTATTTCTAAAGGACAATCAGAGTAACCTTCCCGAATAATAGACGTTGCACCATTAGCCACTTCTACTTCTATAGGGCACCGTAAAGAACTAGTAGTCATGTCTAACTTAGGAGCAAACAGAGTAGACACAAAAGATTTGTTCGCACCAGAATCAAATAACACATTAGCAGGTTTGGAGTTAACAATAAGGGTAGCAGTAACTACCTGATCATCGTCTTTTGCCTCCTCAGCCGTCATCTGAAAAGCACGGGCTTTGGCCTGGGAAGCTTCTGCCTTCTTTCCCTCATCTTTCTTCATCTGCGGGCAGTCTGCAATACGGTGCTTGGTGTCTCCACATTTATAACATCTTGCCTTGTCAGTGCATTGATCAATGGTATGACCCTGAGTTCCACACCTATTGCACCTGCGGGTCTTTGTAGAACACTGACCAGAATGGATAGATTTGCAGCCTGGGCACCATTTTCCATCCTTGTCTGCCCTTCCCTTGTCAGAGGACGATGAAGATCCCTTAAATTTCTTTCCAAAACGATTTGATCCACCAAACCTCCTCTTATTGCCAGACTTCTTCTCATCCTCTTTCTTTTCAACTTTCTTATCCGCAGCAAAATCATCATCAAGCTTTTTAGATTCTTTGATTGCTTCAGTTAGAGTCTTATGCTGCCTACAAATACCTCGATAACTTGGAGGTAAACCATCGACATAGCAGGCGACTTGATCTGCATCAGTTCTGAATAGATGACCCACAAATTTCATCTTTTCCATAAAGGAACGAGCATAATCATTAATTTTTCCCACTTCAGCCTTCAGGGCACGAAACTCTTTTTCCATTTTTCTCTGCTCATGAACTCCAATATACTCTTCAATAAATTTCTGTCTGAAGTTAGCCCACGTAATAGCAGATACCATAGCTGGAGTCATCGAAATGGTAATGCTCTTCCACCAGTCCCGAGCACCTTCTTTCAGCATCCTGCTAGCACACAACACTTTCTTATCCTCGGGACAATCACAAGCTTCAAAAACCATCTCAGTATCATCAAGCCATTCCATGCAACCCACTGCATTAAGTGTTCCATAGAATTTCTGAGCTCCGCACTTCTGAAAACTTTCGAACTTGAATCGAGGAGCTTGAACTACATTAGGAGGAGCCACATCAACATTAACAGGGGGAACGACTACATTATTAACTGGTAGCTCAGTGTGGTGAGAAGGCACTGAGAAATTGCCATCAGTTCCTTCAGCATTTTCGGCAAGAGCGTTGTTCAGTTGCTCCTGAGTCTGTGCTAACTGGGCCTGGAGAGTCAGCACAAGATTGTACAATTCAGCTGCATTTGGGATTTGCTCCACCACTGCTTCGTTAACTATGGGTTGATTACCAGGAGGTGGAGGCATAGGGCCTAACGAGCCTTGCCGATTGACCTGCTGAGGATTCACTCGATTTCTATTCACGTTAGCTGCAGCAGCAGTAGCAGCAGCATTAGTAGCAACTGCACCTGGATGGACAGGTGGAGTAACGCTGGCAGTTGCTCCGTCACGTTGGATGTTGCGGTTGCGAGTGTTAACCATTTTCCTTCAATAAAATGGTGGAGTCGATAAGCGCGAAATAAAACAAAAGTTCGTTGGGATAAGGCTAAATCATATCATCGTAACATAAACATCTCGTAAGCCTTATCACACTCGCACTCATCCCAACCCATCCTACATCACATGTCATCACTAGCTAAGGCATCCTACGAGTACCTAGCATGCATATCCTAAGTTTAAGTCCAAATCCTATGGTCAATAGGCCTTGGTTCACTTAACCTACTTATTACCACCGTCAGGCACCATTTATACGTACCTATTACCACCGTCAGGCACCATTTATACGTACCTATTACCACCGTCAGGCACCATTTATACGTACCTATTACCACCGTCAGGCACCATTTATACGTACCTATTACCACCGTCAGGCACCATTTATACGTACCTATTACCACCGTCAGGCACCATTTATACGTACCTATTACCACCGTCAGGCACCATTTATACGTACCTATTACCACCGTCAGGCACCATTTATACGTACCTATTACCACCGTCAGGCACCATTTATACGTACCTATTACCACCGTCAGGCACCATTTATACGTACCTATTACCACCGTCAGGCACCATTTATACGTACCTATTACCACCGTCAGGCACCATTTATACGTACCTATTACCACCGTCAGGCACCATTTATACGTACCTATTACCACCGTCAGGCACCATTTATACGTACCTATTACCACCGTCAGGCACCATTTATACGTACCTATTACCACCGTCAGGCACCATTTATACGTACCTATTACCACCGTCAGGCACCATTTATACGTACCTATTACCACCGTCAGGCACCATTTATACGTACCTATTACCACCGTCAGGCACCATTTATACGTACCTATTACCACCGTCAGGCACCATTTATACGTACCTATTACCACCGTCAGGCACCATTTATACGTACCTATTACCACCGTCAGGCACCATTTATACGTACCTATTACCACCGTCAGGCACCATTTATACGTACCTATTACCACCGTCAGGCACCATTTATACGTACCTATTACCACCGTCAGGCACCATTTATACGTACCTATTACCACCGTCAGGCACCATTTATACGTACCTATTACCACCGTCAGGCACCATTTATACGTACCTATTACCACCGTCAGGCACCATTTATACGTACCTATTACCACCGTAAGGCACGATTAACATATCATTAACCACCGTTCATCATAACATATCATATCGTAAACATATCATTAACCACCGTTCATCATAACATATCATATCGTAAACATATCATTAACCACCGTTCATCATAACATATCATATCGTAAACATATCATTAACCACCGTTCATCATAACATATCATATCGTAAACATATCATTAACCACCGTTCATCATAACATATCATATCGTAAACATATCATTAACCACCGTTCATCATAACATATCATATCGTAAACATATCATTAACCACCGTTCATCATAACATATCATATCGTAAACATATCATTAACCACCGTTCATCATAACATATCATATCGTAAACATATCATTAACCACCGTTCATCATAACATATCATATCGTAAACATATCATTAACCACCGTTCATCATAACATATCATATCGTAAACATATCATTAACCACCGTTCATCATAACATATCATATCGTAAACATATCATTAACCACCGTTCATCATAACATATCATATCGTAAACATATCATTAACCACCGTTCATCATAACATATCATATCGTAAACATATCATTAACCACCGTTCATCATAACATATCATATCGTAAACATATCATTAACCACCGTTCATCATAACATATCATATCGTAAACATATCATTAACCACCGTTCATCATAACATATCATATCGTAAACATATCATTAACCACCGTTCATCATAACATATCATATCGTAAACATATCATTAACCACCGTTCATCATAACATATCATATCGTAAACATATCATTAACCACCGTTCATCATAACATATCATATCGTAAACATATCATTAACCACCGTTCATCATAACATATCATATCGTAAACATATCATTAACCACCGTTCATCATAACATATCATATCGTAAACATATCATTAACCACCGTTCATCATAACATATCATATCGTAAACATATCATTAACCACCGTTCATCATAACATATCATATCGTAAACATATCATTAACCACCGTTCATCATAACATATCATATCGTAAACATATCATTAACCACCGTTCATCATAACATATCATATCGTAAACATATCATTAACCACCGTTCATCATAACATATCATATCGTAAACATATCATTAACCACCGTTCATCATAACATATCATATCGTAAACATATCATTAACCACCGTTCATCATAACATATCATATCGTAAACATATCATTAACCACCGTTCATCATAACATATCATATCGTAAACATATCATTAACCACCGTTCATCATAACATATCATATCGTAAACATATCATTAACCACCGTTCATCATAACATATCATATCGTAAACATATCATTAACCACCGTTCATCATAACATATCATATCGTAAACATATCATTAACCACCGTTCATCATAACATATCATATCGTAAACATATCATTAACCACCGTTCATCATAACATATCATATCGTAAACATATCATTAACCACCGTTCATCATAACATATCATATCGTAAACATATCATTAACCACCGTTCATCATAACATATCATATCGTAAACATATCATTAACCACCGTTCATCATAACATATCATATCGTAAACATATCATTAACCACCGTTCATCATAACATATCATATCGTAAACATATCATTAACCACCGTTCATCATAACATATCATATCGTAAACATATCATTAACCACCGTTCATCATAACATATCATATCGTAAACATATCATTAACCACCGTTCATCATAACATATCATATCGTAAACATATCATTAACCACCGTTCATCATAACATATCATATCGTAAACATATCATTAACCACCGTTCATCATAACATATCATATCGTAAACATATCATTAACCACCGTTCATCATAACATATCATATCGTAAACATATCATTAACCACCGTTCATCATAACATATCATATCGTAAACATATCATTAACCACCGTTCATCATAACATATCATATCGTAAACATATCATTAACCACCGTTCATCATAACATATCATATCGTAAACATATCATTAACCACCGTTCATCATAACATATCATATCGTAAACATATCATTAACCACCGTTCATCATAACATATCATATCGTAAACATATCATTAACCACCGTTCATCATAACATATCATATCGTAAACATATCATTAACCACCGTTCATCATAACATATCATATCGTAAACATATCATTAACCACCGTTCATCATAACATATCATATCGTAAACATATCATTAACCACCGTTCATCATAACATTTCATATCGTAACCACATGTACGGGGAAGCATTTTAGGCATAAACATCGTCATCATTAATCCCCGAGTACCTCCCATATCAACCCAACCACCTATGAGTTATACATTACTGTTATGGAGGTTATAGTTTACGAACCATTTTCGTTGCACCCTCAGCGTGACAAAAGTAGTGTATCTTACCTGTTGGGAGTGTGCGCGCGTAATGAAAGGCTAAAAGTGCTTAACAATAATCCCCGACACCTAAGATACATTAATATACAAAATATAAGTCATTTGGGACCCAAACGAACTTTAAGTTCGTTGAAGCTTAGGGTTTAACTCAAACGAATTTAAGTCTCAAAACCGCTTAGACATTCACTTTAAACGAATTTAGACACCTTAGGGTTCAAACGATTTTTGAAGGCTTCAAACGAACTTAGTTTGGGTTCAAACGAACTTAGGCTCATCTTCAAACGAATTTAGAGTGTTCCAAACGAACTTAGGAAGCTTAGAACGAACTTTAAGTTCGTTCGGAAGCTGTTGACATCAGAAAACGAATTTAAGACTCAATTTCGACCAGAATTCATAAAATGACTTTGTTCTTCGATTTTTCCAGAAACAAACGACTTGGGCTTCACCCAAAACATGATTTTGACATTGTTAAACATATTTTGATCATTCATATCGATTACAAACTCGTTTGACACCGTTTAGATCATTAATTAGCCAAAGACACAACATGAACCCTAATTAAACAAAAACCCTTTTAAAATCAGATTTACTTCGTTAATATATGACCTTTGAATCTGAAAAATACTATTAATAATCGTTAGATACCTGAACAATTGATGGTCGATCAATCCTAAAGCAAAAACACTCGATTGATTAACCAAAAACTTGAACAATTGCTTTAGAAATCAGTTAAGGGATTGGAGAGGCTGTGTATGTGTTATCAATTAGGTTAATTGCTGGAAAATGATCCTAGATTAGGTTAATCTCAACCTAATCCCGTTTTTAACTTTACACCTTTGGCAAAACTAGTCCCTGGACTTCATATTGACTTTATTTCGCTTAAAAACACCTATTGGGGATACATATAACACACTAAAGCACTTTCGCACACTACAAAGGCCTTTTACACATCATTAAATCTACTTTATTGTCACTCATTAAAGATAATTAAATCTCACATATAGGGCACATAAACATATAAACACATATTTCCACACAAACGTATCACGGACTTATAATTTGACCTAACGACGTTAGTCAACATGAACGATTAAGTTTTGGGATGTTACATTTCTGAACCAGCTAGTGTGGCTGAGACAGTTTTATTGAATACCTGAAGCATTGCAGAGGAGAGTTCAGGCTCATTTTCAGCAGTAGATGCCTTTGAGAAATCTCTGCCATATTCAGGTACAGAAGCTTCAGGTCCAGCTTCATTATAAGCTTCTCCAAGTATATCCATAAAACACAAGCTTAGAAATCTTGGAAAGGCGATATGCAGGCTTCTTTTTCCTTTTAATTTTGTGATGAGCTGAGAGAAAAGAATCTCAACAAAATCTGCCTGTATCCCATTCCAAATATAATACCCCATCTCAACTTGGGGTAGTGAAAGTTGGTCCAACCCTCCATGGTTGCCACCAAGACTTTCCACAATCTGGGTCCAGAAGAACCTCCAGCAATTGCCAAATCCAGACATAAATATGTGTCCGGAGGTCTTCAAATTACCATCAGTATCCTCCATATCGCCATGACCGGTGGCGACTAGAACCTCCCTTAAATTGACTCCTTTGAGTCTTTTAGCAAACACCTGGGAAGGTTCGAGGTAGTTCAGATGAAGGGAATTTCTGAATCCCTCAAGAGTGATAACACACTTCTTGGTGCCCTCATTGAGAGTGAAGGAGATGGATTGTTCATCTTTACTCACCACAGCAGTGTACCAGAATTCAAGCAAGTATTGATGATACAATGCCTGAGGATTAGCAGTCAACGCATAATGGAATGGGGATTGCTCCCAGAAATTATTGATTTTTCCCATTAGCGTTTTGGATTTCACATTTAATTGAGCCAAAAAATTGCTCATGTTAAATCGGATTTGAGACGGAGTGAAATTCTTTGGCCAAGTGGCAGATGTTTTCACATCATTTGATGGAGTGTATACAAAATTTATGAGCGATTTATGTTGCAAAGAAGATGATGATTTAGACATTTTAAGAATCAAAAGATGAAAGTGAAAGGAATATGAGGAGTTAAGGAACTTGAGAGTGAATAAGAGAGAGATTGATGATTGGAAAGTAAATGAAAAAACGAAGTAAATGAAAAAACGAAGTAAATGAAAGAATGAGAAAGGAATTTGAATTTAAGATGGAATATAAAATGATTTTCCAATTAAAAACAATTTCTGGGGTCAAGTCAGCATTTAATGCAGAGACGTTTGAGTGGCCCCACCCTGCAACACTTTTTCAGAAAAAGTACTCATTTCTTTCTCTTTTACGGCGCAACTTGTGTGACACATAAGCATGACCAACGTAAGTTGAAAACATAGTATGCAGTAGGTCACGTGTACACACAATTGACCAAGTATCAAAAATATCTTGAAAAGATTGATGTATTTCAGTGATGACTAAACAAATTCTGAGCATGGTCAGTTCCAAAAAGATCTGAACCATCTCAGTTAATAAAATTCAACTGAAATATTTTTGATTTTCTGAAGTGCTTCAGTTAAATACATTTTTTTGAGCAAAAAGGTTCCCCCTCAAAAATGAAGGTTTATTTTAACGTTTGAAAAATATTTAACATTCCCCCTGAAATGATGATCCATGAATTAATAAGTGCCCAGATAGTATCACAAAGGCGTTCGATAGCCAGGCGAGCAAAAATTACATGGATCGCTCAGACTGGTGAACCAGATCAGTGTCACTGAGGCGTTCATAACAAGATTACCAGTCTAAGGATTTAACATACCCAATTCACTGACTAGATGTTTAAAGGTTTTGACATCTAAAGGTTTTGTAAAAACATCAGCGAGTTGCTTATCAGTGGGAATAAAGTGCAATTCAATATCTCCTTTCAGAATATGATCACGAATGAAATGATACCTGAGGTCGATGTGCTTGGTTTTCGAGTGCATCACAGGATTGTGAGATATGGCAATGGCACTAGTGTTATCACAAAAGATTGGAGTCTTTGTGTAAGTAACACCATAATCAGTCAGCTGGTTTTTCATCCAAAAAATCTGAGCACAACAACTTGCTGCAGAAATATACTCAGCTTCTGCAGTGGATAGTGATACTGCAGTCTGCTTCTTACTGGTCCAGCTTACTAATTTGCCACCAAGGAAATGACACCCACCAGTGGTACTTTTCCTGTCTATCTTGCAACCTGCATGATCAGAATCTGAATAACCCATTAGATCTAGACTAGAGCCTTTGGGATACCAAATACCCAGTCTGGGGACACCCTTAAGGTATCTGAAGATCCTTTTAACAGCATTTGCATGTGCTTCTTTGGGATCAGACTGAAATCTAGCACAAAGGCATGTTGCAAACATTATGTCTGGTCTACTTGCAGTTAAATACATCAGTGAACCAACCATACCACGATATTTTGTATGGTCCACTGGTTTTCCATGTGGATCAGAATCCAAAGTTAATGGAGCAGAAATAGGAGTATCTTTTGATGAGACTGAATCAAATGGATATTTCTTTAATAAATCTCTGACATATTTTTCCTGGTTTATGAAAATACCATCTTCAGTTTGTTTAACTTGAAGTCCCAGAAAATATGTCAGTTCACCCATCATACTCATTTCATACTCAGAAGACATGATTTTAGAAAAAATTTCACACATCTTCTCATTTGTAGAACCAAACACAATATCATCAACATAAATTTGTACTAAAAGGATATCACTTTTATCATGCAATATGAACAAAGTGTTATCAATTGCACCACGTTTAAAACCATTTTTAAGAAGATGTTTAGTAAGAGTATCATACCAGGCTCTGGGTGCTTGTCTCAGACCATATAAGGCTTTGTTCAGTCTGTACACCCAATGTGGTTTTTCTTCATTGATGAACCCTGGTGGTTGATACACATAAACGACTTCTTCTAGTTCTCCATTCAGGAATGCACTTTTGACATCCATTTGATAGAATTTAAATTGATGATGAGCTGCAAAAGCTAAGAATATTCTGATAGCTTCAAGTCTAGCAACTGGTGCAAAAGTTTCATCAAAATCTATTCCCTCTTCTTGTGCATATCCTTTTGCAACAAGTCTTGCTTTGTTTCTTATGATGTGACCATCTTCATCCATCTTGTTTCTGAAGACCCATCTTGTCCCAATTGGTTCCTTTTTCAGGTTACTGGGACAAGGAACGAGTTCCCATACATCGTTTCTTTTAAACTGGTTGAGCTCATCTTGCATGGCTTCAACCCAGCTTGGGTCTTGCATAGCCTCGTCAATCTTCTTGGGTTCAATTAGAGATAAGAAGCTGACGTTTAAGCATTGATCGCTTGTGGCTTTTCTGGTCTGAACCCCTCTACTGGACTCTCCAATAATTTGCTCGATTGGATGTGCTTTAGTCCATTTAGAGTATTGACCAGGATGAATAATGATATCAGTGCAAGAACTTCTCTGAGTAACTTCAGGAGGAGCTTCAAAAAATACATCTTCAGCTTCTTCTTCTTCCTGCCGATCATGACTTGCACCATGAAATTCTTCAGAATGAGGTTGCTCAGTGGAGCCTGATATCAGAGGAGAAGCAGCATGTACATCTGATCCAATAGTCAGTTCAGAAGGTAGTTTGAAACTGACTGGAGGATAAAATGGAATGTTGCTAGGCTTTTTTATTGTTGGTTCTGAACGGAGATGTTCAGAAGCAGGTTCAGGTGACTGATCAGTTTCAGCAATAGGATCAGAATCACCAAAACTTATTGGACTTTCTGAGGGTGGTACAAGAATGGAATTTTTAAAGATTGCAGAATTGGATTCATCAAAGTTAACATGAATTGACTCATCAACCTTTTCAAGTCTCTTGTTAAAGACTCTAAAGGCTTTGCGATTTGATGAATATCCTAGGAAGTATCTTTCATCAGCTTTTGCATCAAATTTTCCAAGCTGACTTGAATCATTCAGAATGTATACTGGACACCCAAATACATGGAAGTATCCAATATTAGGCTTTCTATTTCTGAGTACTTCATAGGGGGTCTTCTTGTGTCTTTTGACATAAATAGATCTGTTCTGAGTGTAGCATGCAGTTGCAACAGCTTCAGCCCAGAAATTCTTGGGAAGACCAGATTCATTCAACATACTTCTAGCAGCTTCAATTAGCGTACGATTCTTTCTTTCAACAACACCATTCTGCTCTGGTGTGTGAGCTGAGGAGAAGTTCTGAGATATGCCAGTTTCAGTGCAGAAGGACTCCAGAGTGGCATTTCTGAATTCAGTGCCATTGTCACTTCTGAGCTGACAAACTTTTCGCTTGTGTTTGAGCTCAATTTGTTTGATAAGAGCAATGATTTCAGCAGCAGCTTCACTTTTGGACCTGAGGAAAATCACCCAGCAGTATCTTGATATATTCATCAATGATGACAAGGGTGTACTTCTTTCCTGCTCTGGTCTGAACATTCACTGGTCCAAAAAGGTCTATGTGAAGCATGTGAAGAGGTTCAGTTATACTAAAGCTTTGCTTGGTCTTGAATGAAGCTCTTTTCTGCTTACCCATTTCACAACCTGGACATGGCTTGTCTTTGTTGAAGGACATAGAAGGTATCCCATCAACAAGTTATTTTCTAGACAACTTATTAATGTTTTTGAAATTCAGATGGGATAATCTCTTGTGCCACAGCCAGTTTGTGTCTTCATCTGCCTTTGAATAGAAACATTGTTCAAAGGTAGAAGGATTCATATCAATGACATAAATGTTTCCCTTCCTTGGTGCAATCAGTACCACCTTTCCATCCTTGTTGAATATGGTGCCTTGTGAAATATCAAATAAAACCTTGAAGCCATCATCACACAGTTGACTGACACTGATCAAGTTATATTTCAAACCGTTCACATATACAACACGTGTGAATTTGACTTGACTATTATTCACCACACCATATCCCTCAGTTTTCCCATTACCATCATTTCCAAAAACTATTGAGGGCCCCTCTTGCACCCTATATTCCTCTAGCAGGGTCTGATAACCAGTCATGGTTCGGCCAGCAGCACTGTCCATAAACCATATATTCTTCTTTCGGTCTCCCTTTTTCATTACAATATCCACCCAGCGACCAGATTCAACATCGGATTTGACCAAATGACCTTGATCTTCTTGTGCCATGAAACACATGTCCCTTACTTCTTCTTCATCATCAGATGATTCATCAGAATCTTCCCATTTTTCAGTTTTGGCAATCATACAACTGTTGCTTGAGTTGTCTTGTGCCAGAAGAGCCATATGTGCCTTTAACTTCTTGTATTTGGCCTTATAGCTGTCATCAGATTTCTGAAAAATAGAATGGTTAGGAGCAGATTGTGATGATGATGGTTGACTAGATCTGCATTCCTTCATGAAATGTCCTTTCTTGCCGCATTTAAAGTATTCAAGATTGGACTTGTCAATAGAAGCACTGGAAGCAAAGGGTTTGCCAGATCGATTTGACTTGGCCTTAAAGCGATTGAACGTTTTAGCCAGCATGGCAACCAGATCATCATTGTCATTCTCATCACAATCATGAGTAACATTAGCAGAGACACCAGTTTTTAACATTTCAGAAACCATCTTCTTCATCGAGTCAAAGATGTCACTCTCAGAAGATAGTAGAGCAGTATTATGTGGTTCAGAATACTGAACCATACCAGAACTGGTAGAAACATGGTTTTTGGCATCTTGCTCAGCCAAAGCTCTCTCAGCTTTGTTTTCTTTAGTATATCTGAAGGCTCCATAAAGGGAAGCAAGAGTGTGACTGTGCAAAGTTTTGCCTTGTCTCAAGACCAAGATTAAATTTTCCCATTTGGAAGGTAAAATGTCACAAAATTTTTCCAACAAATTTCTTTATCTTTGGTTACACCCAGGGCTTTCAGTTGATTTACCAGATTTGTGAATCTGATGTAAGTTTGAGTTAAGGTTTCTCCAGGGACAGCAAAAAAAGACTCATATCTTTTGTTTAAAGCAACTTTTCTTGTGACAATTGTCTCATTTGTGCCTTCAAACTGTGTCATTAGTTCCTCCCACATTAATTTGGAGTTTTCAAGTAAAACAAGAGTGGGCATTAGGGTTTCAGGAACTGCATATAAAATCATATTTTGTAACTTGGTGTCAAGGTCTACAAGTCTATGATCTTCCTCAGACCAATGATCCTTCTCCTTAGGTGACTGCCTAGGAGTCCCATCGGTATTTCTGACAACAGTAGAAGCATTCATGGGGACAAAGGGTCCTTCTTTTAAGATATCGGGCAAATGTCTTTCAACACCAGCAATATACTTTAGCATGCAAGCTTTCCATGTTTGAAAGTTTTCACTGTTCCCATCAAACTTGGGAACAGGATTGTTTGGAAAGTGTACGTGTACATTGTGAGATGGTATATTATTGTTGATGACAGGGGGTGGAGTAGTGTTATTAGGGTCATGACGTTCTTGTTGAAAGTCAGCCATCTATGTAGAACAAAGGTTAATGAATTGATATAATTCAACCTTAAGGCTCTGATACCAATTGTAAGTCCCAAATATAGATGATTAACTAAACCCGACTGGCAAGTACAACTAATCTTGATGGATAAGTTAAGTTTACGATCCAGATATGGATAACAAGAAGCAATTGACTTAAAGTAAATAATAAGAACTAAATGGCTGAAACTATATAA
Source organism: Erigeron breviscapus (assembly GCA_034093135.1). Lineage (NCBI taxonomy): Eukaryota > Viridiplantae > Streptophyta > Magnoliopsida > Asterales > Asteraceae > Erigeron > Erigeron breviscapus. The sequence continues at coordinate 103,886,340 of CM067169.1, read as the reverse complement.
GATATATATATGTATAATCAAGTATGTAGCATTGAGACACGTTGTTTCCTTTCTAATATATTTGATTTATTGATATATAAACAAATACAAGGATTGTTGCGGAACAAAGATAAACACCCAAGTGTAAATATCTAAACAATCCTGAAAAACAAGTGATCTAAATAACTTGGAAATACTCGTAAGTTTACTTAGAGTATATCTCACAAGTTGCAATGCTAAAGTTTCAAGCCGTTTGCAAGTTGTGAGAAGACTTTGTATTTATAGACCAAGTCCATGATGATGTGGACAAGATCGTACAAATGTGGTTGTGAGCATTTAAGGAATTAAACCTAATTCCTTAATGCTCATACTAGGAAGAGTATATAAGTCAGTTGATGTGACTTATAGTACTATGTTCCAAACCCATACTTTTACCTTGTACCTTTTATTAATAGATAAATCTATTAACTGGGTAAAGGTATGTAAAGTAAAAAGTCTTCCTCATAATCAGTGTAAAGTGTTGTTAATACTTTATACTGAGATGCTTCAGTCTTCGATCTGGTAGAATCACTCTTTGCTCGCTTCTGAGATGATTCTCTTCTTCATACTTCAGTCTTTGACTTCAGAATGAATGCTTCAGATTTGCCTTGATCTGAACTGAAGTGAAGCTTCAGTGAAGGAATTCTGAGACATCTCAGAATTCTGTGCAGACGTCTTCACTAAACTTCAAGCTATTTCTGAACAAATTATACTTGGTCGATTTCCGACCTAACAGCAAGTGAATGCTTGTTCACCGGCTCAGATGATTACGGTTAGATTTTCCTTTATACTTCCATAAAGATAGACAATGAATCCACCATATCCATAACTAATAATCCTGTTAAGCACAGTAGGACTAAGCACATAGACATAAGGTTTCATTTTATACGTAATTGTGCTGAAAAGAAATTAATAGTCCTAGAAAAGGTGCCGAGTGACTTTAATTTAGCTGATTTGTTCACTAAGGCTTTCGACCGAACTCGTTTCGAGTTGTTAGTCCAATTGATTGGAATGAGAAATCTATAGTGACAGTGTCTCTCAAAAGGAACTTTGTAAAATGAGTCAGTGTTTGTGTCGTAATGTATGTGTGTCATATAGTGTCAGAAAAACAAAATAAAAATAGAAAAAAAAGAGTAAGGTCACTGCATCAAGACGATTAGACATGACGATACTTTAGCTTTTAAGCCTACTTAATTATACTTTAAATTGCTCAGTTCAGTGATACCATTATATGATGTATCGGTAGGCACAAAGTACCAAGGTTTCCTTATAATCTGAACTTAATATATACAATGTTTTTATGGGAAACGTATTCAGATATATGGCTGAGAATGCTTGTTCTTAAAATAGACAAGTCCTTTAAATCTTATGAAAGATCTTGCATTGTAATTATGTATATTTGGTCTTTATATAGAAGGTCTCGGGTACATATATGTGTATGTATTGCTTTTTCGGATGTATATTTGTAACAAGATATGCAAATATCTAATAAATCTGTTGAAAATATGAAGCTAATGTGGCCTTTGAGATTCGAACAAGTAAGTCCTTGGGGTGTCTTTGTATACCTAGCCTACCTAAAGCTTCCAACTTGGGATAGGTTGTCAGAAAGTTCGCTACACGGGTTTTCATAAGTGCTTAAAATAATGTCACAAATATGCAAGTACTTAGCATTATGCAATGTTGAGTATATTTCCGTACGTGAGTCAAGTTAAGTCGCTTTGCGCGTGAGGAATCACCGACCTGTCACCGCTGACTTGATTCTTAAAGACTTTCTCACTTTACTCACCAAATGTCTTAATCTTAGTGCTTGTGTCGATTGTGAGAGTGTATCTGAATATGGGGCACATAAGTTCGCAAACGTGATTAAGTGACATATTAGGCTACTCGGGTTGCATTGTGACTGTCCTTGGCCAGGGTATGTCGAAAGTGTCACAACCAAAAAGAAGACTGGAAGTACCGAGTGTTTAAGAGGACAAACATATTGGTAATCGTTTTTGGATCGTTGTTCTTAACTAATAATAAGAGAATTATTTCTTGCTGGTAGGCTTATGTAACATGCTAATCTGATCTAATCTGCAGTATCTTTAGCTCTTGTAACTATATTATTCGTTTATGTTCAGTGTATGTGTGTGTGTGTGTGTGTTTGTGTTTTTCGTGAAATGTTTAAATTTTTATTTGTATTGTATTGTTTAAATAAAAGTTCTTATTGCACGAGAGATATAGTCAGAATAGAATCTAGTTTCCAAGAGGACTCAACTACGTTCTATGGAACACTGAATAAACGAGTAGGGTAGTTAAGCGATAATGTTGTGATCAAAAGCTAAAAGAAAGTATGTCACATTAACAGAATATGGGTTTAAGGAAAAGAACACAGAGATGTTGATTTCAATAAACAAATATTGAGTTAATGCCTTTTTATATTATTGAGTTAGAATGAACACCGAGATGTTCATAGTTTTGAAATTGATCTTTAAAAGATTTTTGTTTGAATCAAAAAGCTCTGGAACAGAGATTCTAAATAATTTTGATATGTTATGTGCATAATTTGAAAGTGCTAACAGTGAATTATTTGACCTTAATGAGACTTAGGTTAATAATAGACTGTTAAGTATATTCATTTTATCTTGCTATTTTATTCATTTCTTCAGATTGTATGGTATTAATTTGAGAAGATTTGATGTGTGTGTTGAGATGTGCAGGACAATGGACATATATTCGTTTTTGTAGGTTGTTGAGCAAGATTTCACCACGGAAGCAAGATATGGATCATGCAAATCTATCCGGAACTAAGATATATACTAGTATGATGAGGCAATCATAGGAGTATTACATATGGTATCCATAGATGGGATTTTCATAATCAAATGTCATTTTGCAAAAGTATAAGAGATTAGGTTTCAGTTAGATGTTTTTACAGAGTTAAAGACAAGTGACTTTGGAAACGGAATCTATATAAGTTTGCATAATGAAGGATACTTTATTGGAAGACCTTAGTTCAGGTTGTCCGTAGAATGATAAGACGGAGATCTTAAGATTCTAGATCTTGATAAGTATGTGTAGAATGATAAGAACAGGGATCTTAAGATTCTAGAATTTTTCTGATAAGTTGACGGATAAACAAGGAGTTTATAGGTCAATGATTTTGAACAATAAGACAGAGATCTTACGGTTTAGATTTTTGAACAATAAGAAGTTTAAGGTTCTTGAAGATTTGTAGTTCTAGACTAAGATAATGTCATATGTTTATGACTTATGATAGTGAAGAATAACAAATTTGGAGAAAAAAAATGAAGAATGTAGTTCTAGATTAAGTCGTTACTATCAAATGTAATAGTGACGAAATAATGAAGAATAACATTATCATTTTCATCTTGTTTTTGTGTTTTTTTTAAGCTTGTATGTGCAGGTGTAAGCACAAGAAGCTGTATTTTACATGTTTTGTCTGAAGACTTTGCAAGTAATCAGAAGAAACATTTAAAGTTATGAAGATATGGAGACATGATTTAGATTGCTTTTGAAACATGTTCCATGTTCCTAAAGGTTGTGATTCAAGTTTCAAAGTTTCTGGTTTTCATGGGAGTCAACTAGTTCAGTATTGATTGTTGGAAATTCTACTGATAAGACCAATCTGACATGCTTTAAGTGTAGCAGAAAAGGTCATTTCATGAAAGATTGCAAGTCCAGTCAGTTTGTATCCCAGCCTGGTCCTTTTTCTTCTAATAAAAAGCCTGATGATAGCTATAAATCTAAATACAAAAAGCTTAAGGCTCAAATTGCTCTCATAGCACAACAAATGGAA
>CM067169.1:103851616-103881523 GCA_034093135.1 Erigeron breviscapus | reverse complement strand
CGTCACTGATTTTCAGTGGTCAGCCCAGAGTTTAAGAAACTGTTCAACATCTCCTTCATCGAGTGTGCCTGGACACTCTCAGCAGACATTAAAGCAGCACAAGGTCTCATGTAGAGAAAGCTCAAAGTTTAGAAGATAAGAAGGTGGGAATAAACGATGATAATGACGAAAATTTGGTTGAGAGTGATACAGTGAAGAGCAATGACTATGTGAAGAGTAGTCAGGTTACGAGCCCGAATGTGTTGAGTAAATTGAAAAAGACGAAAACTGCGTTGCCTGAATGGCAGTTCTCAACGAGAAAGATTGATCATGATGAGAGCTATCTTCTTGGTTTAATGAGAGAGAAAGGAACTACGTATAGTTCATCTCCACAATCAGTGTTGATGTCGATGAGAAGTACACTGATTACTATTCTATCACTTTGGATTCCACTAACTCCATTGATGTGGCTTTTCTATCGCCAGCTTAATTCTGCTAATAGCCCTGCAAAGAAGCGACGGCCTAGCAATCAAGTAGTTAATTTTGAAGATGTAGAGGGCGTTGATACCGCAAAAGTAGAGCTTATGGAGGTATGCAATATCTTAATGTGTTTTCTTTTTTATATTTATATGTTACTTTTCGTTATATGGAAGGATATCAAATAGATTATGAGAAGGACATCAAATAGCTTATGAGATTGGTTATGGTTGTCTTCTGGGGTAAATAGCTTATGTGACATAAGTAAAGAGTATATAGTGCGAGTGATGCTAAAACTCAGTACCGAAGAACTTGTCAGTATAACATACTTATTACTATACCAGGTTATGCATCCATTGTAAATCAATGGTACTGTCCATTGTAAAGATATTTCACAGAATTTTTTTAGGAAGACGTAAGCATCCATCCTTTTGAGAAGGAAATCTCATTTAACATACTAATTACAAAACCAGGTTATGCACAGGAAAGAAAATAATTTTTAAGGAACTTACTTAAAATCTACTTCTAGTGTTCATTCTGGTGTGAGTTTATATGCCATCATCCACATAGACAAGGCGTGTGACTCCTACCGACATGAATATTGCCAATCCCTTGGCCAAGTATTAAGAAACTGCCACATCTTTAAGCCTTCTGTCACATGAAATACCCAAGTATTCAAGTCATCTTGTTATATAGATGTGTGCCAGAAGTCCACAAGAGTTTAAGCATCTTGTCTTGTTAACGGTCTTGTACCTACAGTCTAATATATATACTCCGTATCATATTAGCCTATAATCCACTTAGTAGTATGAATATATTTTTCTTTACTGATGTAATTGGGATAACTATTGTCATTTATACGTTTACATAAAGTTATTACTACATTCAATATGTTATAAAGGGACACATGGCAGCTATGAAAACAAGGAATCTTTTCTCTGAGCTAATTAGTTCAGTTTATCGAGGTACAGATATGAAAAAGGTATACCAATCATATTCGTACCTGTTTCTGTAACATCCAACTTCATAATTACTATTAAATCATTTTGGACTCTGTAGGCTAACAATAAAAATGCCATCAAGGTAGAAAGATATCAAAAGATAGTTAAACCGGGTAAAAGGTAATATGAAGTTAGAGTAACTAGATTGGATCACAATCCAAAGAAAACAAGTCTCAACTTAATGAGCCACACAAAACCAAGTTTCTAAATCATCATATCAACCGCTCGTCAACTTATGTTCATCTTCTGATTTGTCTTTGCTTCTTTTGATTTGTCTTTGCTTTCTTGGGTATTAACTGTTGACTTAGGGATTCCAATTTTGCCTGACATTTGGTTGCCTTTACACATGCGTGAGTCCAACAAGATAACCTTCGGTGGAACTCCACTAGCAGAGTTTTACTTCTAGAAGATCTCATATCCTCATTAATGACTTATGCCTAGATAAATTGTTAAGCTCGCTCTCGAGTTAAAACAGTCTATCGTGAGTATAAAACCCAAGGCCAGAAATAAATGTAAAAGACAAAGTCCATGTTTGTTGCAAGAAAATGTTCTATTGTGATGAGCTCAAAAATCAATGAGTTTAACCCAAGATCACATAAGTACAGCTTGTGGATGTTGCTTGGAGTCCTAGTTAAATGACCTTAGCTGCTCGCTTTGATCCATATCAACGCTCTCTATCTATTAGAAATCCTTGTCCTCAAGGATTTCAAAACAAGAGGTTCTTGAATCCTTGAAAACCCATAATATGCCTCTAAATATCGAGCTGGTTATTTTGAGACTTCCTTTGCCTTGATCCTCCGGGACAATTATACGTGCACCTTCAATGTCACCACAGATATTGCTTTTACTTTCCCTCTGTTGTCAAGTTTTTGGAAACCTTAATGACAAGTACTTTAATAAAATTCCCACCATTATCCATAAAATTTGAATGCATTCCTTTATTTAACTTTGTAGTTTGTAGTATCCATGCATTCATACGCAGCTCCTATTTTGATAGGAACCCATCCGATAACAGGCTCGCATCAAGCCATAAGCTAGGTGTAGAACTCACTCCCAAAAGCTAGCTCAAAAGAGGAGGGGACACATAGGCTTATAAACCACCAACCAATCCCATACTTGGCCGATGTGGGGTCGTAACATAATTCTTCCAAATGTTCACTCATCTTCATGGGTGGTAAAATCAATTCCTTTTAAAATCCGAAAGCTATATATTTTTTGTAGCAACACCCGTTCCCACTCCACTTGAATCCTTTTGCTGGTCCATAACATAATATGAACAGCAATAGAAGCAACATATACAAATACCCCACTGTAAAATATGATTATGGTGACTATTGGGTCAATCCAATTTTACCATTATTTAAAGATCATATAACTTCTTCTAGTCTTTCGTTTTCTACTTAATTATTTTCTGATCTTGTTCTTAAATTCTGGACTGGACCAGTAGTCCAGTACATTAAGACTTCTGCTGGATCCTTGTTTCTTTGGTACACCACAAACAACTTCAATAAGGTTTAGCGTTGCCTCTCAAATCTTTTTTTTTTTGTAGCTTTAACCCTCTTGTGATCTCCTGACTCCCAATTTGCTGAATTCTGCATACTGGACCAGAATACAGGGATTAGCTAATTATTGCGAATAGCATATGACAAGAACCCATAACCCATGTAATGTCTGCTGGCTATTAAGCAAGATTGATTAACATTAGCATAAGTGTTCGGGTTTGTAACACATGGTACTGGCAGTGGCATCTATACATCAGCTCAATGAGCTCTCCAACTGGCCTGTAACCATGTCCTTTTATTATATAAGAGTTTAATACTCATCACATGCTTAAACCCCTTACTGTGTCGGGTTACCTTTCAAATCTCTTCAATATACATTAACCTAAATTAGTCAAAGTTTTATAATATTATGGATACCTTTTGGTCCCTGTCTGTTAATTGCCATAATCCCTTCACTGAACTCAAGTACTTAATCAATTGGTCAAGATGTCCAATTATAACAACCCACAGAACATGTACTTATTGCATACTAGATATTTGACTCACATAACTAGATATAAATATGATCTGGTAATAGTGGTTCCTTCCAAAGAGTATTACTGTGGACCAGAATAAATAGCAAAAAAACATATAGAAGCACAACTCTTTCCACTCACTGAAATGATTCCCTGAACCAATTCAATTCCCCAAAAAAATAGGCATATAATTAGCCCACGGTCACATACACATCGCAACATCCAATAAGAGAAACAATAATCCGTTAGATATACTACATTCTTCGTTTCTCTTTTATTGAACCTCTTCTGAGACATTTCATACCCAATTATATCCTAACAGTTGTATGTTTCAGCCGCAATGCGTAATATATACTTTAATTGCATGGTTTTCAAACTTCAACTTCTGCATTGACATCCTGACGAAGATCCTATTTAGCTTCTGAGAGTGGCCTTTAAAATTGATCTACACACACCTATACCAAATTTTTCGATTTCGACCTGACATCACAGATACCACATCTTTCTCAAGTTGCACGGTATCTGTGTGGGTGAAAGAGCTGGAATAGAAGGCAGAAAAATAGAGCTGGATAATAGGTTAGGTGTGGGAGAATTCTGGGCAGTTAAATCTGCAAGGAAGCTTTCAATCACATGTCCAGTTTCATTCCTCCCCAGATATGTATATCCAGAAGTATATTTCTCGTCATTGATTTTATTGCCTACTTCAAGAAATAGGACTTCTAAACCATCAATTTGACCAAGCAGCTTAGTTGATGCTCTTTGAAAATCAACAACTCTGCACCCAAGCCTGGTGCCTTACCAGTTAGTTTTATCTGGTAAAGCAAATAGAAGAGCGATACAATCTGGGTTTTGAGTGGTTTGCATTTTTGCAACTCCACGCATCATATAGAACACCACAGGTGTTAGTTTTATCTGTTACGATTCTGGGTGACCTACCATAAACACCAGCGTCTGAACAAAATTGGATCAATAAATATAGATTATCGATTGAAATTTCTAAATTGTTATCCTTGAGGTGGCTAAGTAACACATCCATGCACATGCTTAACAAACAACACATGTTCTGTCCAGTAATAAACTGACTGGTGGATTCAAGCCAACTGACTCTATCAGCTCCACTTGATTCATATCAATTTGCCATTCAAGATAGTGAATAGTCTACTCTACTTGCTTGTCAACTAATGCTTCTTATTGAATGCTTATATGTGGTTTTTCTGTTTGTAGATCGTGATGTGCCTCCAAGGTTCTATTAACTACAACAAACTTGGAGCAAAGTTACCTAGGGGAGTGCTGCTAGTGGGTCCTCCAGGGACTGGGAAAACATTATTAGCCCGCGCAGTGGCTGGAGAAGCCGGAGTACCATTTTTCACCGTTTCTGCTAGTGAATTTGTGGAGATGTTTGTTGGAAGAGGAGCCGCTCGTATCAGGGATCTTTTCAATGTTGCAAGGAAGAATGCGCCATCAATCATTTTTATTGATGAACTTGACGCTGTAGGGGGGAAGCGTGGTAGAAGTTTTAATGATGAAAGGGACCAAACACTAAATCAGGTACACTCTATATTTCACATTTTATAGTTAATTCTTGTTACTAACTTTAAGAAGTTCTTATTTATCTAAACATAACTTTATGTATTTGCTTGATCTTTTTAACCATTTACAATCAGATGGCAAGTTAATAGGAACCAAAAGATATTGTGTTGACAACTAACACCAGTAATATAATACAAAACGGTGTGCCTCCTAGATGTAACCATCTCCACCAAAAGTGGTTACCAAATTAATCATGCGATATAGTTAATCAGTTATGATAATAGTTCAGGTACTACATTTCCTTGATATAATTACCATATTAATGATATAATAATAGTCTATCTATATAGTATAGTACAGTAATAATACATAACATGACATTTAAACATAATGTAATGTTTAAGTAGTATTAAAAAACTATATAATTGTTACAGTTAATAAAATTTGATACGACACATATTCAATCATTTTATAGTTTGATACGATACAAAAAGATAGAAATTGAATATGATATCACTGGACACAATTTCGTAATAAGCTTTAAAGAAAGATGGATTAGAATTTAGAAATGATGAAGCTTGAATGATATAAATGATTTAGAGACTATATTTATTTACATGTTAAAAATATATGCAAGCTATCTAAACTAATCAAGTTATTTGTAACTTCTCACATTTAAACTCAACTCATAAACATCATATGAAAGTAATTTGAAACTCAAATATACATGTCATACTAAATTTAATATCTGAAAATAAAGATAGAAATCAAATTTAACCTTATTAGTAAGAAACAAAATCCAAGTTAAATCTGTAGAAATTAAAGGATTTGTTTCTCATCGAATATATAGTTATAAACCAAAATGTAAAAAACATTAAAAAAAAATCTGATCAACAAAAGCTATAAAGCATAAACCACTCAAGGGTCCATCAGATGTAAATTAAAAGGTGAAAATATTTACAAACATTAGTCTGAGAAATGTAATTTTATATATAAATACTAGTATAAGTTAATCTACACTTAATATGAAAATTAACTATATAAAATTTAAGATTAAAAATAAAAAAACTATAAAAAAAAAAAATGAAACAAACATAAGTTTTATCTGTCAAAATTTGAAGGTCTTTTTCTCAATGATGTATCAAGTTATTAAACTGTGAGTTCTTTTTATACTAAAAGGTAAGATGCATACGTAATACTATTCCGTATTATGGTGGGGGTGTTTGGATTTGCGTGTTGGAACTGAATATTTGATATGTGGCTTTTGATTATCTGATTACTTAGCTGTCAAATAGTAAATTTCGTCCTAGCTGCAACAAAAAAGTGACTTCACTTCTTTACCTATTCTTTTAACCTAATTTGCGAGAGGTTAACTCCAATCTCACAAGACTTCTTAACTATTCACAAAAATATCATTTTTGGTCATTTATCTGTTAGTTCTCTAAATAATATCGAGTACAAATGAATAACAACCAAATCATAACACATTTGGTTAGGATTGATAATCTGACTCTCGTGTATAACATAAGCACTTTCAAGGCACAAAATCAAACACCCTCTATATGTATCTTAATTACTCACTGGAATAGAGTTTTTGGTTATGATAAATTGATAATACTTCTTTGTTTATGATAATACTTATTTATACTACATTAACTAATGAACCTTACATAGAACGAGTCTAGCAGAGATTTTATCAAGGCTAATAATCTTCCTGTATATTTTGAACGATACATTTTTAGTAATAGTTTTACCACATTGAAACGAATCATATCTCTGATCAGCTGTCTTTCGTTTCTTCTTTCTTTTTTTTTGGCTACTTAGTTACTGACAGAAATGGATGGGTTCGAGTCAGATGTAAGTGTGATAGTGATAGCAGCAACTAATAGGCCTGAAGCACTGGACCCTGCTCTTTGTCGGCCTGGTCGGTTTTCAAGAAAAGTGTTTGTGGGAGAACCAGATGAAGTTGGAAGAAGAAAGATACTAGCTGTACATCTCAGAGGCATCCCTCTTGAAGAAGACAGTATCATTATCTGCAACCTAGTTGCTTCTCTTACTCATGGCTTCGTAGGTGCTGATTTGGCCAACATTGTCAATGAAGCTGCTTTGCTTGCCGCTAGACGAGGTTTTTATCTCAAACTTTTTAGTTTACTTTGCATTTGAAGCTGCTTTCTGTTTTACAACTCTAACTCTAACGTCTCGACATGGTTATTAGGTGGTGAATGTGTGGCAAGAGAAGATATAATGGAAGCTATAGAAAGGGCTAAGTTCGGGATAAATGATAGACAAATGAGCCCTTCTAATTTAACCAAGGAAATCGGAAAGATGTTCCCATGGATGCCCACGTTTAAATCACGGTACGACTCAAGGAATGACGGGTCTCCTTCTCTGGGGGGTTACCAAACTCTAAGCTAGTGAGTACATTTCTCTTTCTCATTTTAGCTTTCTTCTTTGAGACATGTATGCTATGTAATTGAGGGGTTTTTTTGCCATTTCTTGTATAGGATCTCCCTTTGACCTTCTTAAGGTCAAAGTCTATTGTTGTTGAGCTACAAAATAGTCTCCCCACTTTTGAGGGTCTCATGTTACATGTGATGTCTGTAACAACTTCCTTGGTTTGTATTACCAATATTCATGAACTCACATCCAATGGTTTAAAATATAACGTACGTTATTTTTCTTAAACAATACTACCGGATTTTTATATAAGATGCTTTCTGAAAACTGCTGGAAACATCTAGAAATCTTTGAAAAGCTAGAAATGACCCGATACCACAAACAAAATCATCAAAAAATCATCAAAAATTTATATTTGAGAAAATGTCACAAATGGTCCATGTGGTTGTTCATATTAGCGTTTTGCCCCCTGTGCTTTTTTTTCGTTGCTAACCGTCCTTTGGTTTTCTATTTTCATTGCAAGCGGTCCCTGACACTAACATCGGTTTGTTTTGGCCGTTTAAACCTTGCACGTGCATTGCATATGGGGGTATTTTGGTCCTTTTACCCCTCTCTCTTCTTCTTTCACCCTACTTCTGTCTTCAATCAATTATAGATCTAACTATTTAATATCTTGATGATTAAATACATAACATCAAAACCATAAAACACAAAATCCCTAATAATCAAATCCAACTCGCCCCTGTATCAAAAACATAACAAAAAACTCAGATCTATATATATAAACCCAAATCTATCGATCATATCATCATTTTCATTATCTAACAACTCATATTTATACATACAATCATATCCACCCATCTAACAAATAAAAATTAAAAGAGAATAGATGTATTACATATTTGTTGTCAGCTTCCCGATGGTGGTGGTGTAAGCCATTCTCGTCGGGGTCGTGGTGTTGTTGGTAGCCGTTATTGGTGGCAGTGGGGGGTTTCGGTCTGGTGATCTGATGTCCGATGGAGTGCGGAACTTGCGAACGGTGGGATGAGGGTGATGGTGGTGGCGGTGATGAATAGACTAACGTGATGGCTCGAGGTTATTTCCGGTGGTGTAATGGATTTCAAAAGTAAAAAATTGATATCAAAGATAGGGAACAATGGGTTAGAATTAAGGAAATAGGATATTTAATATTCGATTGAAATACACTGAAAGAGATATTATGTTGGGTTGAACAATGGGTTGGAATTGAAGAAAGTAAAAAGTTTCTTATCTGTTAATAAACAAGAGTTGATGGTGTCTGCGAAGTTGAAGTCGAACGAAGCTGTTGTTGCTGCTCCTTCTCATCCAAACTTCCACCAAGTCAAAGACTTTTGTGTTTTGCGGCGGCTTCCCCACATGAACACACCACCTCTCTTTCTTTTTTTTTAATAATTTATTTATTGATTTTGATGATAGTATATTAACTATTAAGGCTGCTTCCCTCTTGATAATAATAATATGTATGTTTTATCCTTTAAATCTTAGTTACTTTGTTATTAATTTTTATGCATTGAAAGAGCCATATAATTTTTATACATTGAAATTATTAATTTTAATAGTTGTGTGTTAGGCTAGATTCAGAGTTGTTTTGTGTTTGACCAGATTTATTGGTGGTGGTGGCCGGAAGGAGAGGAGGAGATAGGGTGTTTTTTATGTGAATGGACGATTATACCCTTACTAACGGCCTTAAACTAACAACTGTTAGTGTCAGGGACTGTTGACAATGAAAATGGAAAACCCAAGGACTGTTTGCAACGAAAAAAAGCACAGGGGCAAAATGAGAATATGACCAACCACATGGACCATTTGTAACATTTTCTCTTTATATTTATTGCCGCTTTTTGATGACGCGACGCTAATTTTAGTGGGAACTGATGATTTACGTTTAATTTCATATTTTCTAAGCACCGCCAACATCACCTAGTATTTAAGCGTCTTGATGTCTTTGCAAGAGAATTTAAATGTAAATCTTATCGGGTAAACATCTTGAAGGTGACGCATACATCCGAGTCAAATAACCGTCTTCGTGTATAATCTTAGCTTAGGAAATATCGTCAATCTTGCCCCTTCAATTTTCTGGAGTATACAATTCAGAGTGCTTGACAGCTACTTTTGGACAAAATCGAAAGTGAATCTTTTCTCTTTTCTTTTTTTCAAGAAAATAGACAAGTTCGAACTTGGAGATAGAAATGTAAGATGAGTAGTACCTCACTAGAATTTATTACTGTCTTGAGGGCTCGCATAAAGTTAAACCATTAATTAATTAAGAATATGAAATAATAGGATTTTGTTAATAAAATTGTTAATAATACATTTTTACATATAAAAAATCTACTCCTGAATTTAATGACAAGAATGTACAAACATTCGTAAGACCATTCGTAACCGTTCACCCTTTTCACCTACACTTTTTCCGTCACATCAGCATCACCTTCTTACTTCTTTCACCTTCTATTTTTCCCCTTAACCATTCACCTTTAAATTTAATACTTCACTATACCCTACAATACCTTACAATATTCACTTTCTATCCAATCAAATAAAAGAAAGAGTAAATTACACTTTTCGTCCCTGAAGTTGGCACGTTTTTCACTTTTGATCCCTAAAGTGAAAAAATTACAATTTTGACCTTAAACTTGGCCAATTTTTTCAATCGTGGTCCTTTGGCCAGACGGAGTTAAATTTTGGCCGTTAACGTTACACCGAGGGACTAAAAGTGAAAAACGTGTCAACTTTAGGGACGGAAAATGTAATTCATTCTTCCATTCATCTTCTCCAACAAGATTCCGGCCTCCGGTCATCTTCTCCAATGGACTCACAAACTTATTATTTACACCCAATGACCAACTCCATTTCTAGCTAGCCATTGACCGACGAAAAGGGTGGTTGCCCCCTCTCTCTTTATCACTCTTTCTTGCCACTTCCATGATACGTTGTCGTTTTCATGTTTGAGCCAATGATTTCTAAACTCCCCATTCATCTATCAATCAACAACCCTTCAAAATTATATATTATGTGCTCTATCATCTGCTGCTGGTGCTCAATTATATTCATATCTATATTTATATTTCTATCTGGCTGGCTAGTTTGATGTTGAATGTACATTACTGGCGATGATGATACTTATCTGCAATATCTTATAAGTTTTTTTCCGAGCATAAATCGGATAACGGGTGAATTCGGGCCGTATCTTGGTTGACTGACTGTAAAGTTTTGGTTGTAAACAAAAATCCACTCGTACGTATGAAATTTGATATCGTATCATTTGAGTAAATGATTTTGTTTGTGGTTTAGATTTGGATTGAAAGTCGAGTTTTTATTAGGTATCATCGGAAAATAAAATGTCTAGTCGGAAAATTCCATCGGAAAAGATGATCGGAGAAGATGACCGGAAAAAAAAGAATGGAAGAATAAATTTATTTGTATGATTTTCACTTTTCGTCCCTCAATGACTAGCTAGAAATGGAGTTGGTCATTGGGTGTAAATAATAAGTTTGTGAAGTCCATCGGAGAAGATGACCGGAGACCGGAATCTTGTTGGAGAAGATGAATGGAAGAATGAATTACATTTTCCGTCCCTAAAGTTGGCACGTTTTTCACTTTTAGTCCCTCGGGTGTAACGTTAACGGCCAAAATTTAACTCCGTCTGGCCAAAGGACCACGATTGAAAAAATTGGCCAAGTTTAAGGTCAAAATTGTAATTTTTTCACTTTAGGGATCAAAAGTGAAAAACGTGCCAACTTTAGGGACGAAAAGTGTAATTTACTCTAAAAGAAAACAATAAAAAGTGTATATATAAATGAAAAATGGAGCACACATTTTGTCTTTTTACCTAGGTGGTCATAATCAACTTCCTCCCTTCACCTTATCTCATCACCTATACCCCTTAACCATTCACCTCTTTCACTTTTACCTTTCACTTAACCCTTTCACCTACCTTTACAAATGGTCGGGGTTGTTTTTAGCTAAACTCAAAATTGTATATTGCTCTGATTTGGATTTTGGACCATGAGTTCTACCAACTTCGTACAAGTATTAATTTACATATCAAATGCATTTATATCATGGAGTTTATACAGCTAAGTGATTAATTGAATCTTTGCCCAAGTTGCAAACTGAATTATTAGATGATCCAATTCCCAAATTGATCTTGAATGTTAAGTAGGTTCAATTTTGTGAGTTTTTTTAGGATCAAAATTGTGTTAGTTTTTAACTGGAAAAAAATCTAACAATACAAACTTCATTGGCAACTAGATGAGTGTCAAATCAAATATATGATAATGATACAAAATGATTCGGCAAAGGATGTGGTATCCAACTGATAGACTTTTATAGACAGATACGATGAGGTCACATATATCGACATGTATATATCATTTTAAATGCACAAAATAGTTTTTTTCTGAAAGGTGTGGATCATTTGCTCGCAACAGGGATCCAGCTTACGTTGTCTTAACCGGGTCCGCGCTAGAAAGCACCCTCGCCCTCAATATCTTGTAGGAGGAAAATCCCCCAATTAAATTGCCTAAAGGCATTAAGGCACAACATTTAATAGGGATAAAATTATGCCCCTTAGCAAGACTCGAACCTGGGTCTTGCATCACTGAGAGACTTGTGTGAAAAACCTTATACCTTAGAGCTAAATAACTCAATGGTAGCACAAAATAGTCATAACAAGATATCTTTTTTTTTTTCTAATTAACCAAGATGGCCAAAGGCCAATGCACGAACAAAAGTATCATATTCGGACTTTACTAAATAAACATCTTAGAAACATTTGATTAACATACTATACAATCATTTCTATATGTTAAAGACTTCAAACCAGGGAATTGAGAATCAGTTAAAGAATATTAGTGCTGTCACAGCCTCACAGGATCTAAGTATCTAACACTTCCGACCTTTTTTTAATATGTTATTTTGAGTTTTGACGATATGTCCCATATTAATACTTTTTTAATTGTTTCTAGTAATTTGTTAATTATGATATTAAGACAACTGTTGTACGGAATATCAAAATGATTTCAAAGGCAATACTTCAAAAAGAAGTAACATGATCTTTAAACATTCAGAGTCACTATTACTTAAGCAAACTTGCACCATTTCTAGCAACTTGATTATATAATAATGAATAAAGTATTCTAATCCTTATTTTTTAACGGTCGTTGGTAGTTATGTTTCCCTAAGTTAATAATTAAATTTGGGTTTTGCTAAACGCAGTCTTTAGGACTGCAGTTAAGGTGCATTAAATAGTTGTATACTTACCATTAAATTCAGAGGATAGGCTTTTGATATGAAAGATACAAATTTTTATACACGTTAAGTGCAGCCGTAGCATTTTCTATTAAACTTTAATATTGGGATTGAAACTCATGACCTCCAAAGAGGCACATGACTTGCATAGAATAAGGATTAGCATTAATTAGTGTGAATGTATATTATATGTAACTTAAAGTATAAAATGTGTATAATATGTCCTTAAAAAAAGGAGAAAAAGAAAAAGAAAGAATGATACGTATTTTTTTTCTTTAACAAATTACGCACATCTAACATGTCCTATTTTATATAAATTGGTCCTAAGCATGAAATTTACCCCTTATAATGATATATATTTAACCATCTATCCCATTTATGCATACTAAAAAAAATAATTCTCCAAAATGCACAAATGACTAACTCATTACTCATCACTCCATATATTACAAAAACATCTGTTTGTCATTCATCAAAACGAGATTCCCTAATATCATATGAAACAAATCACATTTACACAACGTATGTATACATATAATTGATGAATCATATCTCGTATAGTATGTCATCAAAGTTACTTATAATAAGATTCTTACTGATTCAGATGAAATGATAAGGGGGAAGGGAGTGGTAACTGGTTGGGTGGCTGGCTGGTTCAACCCGCTAGGGAACACCGCCGCCATCCCAACGGGTTGCCAATGGGTTGGGCTTCGGCTGGCTTTGAACTGGTTACGAGTTGAAGGTTTCTAGCCGTTAGGAGCGTGTGGGGTGAGGTGGGGCCCAGCTGTGGTTGACCGTTGCATACATAAAATAAAAAATATATACACTTCTATTTTAACCAAACAAATCACAAAACAAATACATATCTCCACACACTTTCACCAAAAAACATCACTTTTACAGTTTTACTCCAAAAAAATGGATTCCTCTTCCTCATCTTCTTCATTTTGTGTTCCGCCGGAGATATCCGACTCGTCTACGGGGAGTACTTTTGAGTTTTTTAAACAAGTGTTCGACGAGCTTGAAGACACCGGCACCTCTTCCGACACTCGTAGGTATATCGATCGAGACCGAGAAGAAGCTCACGCGATACGAATGTGTGACTACTTCGTTAAAGACTCAAAGTTTGACGAAACATTTTTTCGTCATCATTTTCGCATGAGCAAGAGGTTGTTTTTGAAGATTTTTGGTGATATTGAAGCTAGATTCAGTTACTTTCAAGAGGGGTACGACGCGCGGGGTAAAAAAAGTTGCACGGCTCTTCAAAAGTGCACATCGGCGATCAAACAACTGTCTACGGGTGAACCTTCAGACGCGTTTGACGAGTATTTATGCATGGCTGCCCGAACGTCACGCGAGAGCCTCGAGTATTTTTGTGATGCGGTCATTGCTTTATATCAAAAGGAGTTCTTACGTAGGCCGACATCTCATGACGTTGCTCTCATCACACAAGCGCATGAAGAAAGACACCGCATTCCAAGAATGCTTGGTAGTCTTGATTGTACTCACATCGAATGGAGGCAGTGCCATAAATACTTAAAAGGGCAATACACGAGGGGTGATCATAAGGTACCGACTATTATGATCGAATGTGTTGCTTCCTATGACTTGTGGATTTGGCATTCGTTTTTCGGTCCTGCTGGATCGAACAACGATGTCAACGTTTTGCAGCAGTCGCCATTGTTTCAAAATGAGCGTAATGGACCTGCACCAGATAGTTCATTTACCGTAAATGGACGACATTAAAGACGTGGTTACTACCTTACCGATGGAATCTATCCTAGGTGGGCTGTGTTTGTTAAAGCTTATCCGCATCCAGTAGAACAAGATGAAAAGAAATTTAAAAGACTACAAGAGGCTGCAAGAAAGGATGTTGAGCGGGCGTTTGGTGTTCTCAAGGGAAAATGGAAGATTTTGGATCGTCCCCTCCGGCTATGGACAAAGGAGAAAATCGGAAAAGTCGTCGCCACGTGTACAATATTACACAACATGATCATAAAAGACAACGGGAGGGCAATATCACCGGTTCATATTATGGATCCACCGGTGCCAAGAGTTTATAACCGGGAAGCAAACCGGGAGTTACAGGACGAGGACGTGCATCATCGGCTCCGATATGATCTTGATGACCTGGCGATGCAGCCACCATCGGTTGAGAGTTTGATTTAGGTGTCTTTATTATCATGTATAATTTAAATTTCTAATATGTTGTTATGTACTTTTTAAAATTATGTTTATGTAATGTTTAGTTTATTTTAATGAAATATTTAAGTTTTTATTAAAAAAGAAAAAAAATGTTTGATTAAATTAAATGAAAAAGAAAAAAAATTGGGAAGGTTGAGAAAGTGATGAATGCCATGGAAAATGGTTGGAGTTGGTTGAGAGGGTTGAAAAGGAAAAATGAGTTGGAGGTATGTGATTGGTGAGATTTGGGAGGGTTAGAAATTTCAACCACATGACTCCCTTCCCCCTAATACATTTTTTCAATAAAGATTGTTAATGGACTTTTGTTTGTAACTATATCATTTCTCATATTATAATGACACACAAAAATTCCATTAAAATTTGTAAGTTAACGTTCAATTTACGATATATTGGAAATTGACCACCAACTCTTTACCCCATAAATTTCCTCCTACTCATTTACACATCATACTCTCATGCATGGTGCCCCACTATCCTCCCATAGTCCCCTTCCCAAAGTTTAAATTTATTATTTTATAATTTTTAAATATAACAATGTTAGTTATGTTATAAATATGCAATTTAATTTAGAGTAAACGGCCTAAATCGTCCTTATGGTTTACCCTAATAATCAGGTTTTGTCCTTAACTATTTGAAATGACACTGACAGTCCTTTTGGGGAGGATAAGGATCAAGTTATGTCCTTTATGGAAACGGACGTTTTCTCCCATCGTTAACTCTCTCACGTGTTTTTCACGTGAGGGTATTTGTGTCTTTTTCCTACTATAAAGGACCATTGGTGATAAATTTTTTACTTCTATTTTCCATCTTCTAACTTATATACCAAAATCCAGATAAATAAACGTTTTACTTTTATCTTCTAGAAACAAAATAATCACATAATATATCATATTGATTTTCTTATTATACATATGGAATCAGATTATCATCTCACAAAACAAAAATCGATATCTACCTTTGAAAAAACACACACCCATAATCAGATTTCTATCTCACAAAACAAAAATCAACATCAACCTTTGAATCACATATCTAAGCAGGGTTTTCTTTTCATTCACAAACACAAACACAAACAGCACACCTTTTCTCTCTTATTTGCATCCATTTGCCGTCTTGAAACAGCAGCCGCAGCTGCAGTCATGGCAGTCCTTCCGGCCACCACCAACATCGGGCCACTCCATAGCCTTCAGATCTGAAAAACCAACAAAACCGCCGCCGCAAAAACCGTCGGAAAAACACCAACAAAAAACTTCCACCGCAGTGAGTTCGCCGGAAAAACCCCAAAAAGCATCATCATCAATTGGTTCTTCCCCCGCCGCAAAAATCTGCCAACATATATTATCTTCTCACCACCACCTACAGATCTCGTCGAAGAATACAAACATATGTTATTCCCCCTCTTAAAAGTGGTGCGGCGGTGGTACAGGTATGGATTAGATGGGGGCAAAGGCGGCTTTAAAAGTGGTGCGGCGGTGGTGTAGGTTGGGCTGTGATGTGACAGTGGCGGTTTTAAAAACGGATGCAGCGGTGGTGTAGGGTGGTGGCTGATCAGATCCTAGTGGGGTTGGATTGTGGCCGAATTTACAAACTTATAAATCTAAAGGTTTTTTTTGTATTTGTTCATTTTTTTCCCTTTAAGATCTAGGGGTTTTTTGTACAATTTGTTTTAAATTGTAAAAGTGGTTTTCTTTGGGATCTGGTATTTTCTTTTAAGTATTTCATATGTAGTGTTGTTGTTGTGATAATGATTTATAAAGATTTGAGTTTGATGTGATGAACTGATAGAAATGCCTCAAGGATATTTTCTGAGTATTGTTTGGAGGTTGAAGAAAGGAGTGAAATGACACAAATACCCTCACATGCACGGCATGTGAGGGAGAAAACGGAGAAGAGAAAACGTCCGTTTGCATAAAGGACTGGATGTGATCCTTATCCTCCCCAAAAGGACTATCAGTGTCATTTCGAATAGTTAAAGACGAAACTTGATTATTAGGGTAAACCACAAGGACGATTTCGGCCGTTTACTCTTTAATTTAATATGAAACTATTTTCATCATTACCATTTTACTTTCCATGGATCATTATAACTTGGAGGGTGTTGGAGGTTGGGGTTTGCAAAATCTAGATAATAAATATTATGTTTATATGTAAAATAAAAAAGTAAATTGGAAGAAACTCATTAATCATTTATACCGCATGATACCTACGCAACCACCCTAAGTGCACTTGAACGGGTACTACCACATAGATTCGATTAAATCCGGTCTGAGACAAAGATAGAACCCGTGTAGATTTTTTGTTAGGCTCTCCCCATAATGGAACTCTGTATAAGCAGTAGTAGATAGTCACTTGATCTATGACCAAATGGCTAAAAAAGAACTTTAAAATTAAGGGATTATCATTCAATATACAACCATCGATCCATTTAAGATATGTGGATATTTGTTTGTTTTCGAAATAATATAATGTATCAAAATGTATGCATGGATCTCAAAGGATTAAATTGTTTATCAACATGTTATATATGTTTATTTACATGCCCCACCACAAGTCGCAGAATATTGTAGCAAAAGCTGAAGCTGGGAGGGGACACCTTAACCCCCGGTATACTTTGGTACCAGCCATGAAACCATCCCCAGCAGGCTGACTCCCTGGGCACTCCCTCATTTCACCATGGAATACACACACAAGAGTTTCAGGATCGAACCTGGGTCTGCGCATTGTAGCAACCCTCTTGTGGGCCCACTGGTTACTGAGGTCTGGGTACCACTGGGCTATAAGCCCATTGGTCACCATGGAATAACATTTTAGAAAGACAAACATATATTTTTACTTTTATATTATTAATTATAGCTTAAATTAAACGTGTTTTTAAATAGAAATGCTTATACAACTTTAGCTAAATAGCTATTGGGTGACGAGTGACCACTACTAATGGTGTTTAAGCCACAGATACAAATGGATCGATCTTTACCGAAAATAATAGACAACCACCAAATCTTAAATAGTGAACCCTTTTTTTCTCACGTGTGTTTTCAACTATATTACTCACTATATATACACTTTCTAACATAAATCATGTATCATGTGGATTTTTTTAAATATAGATTTTTTTCAAATCATATATCTAATCATGAATGGCATTGAATGCTAATGTCAATTACTGTATATAGTCAGCCCAGCTGGCCAGAGACACTTCCGCTTTTACCCAAAGTCTTGAGTTCGATCCTTAGGGATGACAAAACCTTCGGGTTTTTCCCTCTTAATACTTGTAACGGCTCATGGTCAACATCTTGTTGTCTAGGGTACGTGCAAAGCTTTACCATTATATAGTGAGGTTTCCCCGATGTCATATATCGACTGAATGTTCGGGGGGAAAAAATCTTGATATAAATAATGCATAAAAAAGTAGATCATATCTGTCGATAAAGAAATTATTTTTTTTCACTTTTAGTATACAAACAAATATATTTTTATAATACATCTTTTGTTGGGTTAAATTTAACTCGTATCAAAAAACATGCTAAGGAATAACGAATTTTATTTTGTCACTAATTTGCAATTCGCAATTTAAAAAACCAATTAAAATAAAATACTGAAAAAGGAATATAGACATTTAATACATATTCCAACGCTTTTTGGCGCACTTTAAATCCCATGCGGATGACGGCTGGATACCACCCAACTTCTTCCAACTTATTTGGAGTCCCTATCCACCACTATTAATTTCAAAATTGAAAATGATTTCTGTGCCTTTTTACTAACGTCTTCGTCGAAATTATTTATTTTTCAATAATATTTTCTCATTTATTTATAATAATATTTTATTTAATCATTCTATATAAGTCAACCTTTAAAAAAAAAAATCAAAAAATGAGTCGTTAACGAATTAGTCATGCTTAAGGTTAAAAAAAACAATTAGTTTATATTCTTTTATAAAACAAATTAGTCTTTTTTTTTCTCAAACAATGATCCACTAGACCTAAAATACCTTAATTTTTTATTCACTAATTTAATTATCTCCAATTAATATACCGATAGTGCCCTTAGGACGCTTTTGGTAGGAATAAATTCAGATAAATGCAATGAAGCAGAGAAATGAAATAAAGAGAACTGAAATTGGTGGATAAATCTAATAGATTTCATTGTTTAGTAACAATAAAGAATTGACTTGAAAAATGTTAAAAAAAACATAATATTTTATAACCAAAACCTTAAAAGTTCAACCAACTTTATATAAACCCATTTATAACATGAACAACTCTTGAAACAAGAAAAAAAAAACTACCTCCAGTTATAATTTCTCCTCATTTGGATGGAAATTAACCAAGAACAAAACCATTTCATGAGAAATGGTCATTTCTCTGCCCATAAGCATCTCTCTACCAAATAATGGAAATGAAATCATTTCCATTTTTCTCATCTAAATTCTCTCTACCAAACACACTCTTAATGAAATTATTTACAATACACCCTTAACTATTAAAATAGCTACAAACCCCCTTTTACATAACCACACTCTTACCGCCGCCACCGTTGTCGCCCCGTTGTGTTGCGCAGGTACCTCTCTAGTCATTCTCAAATTAGATTTTCAGATTCCATTACTCTCTAAAAAACAAACGTTTCAACTCTAAACCATATATTATGAGGATCCTTTAAGTTGAGATTAACTTTATAAGTAAAATTGAAGTAATTTTAACTCTTAAATTAAAATAAAGAGTTAAGATTTAAACTTGAAATTTCAATCTTGACATTTGATTTTTATCAAATGGTGAAAGTTGCTTTAACTTTACGTATAAAGTTGATCGATTTTGGAGGATCTATATCCCCGTATATCACTCCATTAGGTCACGTCTTCATCAACTTTATATTTTATATGGATAAGATAACAATAATTACTTATATATAAATATTAAATTTGATCGTGACCTAAAATTTTTTACTATATATATATATATATATATATATATATATATATATATATATATATATATATATATATATATATATATATATATATATATATATATATATATATATATATATATATATATATATATATATATATATATATATATATATATATATATATATATATATATATATATATATATATATATATATATATATATATATATATATATATATATATATATATATATATATATATATATATATATATATATATATATATATATATATATATATATATATATATATATATATATATATATATATATATATATATATATATATATATATATATATATATATATATATATATATATATATATATATATATATATATATATATATATATATATATATATATATATATATATATATATATATATATATATATATATATATATATATATATATATATATATATATATATATATATATATATATATATATATATATATATATATATATATATATATATATATATATATATATATATATATATATATATATATATATATATATATATATATATATATATATATATATATATATATATATATATATATATATATATATATATATATATATATATATATATATATATATATATATATATATATATATATATATATATATATATATATATATATATATATATATATATATATATATATATATATATATATATATATATATATATATATATATATATATATATATATATATATATATATATATATATATATATATATATATATATATATATATATATATATATATATATATATATATATATATATATATATATATATATATATATATATATATATATATATATATATATATATATATATATATATATATATATATATATATATATATATATATATATATATATATATATATATATATATATATATATATATATATATATATATATATATATATATATATATATATATATATATATATATATATATATATATATATATATATATATATATATATATATATATATATATATATATATATATATATATATATATATATATATATATATATATATATATATATATATATATATATATATATATATATATATATATATATATATATATATATATATATATATATATATATATATATATATATATATATATATATATATATATATATATATATATATATATATATATATATATATATATATATATATATATATATATATATATATATATATATATATATATATATATATATATATATATATATATATATATATATATATATATATATATATATATATATATATATATATATATATATATATATATATATATATATATATATATATATATATATATATATATATATATATATATATATATATATATATATATATATATATATATATATATATATATATATATATATATATATATATATATATATATATATATATATATATATATATATATATATATATATATATATATATATATATATATATATATATATATATATATATATATATATATATATATATATATATATATATATATATATATATATATATATATATATATATATATATATATATATATATATATATATATATATATATATATATATATATATATATATATATATATATATATATATATATATATATATATATATATATATATATATATATATATATATATATATATATATATATATATATATATATATATATATATAAAATATTTTTTTCTGCTCTTTCATATCTCTTTTAAATTGTCAAACATATATGAATTGAATATATGTGGTATAAATATATATATATATGAGGGGTTAATTTTGTTAACTTTGTTCAACTAATTAATTGTTTAAAGACCAAGAAGTAATTTTTTTTATTGTTGTGTGATTGAAACTTAATACTTAGGTTTATGATTAACACATAACAAAAGGTTAGATATAAAAAAGCCCTCTCCCATGTACAAGATTATATAGTTTCTTATCAATAGTACTAACTATTTTGTGCAAAATACTGATTTTAAAGCATATTAATTAAATTGCAAATACAAACTTTTCTAAAGTTTCCTTGAAAATAAATATATAAATATGTTTCATGAGTCATGAGTAAGTAATTATTTATTTATTTTTAACGGCATCTATTACACTCATACTCTTCGTCGTCTTACTCGAAACCCTACCTCTGCCGCCGGCAAACTATTACGGCAACAACATTCTTTCATCTGAAAGAAATGGCAGCCATACCGGAAATAAGGTCCGATAATAAAATGGCATCTCCTCCGTCGTCTTCACTCGAAAACCTACCTCCGTCGTCTTCACTTCTTATCCAGTTACTTTGTTTCTTTTACCAAATAAATTTACGGCGGTGGTGGTGGTTTGATTGCAGCAGCAACTCCAACGAGGTTTATTGCAGCAACAACAATTCCGGCAACGTTTACGGGAGCGGTTTCGACAAGGTTTGTTTACAACAACAACAGTTCCGACTTTTAAATCTACTATTGATATATATTTGTTTCGTTTCTTATGACATTTCATTGAAAAGTTTTGTTATTTCATATGAATTGAGTTATGTCATGCTTTCTGAATGGATCTTGATAAGTTTTTTTTTTCTTCTCATTTTTAAGTCGTATCAATAAAGTAATGTACATGGATGATTGTATGGTATTTTTTAAAATATTTTTTTCTGCTCTTTCATATCTCTTTTGAATTGTCAAACATATATGAATTGAATATATGTGGTATAAAATATATATATATGAGGGGTTAATTTTGTTAACTTTGTTCAACTAATTAATTGTTTAAAGACCATGAAGTAATTTTTTTATTGTTGTGCGATGATGATGATGATGATGATGATGATGATAGATACATGAACAAGAATATTAAAGATTTGAGTAAGTTTGCAAAAATGGTCCTTGTTCGTATGAAAAGACAGTATTGTCCATCATGTGTCTGGCACATGGCCTCACTAACGAAGCAAAATAGACGGAAAGTTAACTTTGGACCAAAATTGCCAAAAAGTTCGACTTGTGGCACCAAAATCGCCACTTTGCATAAGTTTGGACCGAGATTGCAAATTGTGTGATATCACAGGGACCAAAAATGCATTTCGTTCTTAAAATTAAGTATCAGAATATAATAACAATATGTAGAATATTATATTTTAATTCATTTTTAAACTATTTTTATAATATGAAAAAATTAACAATGGTTTTGTTATTAATTTAAATAAATAATACTTATATATATATATATATATTAAATTTTTAATTTTTAATCAATATATAACCTGAATATATATATACTATATATATATAGGGTAGGATTAATGTGAGAACAACAAATATGGAGAGAACCGTGAGAACCACTAGTTTCCCTCCATCTTTCTCTTTTTTGGTGTGGTTTTTTAATATTTTAATTTTTAATTTTAATTTTTTGGTTTTTTATTTTTTTAACAAAAACCCATTCCAAAAAAAATTAAATTTTTTTTTTTTGTAAAAAATCATATGGGTTACGTGTTGAAAACGTATGGATACGGTACGGGCGTTGCCCTCATCCATTCTAAAGGGGTTGTCACCGAACGCATATGGGAATGGTATGGATTTGATGGCGACGATCCAAGAGATGGTGGCGGTTTGATACGGTACGGGCGTAGCCCTTAACTCTAAGGGCTAAGCCCTTAGAGATGTTTTTTTAGTGGTTCTCACGGTTCTCACCATTCTTTTAGTTCTCACTTGATCCCTTCACTATATATATATATAGGGAAAGGTTATATTAGGAACCCCAAAAATTGCGGGAACTTTTAAGAACCTTCTTTAAATTAAAATTATTTACTATATGATTGTTTACACATGTTCATATGACTATATAATTGCTTACAAATGTTCATATAACTATCTATATACATTTGATCATCACCAATTTCATGAAAACATTAATTTACAAAATACTTGCATACATATGATCGACCTGCATACATGATACATGTGCTCATAGCACTATTTGTGCACATGTGATCATAAAATTCATGTCTCAAAAATTGTATAATGGATGATAATCCATGTCTTTATATAATTGTAAAATCTAAAATTGCACCTAAATAACTCAAAAACAATCAAAGAACAATAATCATGTATAAAATAATGAATGATTAAGTTTGATTTAAAAAGTTTCTAAAAGTTCCTGCAATTTTTGGGTTCCTAAAATAACTTTTCAATATATATATATATATATATATATATATAGGGGTGGGTTATTTAGAGTACAAGCAATCCAAAAAGTACAAAAGTACAAGGCACCGTTGGATCTTCTTCCTCCTTCTTCCTTCTTCTCCGGCGAGACTGCCGCCGCCAACCACCACCTTCTTCTCCGGCGACCGCCACCACCTCCTTCTTCCTTCTTCTCCGGCGAGACAACCACCGCCACCACCTCCGGCGACTTTTCCGGCGAGAATCAGGTTCGTTTTCGGGTGGATACGGTACGGGCGTTGCCCTCATCCGTTCTAAACTGGTTGTCACGGGACGCATATGGGAATCGTATGGATTTGATGGGCGGCGATCCAAGAGATGGTGGCGGTTTGATACGGTACGGGCGAAGCCCTTGCTGCCGGCGCCGGCGCCGTGGTTGGGGTGGTCGGAGATGATGGTGGTGGTGGTGGTTGTCTCGCCGGAGAAGAAGAAGGTGGTGGCTGGCGGCGGCAGTCTCGCCGGAAGAAGGAAAGAAGATATCCCCTTGTACTTTTTGGATTGCTTGTACTATAATTATCTTTCCCCTATATATATATATATATACGTATAGGGGATAGGATGACTGCTCCTGCCACCAGCCAAATGGCTGGACCAATTTATTAAAATAACCACATTTTATACGTTAAGTATATATTGCTATTTCATGGGTTACTTTATTTCTACTTTAGCCAGTTTACCTCCATCCCTCTATTCATTTGAACATTTTTTTTTTATCAACTGAAGTAATAAACAACTGATGAAAAATTTTATTTGTTGCTATTCCATGCTCTTTATCATTAGTGTTACCTTTCATGTTGTTCCTTGCAAAATACTGTGATATCCCAGTTAAAAAGGTGAAAAAACAATTCCATCTTTATGAAATTGGGATTTGATAGAAATAGCTTTATGGTTCTCTTTCAAGACATTTACATAAGCTTAGTACCATCAACTCATACCGCAGTTTTTTTTGAGATATGCACACTCAAAATAGTAGTGCATTGGAAAACTCATATTAAAGGTTGACTTTATAAGTTTATATTGGATATATAAATTTGGTTGTTGATTTAGTACGTATATATCTTTCATTTGCAGGTCTTACTTTAAATATTTAGGAGGCAATTTTCTTAAGTATTTAGAAGGCTAACTGGGTAAGTTTCATGTTTTGGCAGGAATTGAGATAGAAATGGTATCCTAATAATTAGGATTAAAATAAGAAATATAAGTAATTAAAGGTAGATATTTAGGGTTGAAAATTACGGTGATTCAGAAATAGTCAATTGAGTAAATAAAGAGAGGTTGGAGTAGTTATGGGGCTGCACCCATGAGCAGCTAATATATTCCCATATATATAATTCGGGCCATTTGAGTAATAGGGAAGATAAAGAGAGCAATTGGGACGACATACGTTCTCTTTTTAAGTCGGGTCGAAATAGCAAAAGTTAGAGATGGAATAAAATATCCGCAATGTTAAAAGGAAATAAAGATGATATTCCGTTAAACTAATTATTTATTTTTAGATGTCATAGATCTTGTTAAATAAATATAGAATTTTAATAACTTGTAAAAGTGGGTCGCCATTAACAAAAGAAAATTGACTGTTCGTATCAACTTGCTTCTTATAACGTACGTCTCAATTATCAAATTTGGACGGTTTGACTAAAATTGGCTACGCATTATTTTTGAGTTTTAACTTCAAAAATAAGAAGAAGAAAAAAAGGAAAATAATATATTGGGGTTTGGTATAATCTTAAGTTAAATACTCCTAGTCATATACACATCATTCCATCATGGCTAAGGTCCTACCTTTCCGCGATAAGTGCCAAATCATGAAGTTACGCCATTATTTCCTATGTTGTATATATGTTCTGTAAATTAATCTGTATTTTAGATTATTTTTCTCTTATCAAAACGTGTATATACTTTTTGCTAGAAATCAGTCAAAATCGTAGAGATTTCTTGAGATATAAAAGTTTATTTTTAAGTTTATAATTGATTAATTAAGTTTTAGGATATTTATCATAAAAAGAGAGAGAAATCGTATTGTTAAAACAGCTCATAGTTTAAGTGTTGTTGTCCTCATACCCGAAGGATTGAGAGTATACATTTAATAAAGTTTAAAGAATAAACAAAAAAAAAATTCCTAGAAAATTTACAATACGAAATGAATTTTAGAAAAATAAATATAAATAATTATCAATATTTTATATGAAGAGATTCTAGTTAAAATAAAACAAATGAAACAATAGGTTTCTTTTTATTGAAATTCACCGTATGAAAATTATTCTGCATCAATATGTATATATGTCTTTTTATTGAAATTCACCGTATGAAAATTATTCTGCATCAATATGTATATATGTGGTTTGTGAATCTTCATATATCAATTTTATCATAATTCAAAGGTTAAGATCTTATCTTATTTATTTTAATATTTGTTTTATAATAATTAATTCTCACTTATCTTAAATTCTTAATTGGAAATTGAAATATATTTATTACTCCCGTAACAAGCGGGTAGATGCATGACTCATATCCATGTGTATACGGTGGTGGTCATATGTACACCTTGTTATACTTATCAAAAAACACGTACAAATTTTTCTTATAACACGTGTTACTTTTTTTCCACTTTCCAGTCTGTCTTCTGGTTCTGGATATTACAATCAAAGTCCCCTAGCTTGAAAACAAATTATATTACAAAATAGTTTTCTGTTTCTTTTCCTAGAGTGAATGCATGTGAAGGAAATTATAAGGTGAGCGAAGGTGAATGCACAAAAATTTCTTCACGTAATCCGTATATAAATGACCTTTAATGAAAAGAGTTACAACAACAGGGATGAAAAAGGGACTGATATTCGTACCACAACTTTTGATTAACTTACCATAAGCATGCTTTACTGACTTGTACATTATGCTTTAATAATTATACCGTATGGTAAATATATCAAGTTTTGTGATACGAATATCAATTCCCGGGATGAAAAAACCATCACAATAATGACTTAAAAGTCTTAGCCTCCTAATCAGGAGTAGGGCTTGCATAATAAGTCATACGAAACTTGTTAAGACACGAATCTGTTAAAACATGAATCTGTTAACTAATCGTGTCATTTTTCCAAACATGACACACAAATTAACAGGTGCACCTGTTAAGACATGTTAAGAAACCTGTTAACATAATGTATTTTGTAGAATTCTTGACTGATACTAAAAAACTTTAACAATACAAAATTTTTTACAAATCTCAACTAATACATAATGATATTAATCCTTAACATTACAAAAGTTCATAGATATCTTAACTAATACAATTCATATATCTAAATCAATAATATCAATTCTTAGTATTTTATATATATATATATATATATATAGGGTAGAGATCCTGAAAGAAGGTGTCTTAAGGAGAGAAGGGAGAGAAGGTCCTATGAGCCAATTAGAACGCGACATGTGTCAAAATGAAAAAAAATGCGCGGTGGCATTTTGGTAAATAAATCAAACTTTTCTGAAGCTTGGTCAGCCTGGGTTCTGGGTCAGCTTGGGTTCTGGGTCAGCTTGGGTTCTGATCAGCTTGGTTGGGTCAGCTTGGGTTCTGGGTCAGCTTGGGTTGGGTCAGCTTGGGTTGGGTCAGCTTGGGTTGGGTCAGCTTGGGTTTGGGTCAGCTTGGGTTGGGTCAGCTTGGGGTCAGGTTGGGTCAGCTTGGGCTCTCAGTCAGCTTGGTCAGCTTGGGTTGGGTCAGCTTGAGTTGGATCAGCTTGGCGTCTGGGTCAGGTTGGGTCAGCTTGGGGTCAGGTTGGGTCAGCTTGGGGTCAGGTTGGGTTAGCTTGGGGTTGGGTCAGCTTGGGGTCAGGTTGGGTCAGCTTGGGGTTGGGTTGGGTCAGCTTGGGGTCTGGGTCAGGTTGGGTCAGCTTGGGGTTGGGTCAGCTTGACACAATTACACATAATCTACACAAATGTAGATTAATCTACACAAATGTAGATTATGGGTTTTGGGTCAGCTTGGGGTCTGGGTCAGGTTGGGTCAGCTTGGGGTTGGGTTGGGTCAGCTTGGGGTCTGGGTCAGCTTGGGTCAGCTTGGTTAGCTTGGGTTGGGTCAGCTTGACATAATCTACACATAATCTACACAAATGTAGATTAATCTACACAAATGTAGATTATGGGTTTTGGGTCAGCTTGGGGTCAGCTTGGGGTCAGGTTGGGTCAGCTTGGGGTTGGGTTGGGTCAGCTTGGGGTCTGGGTCAGGTTGGGTCAGCTTGGTTAGCTTGGGTTGGGTCAGCTTGACATAATCTACACATAATCTACACAAATGTAGATTAATCTACACAAATGTAGATTATGGGTTTTGGGTCAGCTTGGGTTCTGGGTTGGGTCAGCTTGGGGTTGGGTCAGCTTGGGTCAGTTGGGTCTGGGTCAGGTTGGGTCAGCTTGGTTAGCTTGGGTTGGGTCAGCTTGACATAATCTACACATAATCTACACATAATCTACACAAATGTAGATTAATCTACACAAATGTAGAACCCAAGCTGACCCATGAACCCAGGCTGACCAAGCTGACCCAGAACCCAGGCTGACCAAGCTGACCAAGCTGACCCAACCAAGCTGACCAAGCTGTCCCAACCAAGCTGACCAACCAAGCTGATCAGAACCCAAGCTGACCCAAACAAGCTGACAGAACCCAAGCTGACCTAGAACCCAGGCTGACCAAGCTGACCCAGAACCCAGGCTGACCAAGCTGACCCAGAACCCAGGCTGACCAAGCTGACCCAGAACCCAGGCTGACCAAGCTGACCCAGAACCCAGGCTGACCAAGCTGACCCAACCAAGCTGACCAAGCTGACCAACCAAGCTGATCAGCTTGGGGTTGGATCAGCTTGAGGTTGGGTTGGGTCAGCTTGGGCTTGGGTCAGCTTGGGAGGTCAGCTTGGGGTTGGGTCAGCTTGGGGTGGGTTGGGTCAGCTTGGGTTTGAAGTCAAATTATTTACAAAAATGTCACCGCGTTTTTTTTTTTAAAGCCACATGTCACGTTCTGATTGGTTCATAGAACCTTCTCTCCCTTCTCTCCTTAACATACCTTCTCATTTGATCTCTCTCCTATATATATATATATGTGTGTGTATAACCTTAACAAGTTTTAACAGATCTGATCGATACACGAATCTTAAATTGGCATAACACCCAATTAAAGCTTGTTACGTCACATGTGATTATCACGTGCCAAATCTCAATATTAAAACTGTAACAAAAACTAAAAATAGATAAAAGAAAATATATAAAAAATACAAAAGAAGCGGTCCAACGATTTCTCAAATGCTGATTTTTGATGCCCATATCGAATGTCAAAAGATGACACAATATAATCGGAGATGTTATCATATCACATGCCAATATATGTATAGGATACCGATAAGAATGCCGACGACACCCTCAGGAACAAATTTGTATATTAATTAATTCTTTCTCTTATTTTGACTTTGACGAATTGAAGGGAACTGTATAATACCTTAAATGTATGGTAGATGATATTAATACCATACATTTTGATAGATCTACCATACTTATGCTTAACTCATTTGTATAATCCGTTGTAACACTTGTATAGTATGGTAAATTAATCAAAATATATAATACAATTATCATCTCTAAATGTATGTATGTTGGAACTTGGATATTCGCGTGAATTGACAGCTAACCATATAGACCGACAACCTTCAAACAGCTAAGCTCACTCCCCTCCTTGCATGCCCCCTCACCAAACTATTTTTTTTATTTTAATTCGGCTCATTCTAGAATTATCTCG
>CM067169.1:103827172-103850616 GCA_034093135.1 Erigeron breviscapus | reverse complement strand
CCTATATACGACGATATGTTAAAATCCAATCAACATGCTTAAGAGGGTATTTGGCATGGTTGTTAGTATCGTACGATACACGATACGTCTCCTACGAGTCGTATCACAACTCAAATAAAGAGTAACGTCTCGGTTAGTGTCTCAGACAAGGTTTTGACTCGGTTCGATACGATAAGATACGGTCCAATACGATACGTATCGGTCCGATACGATACAGTTCGCTAAAAAGATAATTTTGATTTTTCTATAAATACTCTTTAATACAGTGAATTTATTACTAATAAATGTTTAATCCGTGTTTAATATCTATATATGATAATAAAATCATTTAAAATAATTGATATTTTTAATAAATATGATATATGTATGTTTTTACACATACATTATATATTTTTGCTATATAATTTTTATTTTTACGTCTCTTACGATACGAAACACGATACGATTCACGATTTACAAAATTACAAAACGAGTCGACACACGATACACGATTCGACAACTATGGTATTTGGGATTACGTTTTGAAGTGATTATTTGATTATTAGGTTGTAAAACACAAATAATCTAAAATAGTATTTGGATAGAAAAGTGATTATCTGTTATGAAAACGTAATTTTGAAGAAACATGTACATACATATTTTTTTCAAAACAGTTTTGGAAACACAAAAGCTGTTTTGTAAACGCAACGCCAAACATCCCCTAAATAGCTTAAAGATTTAAGAATATGTGAATGTTGTACACATATTTCATGAGATGAGTTTATTTAAAAAAGGGAAAATAAATCTACAAAGTATACTTAGTAGTTAGTAATACTAAAAATGAGTATTTATTTAATACTATTTTATTAAGTGTAAATAAATATTCAACCAGAATTCAATTTGAAAAGGGTAAATGATATTAGCAAACAACTAATTAATGGTTATAAATTAATGCTTGAACTTCGTCTAAAATTTTTTAAAAATGATTTAGAATTTTTTTTATTACAGATTAAAATAAAATTATACTTATAACATTTTATAACTTTTATGGAAAATAATGAATCCTTCTAATTTATTCCCCTAATAATCCTTTTAATTCATAAGATCATAACACATGTAATTTCAATAGATAAGATGATGAAAAATAATAAATGCATTACACATATCAAATTTTGAATGAATTAGGAGGATTATTAGACTAAACTTTAAAAGGATATATCATTTTCCAATTTTTATATAGAACGAAATGCATTTTTGGTCCCTGTGATATCACACCATTTGCAATCTCGGTCTAAACTTATGCAAAGTGGCGATTTTGGTGCCACAAGTCGAACTTTTTGGCAATTTTGGTCCAAAGTTAACTTTCCGTCTATTTTGCTTCGTTAGTGAGGCCATGTGCCAGACACATGATGGACAATACTGTCTTTTCATACGAACAAGGACCATTTTTGCAAACTTACTCAAATCTTTAATATTCTTGTTCATGTATCTATCATCATCATCATCATCACACAACAATAAAAAAAATTACTTCTTGGTCTTTAAACAATTAATTAGTTGAACAAAGTTAACAAAATTAACCCCTCATATATATATATATTTATACCACATATATTCAATTCATATATGTTTGACAATTTAAAAGAGATATGAAAGAGCAGAAAAAAATATTTTATATATATATATATATATATATATATATATATATATATATATATATATATATATATATATATATATATATATATATATATATATATATATATATATATATATATATATATATATAT
Source organism: Erigeron breviscapus (assembly GCA_034093135.1). Lineage (NCBI taxonomy): Eukaryota > Viridiplantae > Streptophyta > Magnoliopsida > Asterales > Asteraceae > Erigeron > Erigeron breviscapus. The sequence continues at coordinate 103,848,847 of CM067169.1, read as the reverse complement.
ATATATATATATATATATATATATATATATATATATATATATATATATATATATATATATATATATATATATATATATATATATATATATATATATATATATATATATATATATATATATATATATATATATATATATATATATATATATATATATATATATATATATATATATATATATATATATATATATATATATATATATATATATATATATATATATATATATATATATATATATATATATATATATATATATATATATATATATATATATATATATATATATATATATATATATATATATATATATATATATATATATATATATATATATATATATATATATATATATATATATATATATATATATATATATATATATATATATATATATATATATATATATATATATATATATATATATATATATATATATATATATATATATATATATATATATATATATATATATATATATATATATATATATATATATATATATATATATATATATATATATATATATATATATATATATATATATATATATATATATATATATATATATATATATATATATATATATATATATATATATATATATATATATATATATATATATATATATATATATATATATATATATATATATATATATATATATATATATATATATATATATATATATATATATATATATATATATATATATATATATATATATATATATATATATATATATATATATATATATATATATATATATATATATATATATATATATATATATATATATATATATATATATATATATATATATATATATATATATATATATATATATATATATATATATATATATATATATATATATATATATATATATATATATATATATATATATATATATATATATATATATATATATATATATATATATATATATATATATATATATATATATATATATATATATATATATATATATATATATATATATATATATATATATATATATATATATATATATATATATATATATATATATATATATATATATATATATATATATATATATATATATATATATATATATATATATATATATATATATATATATATATATATATATATATATATATATATATATATATATATATATATATATATATATATATATATATATATATATATATATATATATATATATATATATATATATATATATATATATATATATATATATATATATATATATATATATATATATATATATATATATATATATATATATATATATATATATATATATATATATATATATATATATATATATATATATATATATATTTGGTAAAAGAAACAAAGTAACTGGATAAGAAGTGAAGACGACGGAGGTAGGTTTTCGAGTGAAGACGACGGAGGAGATGCCATTTTATTATCGGACCTTATTTCCGGTATGGCTGCCATTTCTTTAGATGAAAGAATGTTGTTGCCGTAATAGTTTGTCGGCGGCGGAGGTAGGGTTTCGAGTAGGACGACGAAAGAGATGCATGGAGGAGAAATAGAGGATCCCGATTGAGTTAGCTTTGTTTGAAAATAGTAAGTGTTTTTTGGTGAGATTGATTTGGAATAAATTTAAAGAATGTGAATCGGATCGAAATGGCGGCCATTGAAAATGATGAAATTAGATCTATAGATATATAAATACGGGTATTGGGTAATGTATGTGTATACATGTGAAAAAAGAAAAAGAAAAAGAAATAGAAAAAGATTGATTAGCTTGCAAAAATGGTCTCATTTGTGTGAAAATGACATAATTACCCCGCACGTGGCTGGCACATTGGGGCACTAACGGTGGACATTGGATGGAAAGTTAATTTTAGATCAAAATTGCAAAAAGGTCCGACTTATGGCACCAAAATTGACACTTTGCATAAGCTTGGACCGAGATTGCAAATGGTGTGATATCTCAGGGACCAAAAATGCATTTCGTTCTTTTATATATGAGAAAAGGAAAATGATTAATTGGTCTAAACGTTAGCCTAAAAGTCCTTCTAAAATCATATGAATGTGATAAGTGTATTCCAGTCAACTTCTTTCCTAATATTACCTCTTAATTTTTCACATGTCACCATTTTATAAGATTTTTGAGAAAAAAAATCAAAAATTTGCACGGTACTTGAGGGGCAAACATATGTTTGGTTAGACTGACCCGATGCAAACGATCCAACCGACCCACCTCCATCAAACCAATATACAGTTTACGCCCACCCGCTAAAATTCAGAGTCTCAGGTTACACAAAAAACTGACCCAAATGACATCCAAACTGACCCAAAAAACCCCATATGAATCAGAACACCAATTTGCAAAATCATTACAAGAATCTTTCGAAAATCTTGAAAAATCACAATTAAAACCCCCATTTCCATTAACAATCCCTACACACCCACAATACATTCACCTCAATCAAGCCATTTTATTTGCCATTTTAACCCAACCCGATTCTGCAAAACTTCATATCAAACATTTACACGCTGTTATAACTGATGGGTATGCTTATTTCACTTCTTTACTTACTACTTTAGTTAATGATTTATATACAAAGTTATTTGACAATGTGAGGGTTCAGGTGATGTGGGTTTTGTCTGAATTGATTGATGTTAGTGCAGACGGTGTGGACGCGTTGTTGTTTTCGTTGTTTAGGCAAACACGTGGCGGTGGCGATTTTAGTGATGGAAATTTATGGTTGTGTTTGGAATTGGTTGGTGTTTTGTTAAGGAAATGGGGTTGTTTAGTTGAGGAATTTCCGGGTGTTGTGTCGAATGGTTTGTATGTTTTTCTTAGGTTGTTGGGTGATCATTGTTGTGGTAAAGTTGTGTCCTTGAGTTCAAAAGTTGAGGTTTTGAAGTGTAGAGAAATCGAGTTTTGTGTTAGGGTTTTTAGGGAGGAGTTCGGTTTGTGTTTAAGTATTGGGAGGGATTTGGTTCGGGTTTTGCAGGAAAGGTTTTGAATACAAGGTATGTTGCAAAACAACTACTACTATATTTCATCTAATGTTGGACGGTGTATATAACTTTTTGTGCCTATTATTGCAATCAATGTCTAATTGGCAATTTTGACTAACTTATAGATAAATGGTTCGGTATTTGTAATACTTCAATCTCAAATGGTGAAGTGGGCCAGGTGGGTTAAATTTAAAACGGTAGGCTAAAATAGAAATGGGTTGAACAAAAATGAAGGTATTTTTTTTTAAAACGACAACTTTTATTTCATTATTCTAAGATATATACATATGATACCTGCGACCAAAAGCTAATTGGTAGAGGCTCTTGCCTCTTGGGGAGAAGACCAGGGTTCAATCCTTGACATTGGTGCTTCTTGGTGTTTCTTATCAGAGTAGTATAGGAGTAAAATAGATTTGCCGTTCAAAAAGTTAAAAAATAAATCGTGGGACAAACACACGAAACCATGACCTGATGAATAGTATTATTGCTGCCATTCCTTGGATCTCCTGCCAATTAAATTTAGACAAACAAGGGAGGTTGGAAAAGCTTGCAGCCCCACCTTGAAATGGCTTCTTTATGCCCTTGATTGTTAGGGTATGCAAATTAGAAGGCCACAAGGGAAGGAGTAATCCATGTGTGGACAGTGACAATTACTTGAAGGATGTGAGACTTTACAAATGTTCATGTGGAAATGACTTTATATTCTTGCAACTATCGATCTTGAGGCAAAGATCAGGAAGAAAACCAAAGCCGAATAGAATTTATGTTACCACATCCAGAGATTCTAGTGAGATGAACTGAGCTCCCTTCAGAAAAAGACCTCAAATTCCACACTTTAGTTAAGGTGAGGGTTTCAAGTGATGCTTCTTTACTTAAAGAAAGACTCGTGAAGCTGTTGCCAAGCAAGAATGTGAGTGTCTAAGTTGATAGTCTTTGAAACAATGAGCTAGTTATGGACCGCCAGTGGAGACATTTTGTTTGCAGATTGACTCAGACTCGACCGACATATCCAATTGAATGGTTGGATTTGAAAATGGAAAGGGGTTTTGCAGGAAAGGTTTTGAATACAAGGTATGTTGCAAAACAACTACTACTATATTTCATCTAATGTTGGACGGTGTATATAACTTTTTGTGCCTATTATTGCAATCAATGTCTAATTGGCAATTTTGACTAACTTATAGATAAATGGTTCGGTATTTGTAATACTTCAATCTCAAATGGTGAAGTGGGCCAGGTGGGTTAAATTTAAAACGGTAGGCTAAAATAGAAATGGGTTGAACAAAAATGAAGGTATTTTTTTTTAAAACGACAACTTTTATTTCATTATTCTAAGATATATACATATGATACCTGCGACCAAAAGCTAATTGGTAGAGGCTCTTGCCTCTTGGGGAGAAGACCAGGGTTCAATCCTTGACATTGGTGCTTCTTGGTGTTTCTTATCAGAGTAGTATAGGAGTAAAATAGATTTGCCGTTCAAAAAGTTAAAAAATAAATCGTGGGACAAACACACGAAACCATGACCTGATGAAGTAGTATTATTGCTGCCATTCCTTGGATCTCCTGCCAATTAAATTTAGACAAACAAGGGAGGTTGGAAAAGCTTGCAGCCCCACCTTGAAATGGCTTCTTTATGCCCTTGATTGTTAGGGTATGCAAATTAGAAGGCCACAAGGGAAGGAGTAATCCATGTGTGGACAGTGACAATTACTTGAAGGATGTGAGACTTTACAAATGTTCATGTGGAAATGACTTTATATTCTTGCAACTATCGATCTTGAGGCAAAGATCAGGAAGAAAACCAAAGCCGAATAGAATTTATGTTACCACATCCAGAGATTCTAGTGAGATGAACTGAGCTCCCTTCAGAAAAAGACCTCAAATTCCACACTTTAGTTAAGGTGAGGGTTTCAAGTGATGGCCAAAAGTTGTTGAGTAGCCCATCACCTCCAAATTACCAGGATTCGTAATCTCAAGACTCTTTAGAGTGGATGAGAAATTTTGCCCTGTTGTCAACCTTAAGCATGTAAATAAAAATAATAAATTTACATGTTTTGTAGTCATATATCACACCAGTTATATAGAAGAATAATAAGAATCAATAGAGTGTTTGGATTATCCAATCCAAAATGCTATGTTTGATTCCTGCTAAAAATTTGGACCCATTACCTAACCCACCCATTTTGCCACATCTTTGTATTGAATAACTAAAAACAGACATAATATAACATGCTGTCTATTTCTGTGTAATGATATAGCAGACAGTTAAGTTCCATGTAATATGGCTACGAGTAATCTATACAGATTTAATGAATATAGGCCAAACCAAATAACTGGACCTAAACTACTGCAAGGTATTCACAAGTGGATGTAAACTTTACTGGGTATCAATTTGGCAGATTATTGACTTTTAAGAATGTCAAAAATCATTGTATATTGTACATACTTACATAGAACATATCTTAGCAGTTTCTACTTGTAAATGGTGTGATGAGTAACGACAATAGCCAACTGATGATGCTCGTATATGAAATTAGTCCGCTACAGATAGTACATAAGATTTCTCGTTAGAGAGTAACCAGTTCGGTTGAATATTGTACATACTTACATAGAACATATCTTAGCAGTTTCTACTTGTAAATGGTGTGATGAGTAACGACAATAGCCAACTGATGATGCTCGTATATGAAATTAGTCCGCTACAGATAGTACATAAGATTTCTCGTTAGAGAGTAACCAGTTCGGTTGAATATTGTACATGGAATCCTAAAACGAGCTGATCTACCGCTTGTCTGATATCTTTTGGAAATAAGGCCATGGATATTTTGAGTAATTATATCACCAGCATAGAATGATAGAAATAATAAATTTACATGTTTTGTAGTCATATATCACACCAGTTATATAGAAGAATAATAAGAATCAATAGAGTGTTTGGATTATCTAATCCAAAATGCTATGTTTGATTCCTGCTAAAAATTTGGACCCATTACCTAACCCACCCATTTTGCCACATCTTTGTATTGAATAACTAAAAACAGACATAATATAACATGCTGTCTATTTCTGTGTAATGATATAGCAGACAGTTAAGTTCCATGTAATATAGCATACGAGTAATCTATACAGATTTAATGAATATAGGCCAAACCAAATAACTGGACCTAAACTACTGCAAGGTATTCACAAGTGGATGTAAACTTTACTGGGTATCAATTTGGCAGATTATTGACTTTTAAGAATGTCAAAAATCATTGTATATTTACATACTTACATAGAACATATCTTAGCAGTTTCTACTTGTAAATGGTGTGATGAGTAACGACAATAGCCAACTGATGATGCTCGTATATGAAATTAGTCCGCTACAGATAGTACATAAGATTTCTCGTTAGAGAGTAACCAGTTCGGTTGAATATTGTACATGGAATCCTAAAACGAGCTGATCTACCGCTTGTCTGATATCTTTTGGAAATAAGGCCATGGATATTTTGAGTAATTATATCACCAGCATAGAATGATAGAAATAATAAATGGAGTGCTAACTGACAGCTAGAATTAAGCAGATCAGGACTAGCAACAAATATTTTTTTCTTGGTCTTGTTATAGTCATGAAGGTATATGTGGAATATGCATGTACACGTATGTCTTAAAGTTGATAAATGTCTCATTTGTCATGTTTGATATTGAACATATTCCGTTTCTTGGGTTATGATGAGCAACGGAATCTAGAGTACGTTTGATGGTATAGGTTAAAAGATACGGAAATGAAAACGATAAATCTTGATATGACAAACAAGGGCACCAAAAGGCATTAATAATCTCAAAACCTATTACAATTTGGAACCCAACTATGTTTTCACCTTGTTAATAATTGTCTAATTCACAGTTTCATAGCTTTGATGTTAGAACCAAAAAAAGTAAAAGATATTGTGCACAAATTATATTATACTATATATTAAAGATCATGCTTATGAATGACGAATTACTATTCGTCCAAGTCATGTCCTGTACCACTATTCGGGTTTTGCCACATCGCATCCTTTTCGGATTTTACTTACGGGTTATTTTTGGTTTTTTTTCACACTTTTTTTCCTTTTGAGTCATTCACTTTTTGTGACACACCTGTACCACTACTTGTATTTTTTGAACCTCGTACCATATTGATATTTTGTCATAACCCATCCCGTTCGGGTTTTACTACGAGTTACTTTTTGGTTTCTTGCATACTTTTAAACAAATATATTCATGACAAAATTATTTCTAGTTAAGTGGTTGAAGGTTCAACACAAATATATTAAAATAACGTAAGCGTTTCAACATGACAATCGAGACCCCGCAACGAGGGTCCAAAATTTCCTAGTTAACTTTATTTGTACATACGGTATGATTTGTTGTGTATTGGACAGTCTCACATTCTCATATGATACAAATTTTTTTTTAATCAAAAAAACTCATTTATTAAGTCACGCGTGTGTTAATCAGAGGCCACTATCGGGAAATCTTTTTCTTACTTTGCCACCAAGATCAGGAGGTACAACAGAATAAGGCGGTACTATTTTTTGATAACTGCTAATTAGCCGTAGAAAATAAACAATATAAAACGTATATGGGAAACCCCTTATACAAAATAAAAGTTTTGCTTATGATTGGCTGTCACAAATAAATGATCGTATTTATTCATAACCCGTACAAAACCAGTATTTTTTTTTTACTTTCTTATTCTAAGACAGTAAAATATATATGGTTTTAATGCTTTATTCATCACAAAATAATTATTTGCTTTATAAAATTACATAATTAAGAAAATGTGATGATTATATGTTACTATTTGCACAAATGATATTTTCAATTTGTCCTTCATTAATTATTTAAGTTTTTTAACTTTGATTACTTGCAATAGAAGATAATATATAGAGAACTAACTAAATATATATAACTATTTTAAGAATTTGAAATTCTTTTGATACAAATAAAAATAATAAAATATATATAGCTCATTTTTTTGGGACCAAACTACAAGAATAACATTGAACTTTAATATATGTACATTGCCTAGTGTATTTGATGTAAAAATCATTTTTTTCTTTTAAGGACAGATACAAAAGCATTAACAAGTCAACAAACCATATTTATGAATAATGATAAGAAAATTCAACGTGAAGTAAATCTCGTGACTCGACTTAATGCGACTACACAACTTGGTCAAGAAAAACGTAAGGAATTGAAGGGTACCAAAAAGATCTTTAGAGGGACATTAATAAATAATCGATCCGTCTCATTGCATTCTTTAAGAAACCAACCACACATGCAATGAGTCCCATGTTAAACAAGACACGTTCATTTTTCACAAACCATACAAAACAAACACTCTTGTGTCAATATGCATTACCACACACCAACTTTCCACCCACCATTCTCTATTCAATCCTTCCCACACATATATTTCTAACACCCCTTCTCTTCTTCTCCACTAACACAATTCATACCAATTTGCTTCTTCTTCTTGACAACATTTGTTAAACACAATATTATATCTAGCTATGACAAACCATCAAGAACAACAAATACAACAAGAAAAAGAGCAAGAAGTTTTGTGCTCAATAAACAAGTCCCACAAAAACCCTAATATTGATCTACCATTACCATTATCTTCTTCACAAGATTTTGATACATCAAATCATCAACATAACATTATACATAGTGCAAATGAAACACATGAAGATGAAGGGATCATAACCAAGAATGAGAATCATGAACGAATTAAAAAACTTGAAAACCCTGAGCAGTTGTACACCCTCAAAGACGGTCCTGGTAACTCAGATATTTGTTCGCCACACATCTCACACACCCTCAAAGTCGATCCTGCTAACAACCCACCTTCATTTTCTCCCATAGTGGTGGGAGAAGACGAAAAGACTACACCACTACCACAAGAGGTGCCAATGGTGGAGGAGAGTGGAAGAGAAAGGCTCAAAAGGCATCGAGAAAACATGGCGGGTCGAGTTTGGATCCCGGACATATGGGGACATGAAGATTTGCTTAAAGACTGGATAGATTGCACCGTGTTTGATTCATCTTTAGGAAACAAGACCATATTGTCAGCTCGAGCAGCTTTGGTTCAAGAAGGAAGATCAACCCTAAGGATACGTAACCAATGCTAGCTAATTATCTAAACTACTACTTCTTCAAGTATTCTTCCTAATTTATATACACATATATATATATATTTATTTATATTCTATGGTTCAACATATTAGTAGTTTAATCAGGTTGGGTTTACTTAATTAAGTGCTTGAGCCATGTCTAGTATAATATATACTCTCTTATCATTAGAAACCGAGTTTTCGTTTGCATTGATTATACGTAAGATGAATTGAACGATAAAAGTCTATAGAGTCGACCTTAATTCCAGTTGTTGTATGAATTTGTGTTTATTAATTAATATAAAGCTAGCTCTAGCTATTTTTAATTTATGTATTTCTTGTCCCATTAGGGTTTGATCGATCAATGGTTCTACGTTTTGAATGTCCTTTTTCTTTCCTTACGAAAAAATAAAGCATAGCATTGGGTTTAAGGCTAATTTAAGCACTTTGTTATTCGACAAATGGTAGATAACTATAATTTGAAAACCGGTTGAACTGGCCAGATAAACCTGATTTTCGACAGATTGATTAAATAAAGTGAATCGATCTATCACCATAAACACTATCATGTACAGATTGAAGAAAGCAAGTATTTAATTTGATATCCTTTATCAATATATTTAATCTTTAAATAGATCATTTTTCGATCTTAGAACAAATAGTTATTATTATTATAGTAGGAAAACTAGATTATTGTCCCGCGTAATACGCGAGAAAACATATTTAATTAATGACATGTCGCAAAAGATGTAAATTGATGTGTTGCTAAAATGAGTTAATTTTAAAAATAAACAAAGTTTCATTGAAGACTATCGCATATACAATCAAAGTTAAGATATGTCTAGAGAAAAAAACATAAAATTTCATGACTTATTGTAAGTTTTTGTTGCAGTTATACAATTCAAAAAGGAAGACTTGACTTATTTCTTTTCTCCTTCTTTTGTCACTAACATTTCAAAGCAACAACATATATACCTTACTTTTAGAGCCTCTTGAAAATCCCATAAAGAGCTTGTTTCTATGAATATTTAGTAAAACTAAAAATTATTGTATCAAGTGATAGTTTGAAATTCAAGATAACCAGATTTGTTTAACGGAATATAATTAAGAACTGAATATAAATTTGACTTCTCTTTAAGTCGTGTTACTATATTTGTCATTTTTATAATATTTCACGTGGTTTAATGCTCATATAAATACACATAAAGAAAAAATAACAAAACAAAAAATAATCTTATAAAATCTATCAAAGCATGATAGTAACATCTGAGCACAACAGTTACATCTAATCTTTATTTGATTACCTCTAAAGCGAGCTTATAAATACCATCTTTTTAAAAAGTATTAAACGTATATTCATTTCCCAATTAGAATTATAGATATTTTTTCACCTCTATTTAATAATTCAACTTTAAACTTTCTTTCTTTAAGGTTTTTAATCTGAAAGTCTACTTTTTATGTTTATAGTTAATTTTTTAAACTTATAAAATTAATTTTATATCAATATATATATATTTATATGTATATATATGTATAACTTTTGACTATATATATATATATATATATATATATATATATATTGAGATTTTTAGACTATGTATTTATAGTTATATTTTTATTAACATTTTTGAATTTTGAATGACAAACAATTATGTGGTAGTCTTCTTTTAACATATCAAATTATTATCAAAGATTTTATTTTAAATTATACTAATAATTTTTTAGATGCATAAATATCAAGAATTAAACCCTGAGTATTTTTTAGACTATGTTATTTTAATATCCATTAAGATGATATCTAATAATTTTGTTATAAAAGTTACATGTGGCAAACTAAAAAGGTGTTTGAGATTGCATTTTGAAAATATTATTTGATTATTGTTTTTGCATAACGTAAATAATGAAATAAAGTGTTTGACAAAAAAATTGATTATCTGATTTTTCATATAAACAAAACGCAGTTAATAATATTATTACAAAAGTTACATTTGGTAAACTAAAAGGGTAAAATTGCATCTTGAAAATATTATTTGAATATTGTGTTTGTATAATGCAAATAAGGAAAAAAATGTTTGACAAAAAAATTGATGATATGTATTTCATATAGAAAAAACGCAGTTTTGGAAAAGTGTTGAGGCATGTTTTTTTCAAAACGCAGTTTTTTTCTTTGCAAAATCTGTAAGTCCCAACTCAATAGATGATACTACCTGAAGACACCTCTATGTCGATGGTGGAGTTACTTTGCAATATAAGCACTGAACTGGAGACGACCAGTTACAGGAGTATATACCAAGTTCTAGATAGATTACTTATTTAAGTGACAATAAGTAAAGAACAATGCAATAATACAAAATACTTGTAAAGTAAATTGGTGAGACAATATGTAATTTTCAAGTGTAATTTATTTATTAACTTTAAATAAATTACAAGGTTGTTGCGGAACCAAGATAATACAAGTATGTCAATATCCTAACAACCTATGAACTACAATTGATCTACACTTGGAATTTCTCTAAACAATCTAAACACTTAAAGTTGTGAAATGTTCCTTTTTACGATTGAGAGAATATTGCACAAGTTCACCAAGAATATTGCAGGTTTGCAAAGTGTGAAATCTTTCGAAGTGTTTTTCTCACTTGTTATTCTTGTTGTGCAATGACTTGTATTTATAGGCAAAGTTAACATTGGGATGTTAACTTTGGCCGTACAAATATGGTTGAGAACATTTAAGTAATAGCATTTAATTCCTTAAAATGCAGTGTAAAGTTGAAGTATAAAGCAACTTTACTCAACCAGCTTTATGTACCTTTTTGTACTTAAATAATAAGATAAATCTTATTATCCGGGTAAAAGCACATAAAGCATAAAAGTCAATTCCTCGTAATCAGTGTAAAGCTTTGTAAGAGCTTTACACTGACGGTCTTCAGTTTGTAACTGACTAGAATGTCAACTGGGCTTCGCTGCCATTGTCATTCTCTATCTTCCACTTGTTGTCTTCGACTCCAACTGGAAGGATTCTTCAACTGGTCAGTTCTCAACTGGAGGAAGTCTTCAGTTGCGTTAACTGTACGATGCAACTGGACTTCAATATATTTCTGGACAAATCTTCTTGGTCTCCAGGTGCAACTGGAGACTGGCCAGTTTCACTGAAACTGGTCCTAACAAATTCCCCCTATTTGTCCTGAAATATTAGCAAGTCTTTTTCAGTTCTTGTATCTGTACAAGTGTGAACTGGAGAGACTTGTTCGATTAAATCTATCTAAGTTTTCCAAGGCATTTTTATAGATCAATAAATGCCTTGGGTTTTTCTTTTTAAGTTTGTTAGATCTAATCTATTATCTACCTTGTGGTTACAAACTGGTAACTTCATTTATACAAGGAAATGAAATTTACACAAGTTACAGAATGTAAATAAAATTACAAGTAGATAAACTGAAAAGAGAACTTAATTAGATGGCCCTTCGCCAGTTCGTCTTCTCTTGGTCACTGAAGAGATAGGTTGAGAGTCTTCAGGATCAATATTCAACTTTAGCTCCAGATTTTCTTTGTGTTGAATCTTGCCCTTCAAGAAGTTGACCCATGCTTTCTCAAACCTATTCCTTTGTGCCTTGGCCTCCAAAAAGTTTACCATCTCAACCCATTCCGAGAACCCATATTGCATTGCACCAGGATTGTCAGTTTTAACCAGTGGCCCTCTGGTATAACTGACCTCAACGTGAAAGTACTTGGTGCCTGGCTTAATTGTTACATTAACACCATTGATAGTCCCACTATGTCTTCTGGTTGCCATGATCTGGGAGTAATAGCTTCTTGCTTCAGATTCATTTGATATTTTAATACTCCCAGCTCCAGCAGCCAGTACAGCAGACTTGATGTCATCATTTGATACCTCGCCAGTTGGTTCTATGAATGTGCTAAGGTCAGCATCTCTGGTCAGTGGTTTTCTAGGTTGAGGGTTCCTTTTTGGTGGATTCAATACCCTTTTTACAACCTTCTTAACATTTTCAATTCTTTTCAAGATCCCACTGGCCCGATTCTCTTTTGCCTTATCCACTGATATATTCAAACTTCTGGCATCAAATTCAGCTTCTTCATCAGGATAGTGCCTGTCCAGTTCAATGTCAAGCATTTCTTTCAACATGCCCACTATCCTGTCATCATTTTTTACTCTGGCATACTCCTCCTTAGTGATTCCCAAAAGATGAGCATCACTAATATCAAGCAATTTAATCTGTGCAAGATGTGCTCTGGCTTCATCTTGGTTTCTTTGTTTCATCTTCTTTCTTTCTTTAATTTCATTGCCAAGTCTAGCCAATCTTTTGCTATCACTTTCTGAAACTGGAGGAAGCCTATCCAGATTGCCAATTTCCAACATAGGTACATCAGTGGCCGGCTGGGCAGATACATCAGATGCTAAACCTTTGCCTTTGTCAACAACAACAACATTCCCCCGATCACTTACATCACCAGTTTCATCAATTCTTTGCTCACCAGCTTCAGTACTGGCAGCCACAATCATTTCAGTACCTGTTTGAGTTCCAGATGGATTACTTTCAGTTTGAATTTGTGCAAGAACTGCACTTCTTTCCCCCTTGGAAGCATCTAGACCTGCCCTAATAACTTCCCATTCAGAATGGTGAGCTGGCAACCGGTCAAGAGGCTGCCACGATTGCATGTTCTTGCATTCTTTGAATATGATGCACATCATCCTGAAAGATCTCCATAGGTGGTTGGTTTCTTTTGACTGAGCCAGAACATTTGCTGCAACTTGTTCCTGACCAGTTTTTAGTTCATTCAAAATCTTGGAATCTTCATCCAGACCAGAAACCACCTTATCCTTCACCTCTTCATCCTTTTTCTTCAAACTTTCTACTTCAGTTGTCAGTTTATCCAGAGACTGAGCATGAAGTAATACCTGGGTGTTCAAGTTATCAATGCTGCCCCTCAACTGGTTGATCTCAGTAGTGAGTGGGGCCAGATCAACCTGAGGAGTGGCCAGCTTGGTGATCTCAGATATCACCTTTTCTATCAATTGTTGTTCTCTAGCACCCAGCGTATCATCTATTTTCTGACCAACTGAAGTCATTAACTGCTGACCAAGTTCAGTCACATTCAACCCAGGCTTGTCAACCAATTCTTTTACCTGTTTTTCAATCTCCCTTAAATCCACTTCAGATGTTCTAACAGTGTTGCCCAGCAAGTTGGAGATTGAGGTTGTGACCTTGGACTGAGTGAGGTCAAAGGCTTCTTTTAAAGATGTTGCCAGATTGTTGCAGCCAGTGACCAGCTCATTCAGCTTCCTCAACACCAAGTCTTCATTTGATGAAAACTTGTTAATCCCCAGATCAACCACTTTAATATTGGTCAAGTGATCCTTGTGGTATCTGGAGAAAGACTTGGTGTTTTTGTCAGGTGTCTTTTGAATATCCTCCACCCTGGTGAGAAGGTTTTGGATATCGGCTTGAACAGAGACAACTTGACTGTCCAGTGACGGAGGAGAAGGTGTCACTGGACCAACAACAGTTTCTACTGGAGCAACTGGAGGAGGCAAATTTAGAGAAGTCTCCCCAGTTGACATCCGAGCAGTTGAAGAAATAGTAGGAGTGGTGGTAGAAGAAAGGACTGGAAATTCAATTTGTTGGACATGCTGAGAATGCTCAGGTGTGTCCAACGGCGGCGGTGGTGGTGGCATTTCTCGAAGGAGTGAGAATTGCCCAGATGGTGATGGTGCCATACGTCTGTTTCCAGACATATAGTTATAAGTGGTAAAAGGAATATTTGTAGGCTCATTTTCTTGGGATGGTGAAACTGAAATTGAAGCATCTGGAAGCGAGACTGGAGATGAAAGGTTTTGATCTTGTACAGCAGAATCAAAAATCTCCAAGTCTGATGTAGTACCTTCAGAATCCGAAGACTCTATAAGGATTTCCTCGTCATTAACATTCATGTCCAGATCCATGAATGTAACTGAGGGCTGACCAGATGGGTCAGTCTCCAGATGACCTTCCCCAGTTTCCTGGTTGGGTGCATCTGTTGGAGGATCAGATACCGAGGTTTCTTCACCAGGGATAGAGGTCAGTGGAGTTGCCTCAGTTATAGTTGCTCTATCCACAACCATAACATCAGACGAACTGGAGGGTCCCTCATTATTTTGAGGCCCGCCCAGTTGTCTTTCCGACTCACCTGGGATTGGTGCATCGGTTTTGGCGAATGCCAGCCGCATTCGATCTGGAATCTCGACCTCTCCAGCTTCAGATACTAAAGAGTCTAGATTCCTCAACAAATCTGGGACAGTTTAAGGTGAATCTGTGCTTGAATAAGCTTCACTGCCCAGAATTTGTAGAAAACAAAGAGAGAGAAACCTTGAGAAGGGGATGCATAGTCCCCTGGTGCCCTTCAGTTTTTGAACCAGGCTTCTAAACAGGATATCAGCAAAATCCACTCTCAATCCATTCCACAAGCAGTATGTCATCTCTGCTTGTGCGGAGTTAATCTGGTCAAGTCCACCAGAACTCCCACCCATACTTTCCACAAGGTGGATGAAAAAATACCTCCATGAAGGTGTAAGACCCTTCATGGTCATCGCACCCTTTGTATTCAAAACCCCTTTCTCTAAGCACTCCTTATGTCCCATTTCAAGGAGGACTTGGCGAAAATTAATGTTTGGGGTGATGACAACTGGAGATTCACCCTCTCTCTAGTAGTTGAGGTGTAAGGCATCCCTCAGCACATCTGCTGATAAGGTACACTGGACTGTTCCACCTTTTAATGTGAAAGTGATGGAAGAACAATCGGAAGAAAGAGTAGTAGTGTACCAAAACTCACACAAGTAGTCGTGAAACATCTTGCGTGGGTTTAGAGAGAATGAGGGTCCAATTGGAGAATCCTTCAAAAATCTTTGGATTCTGCCAATAAGGGTATTGGACCCTTGGGTTCCTTGTAAACTCGCCATCGGATTATTTGGATTTAATTTGATGAGCGAAGTGTTACCAGGAGCACCAGGTGCCTGTTTGACATCTGGTGAAGGAGCATATGGGACAGTTAAGAGATTTACATCTCTTGAACGGGATGATTTAGGTGCCATTTGAAATTGAAATTGAAATTTAGGAATTAGGGTTCTTGATTTATGAAGCAGAGAAAGAAATGAAGCAATTTTAGATGATTGGGAAGTAAATGAAAGAATGTAAAGGGAAGTAAATGTGATCGGAGTAAATAAGGGTATTTATAAGGAATTCAAGATCCCAATGAAATACCAAAAATTATATTTTATTTAACAAAATCAATTTTGTAGATATTTTAACAAAATAAGTTTGAATTTTGAAATAAAAACATAATTAATTGTGTCAGCATTAAATGCTACGACGGCTTAACTTACTCACGCGCCCACTAATTTTCATTTTCCCAATAAAAACAGTTTTCATATACTAAAATGACTTTAAACACGTCAGATGACGATATCAAGTGGTTTAAAACACTCGAGTACCATCACGTGTCACAAATATTGACCAAGTATTTCTAACGTTATAAAAAAATTAAGACAAGACTGAATCTGGTCACTGGAGGATTAGTCCAGCGCCAGTTTCCAACTGGAGAGTTCTCCAGTTGCCATTTTCAAACAAAACGAATTTTAGTCAGAAAATTATTTTGAGTCTTTCCCCCTAAAATGATGATCCAGAAATCGATTAGTGCCAGGATAGTATCACAAAGGCGTTCGATAGCCTGGCGAGCAAAGATTATCTGGACCTCCTCAACTGGAGAACTTCATCAGTGTCACTGACGCGTTCATAACAAAAATCTCCAGTTTTAAGGATTTAACATTCCCAGTTCGCTGATGAGATGTTTAAAGGTTTTCTCATCAAGAGGTTTTGTAAAAACATCAGCGAGCTGTTTGTCAGTGGGGATGAAATGAATTTCAATGTCTCCTTTCATAACATGATCACGAATAAAATGATACCTGATGTCAATATGCTTTGTCTTGGAGTGCATCACTGGGTTGTGAGATATAGCAATTGCACTGGTGTTGTCACAAAAAATTGGGGTCCTTGTATACTTTTGACCATAATCTAGTAACTGGTTCTTGATCCAGAGAATCTGGGCACAGCAATTGGCCGCAGAAATGTACTCTGCCTCAGCAGTGGACATAGAGACTGACGTCTGCTTCTTGCTGGTCCAACTTACCAGTTTTCTTCCAAGGAAATGACAATCACCAGTTGTTGATTTTCTATCTATCTTACAACCTGCATGATCTGAATCTGAATAACCCATTAGATCTAACCCTGAGCCTTTGGGGTACCAAAGACCAAAATTAGGACACCCTTTCAGGTATCTAAAGATACGCTTAACAGCGTGCAAATGTGATTCTTTAGGGTTAGCCTGAAACCTGGCACATAGACATGTTGCAAACATTATATCTGGTCGACTGGCAGTTAAATACATCAGTGAACCAACCATACCACGATAGTCAGTTATGTTCACTGGTTGCCAGTTGGGTCAGAGTCCAAATTTAATGGTGCTGCAATAGGTGTGTTTTTCGATGGGATAGAATCATATTTGTATTTTCTTAACAAATCTCTGACATATTTTCCTTGGTTTATGAAAATTCCATTTTCAGTTTGCTTAATCTGAAGACCTAAGAAAAATGTTAATTCTCCCATTAAACTCATCTCATACTCAGATGACATGATTTTAGAAAACTTTTTACACATTGCATCATCAGTTGAACCAAATATAATGTCATCAACATAAATTTGTACCAATAAGTTATTACCTTTTCTTTCAAGATAAATAAGGTATTATCTATTGCACCTCTTTGAAAGCCATTTTTAAGAAGATGTTTAGTTAAAGTATCATACCAGGCTCTTGGGGCTTGTCTAAGACCATACAAAGCTTTGTTCAGTCTATAGACCCAGTGAGGATGCTTCTCATTGATGAAGCCTGGAGTCTGCTTAACATACACATTTTCTTCCAATGTTCCATTAAGGAACGCACTTTTGACATCCATCTGGAAGACCTTAAACTGCAAATGGGCTGCATAAGCCAGAAATATTATGATGGCTTCAAGTCTTGCAACTGGAGCAAAAGTTTCATCAAAGTCAACGCCTTCTGCTTGACAATAACCCTGGGCAACTAATCTGGCCTTGTTTCTTACAACATGGCCATCTTCATCCATCTTGTTTCGGTAGACCCATCTAGTACCAATGGGTTCTTTCTTTAACCCTGGTGGACAAGGAACAAGCTCCCATACATTTTTCCTTTCAAACTGGACGAGCTCTTCTTGCATAGCTTCCACCCAGCTTGGGTCTGCCATAGCCTCGTCAATCTTCTTCGGTTCAATTAGTGAGAAGAAGGTGACATTTAAGCATTGCTCACTGGTGGCTCTTCTAGTCTGAACCCTACTATTTGGATCTCCGACAATCTGTTCAATTGGATGTGCTCGAGTCCATCTAGTGTATTGACTAGGCTGGTGTAACACAATATCAGTGCAAGTCACCTGGCGATCTTCTTCAGTTGCAGCAGCTTCTGGAGGAGGATCTGTCCAAACTACTTCTACGTCCTCATCAGAGTCAATGAGGTCACGATTTGCATCATGAAATTCTTCATTAAAAGGCATTTCTTGAAGAATTGGAGAAGTTGGAGTTTGAACTGGTGCTGATATTGGAGTGGCACGTACATCAGATCCAATCACCAATTCCTGTGGTAAATTGAAATTGATGGAGTGATAGAATGATGTGTCACTGGTGGTGCTCTTCTTCTTAACTGGTTCCAATTTGTTGTAACTGGAAACATCTTTTGGTGAAACAACTGACTAATGAACTTGGTCAGTTTCGCCAAAATTTATTGGAATGACTGGAGAAATATCAAGGCTTGGTCTCCTTGTTGATTGCTTCAGTTGATTCATCGAATGTGACATGAATTGTCTCATGAACCTTTTGGAGTCTATAATTATAAACTCTAAAGGCCTTTCGAATATCTGAATAACCTAAAAATACCCCTTCATTAGCTTTTGCATCAAACTTTTCAAGCTGACTGGAATCGTTTAAAATATAAACTGGACAACCAAATACATGAAAATATCCAATATTTGGTTTACGATTCCTGAGTACTTCATAGGCAGTCTTCTTATGTCTCTTGATGTAGACTGACCGGTTTTGGGTGTGACAAGCAGTTGCAACTGCTTCAGCCCAAAAACTGGTGGGAAGACCTGATTCAGATAGCATACTTCTGGCTGCTTCTATCAGTGTGCGATTCTTTCTTTCCACAACTCCATTCTGCTCTGGAGAGTGTGCTGATGAGAAGTTTTGAGAGATGCCAGTGTCATTGCAAAATGTTTCAAGTACCTTATTTTGAAATTCAGTACCATTATCACTTCGCAACTGACAGACTTTTCGAGTATACTTGAGTTCAATTCTTTTGATGAGAGAGATGATTTCAGCAGGTGCATCACTTTTGGATCTGAGGAATACCACCCAATAGTATCTGGTGAATTCATCGACCGCAACTAGAGTGTACTTCTTTCCAGCTCTAGTTTGAACATTCACTGGACCAAAGAGATCCATATGTAGCATGTGAAGAGGTTCAGTGATGCTAAAGTTTTGCCTAGTCTTGAAACTGGCCCTTTTCTGCTTGCCCATCTCACACCCTGGACATGGCTTTTCTTTATTGAAAGAAATTTGAGGTATCCCATCAACCAGTTGTTTGCGAGACAACTTGTTAATATTTTTGAAATTAAGATGGGATAATCTTTTATGCCACTGCCAGTTGGTGTCCTCATCAGCCTTGGTATAGAAGCACTGCTCTTTTGGAGCTGGTTCCATATCCATGATGTACACATTTCCTTTTCTTGGTGCAACCATCACCACTTTCCAATCCTTGTTAAATATGGTGCCTTGAGCAATATCGAACAAAACTCTGTAGCCATCATCACAAAGTTGGCTGACACTGATCAGGTTGTATTTCAAACCATTCACAAATGCAACTTGTGAAAACACGTTTACAACGTGTGTTGATCGTAAATCGAGATCTATCCTAAACTAGATGTGCGAAATCCATCTAGATTAGTTATTAGGGTTCTTGTACAATACAAAGATAAGAAGGGAGAAATAATATTCATTATCATTAGTCATATGATTACAATACAAAACGAATTCGTATGATTACATCTTGAAGACTACGAATCACAATCAACAAGACGACTAACAATCATGAATATGGTGGACTTATGACTGAAGGTTTGCGCGATCCTTCAGTCAGCCATGGACGAATTACATAGCTATTCTTTCATCATCGAAATCTGAAACCTAAATCCTATATTTATAGGAACAAATGGGCTGGGCTGTCAAATTCGTACAAAATGGGTTGGGCCTTACGAACTTATTAGTTCTTACGAACTTAGCAGCCCAGCCCTTAGAACGAAGATAATCTTCGTTCGAGCATAACGAAGTTTATCTTCGTTAGCTGTAATCCGTTTGTTATTTTCCAATTACTTAACATATAAGGAACCTAACATATATTACGTTTGTTCTTGTATATCATACATAACAAACATCATATATAAACATATATAACACCTAAATATGTAATCGATCATTACCAAAACATTATGTTCATAATCTATCAATTACATATACAAATAAACGTCTAATCAAATCTAAGTTGCTGTTGTCACATCAACGTGCATCAACAAACTCCCCTTTGACAGCAGCATCTTGGATTTCTTTAGTCTTCAAAAATCTTGTCATCCATCAAATAACAACCGCTTGCTATTGGCATGGATATTCTCGTGTAAGCAAACTTGGAGAATCTTACGATATCGGCTTTCTTTAGTCTTCAAAAATCTTGTCATCCATCAAATAACAACCTCTTGCTATTGGCATGGATATTCTCGTGTAAGCAAACTTGAATAATCTTACGATATCGGCTTTCTTCATCCTTCCAAAATCTTGTCATCCATCAAATAACAATCTCTTGCTATTTGCATGGATATTCTCGTGTAAGCAAACTTGAATAATCTTACGATATCGGCTTTCTTCATCCTTCAAAAATCTTGTCATCCATCAAATAACAACCTCTTGCTATTGGCATGGATATTCTCGTGTAAGCAAACTTGAATAATCTTACGATATCGGCTTTCTTCATCCTTCCAAAAATCTTGTCATCCATCAAATAACAATCGTTTGCTATTTGCATGGATATTCTCGTGTAAGCAAACTTGAATAATCTTACGATATCGACTTTCTTCATCTTCCAAAAATCTTGTCATCCATCAAATAACAACCTCTTGCTATTGGCATGGATATTCTCGTGTAAGCAAACTTGAATAATCTTACGATATCGGCTTTCTTCATCCTTCCAAAATGGCAAAAATGAGCACTCTGTATCGTATAACCTTCTTAGATCATTTCTTGAGAAGTTGACCAACTGCATTGGATCATATATTCTTCTCAACAAAATCTTCTTCTGTAATCCGTTTGTTATTTTCCAATTACTTAACATATAAGGAACCTAACATATATTAC
>CM067169.1:103754672-103822172 GCA_034093135.1 Erigeron breviscapus | reverse complement strand
ACGTTGCTAGTATTGGCCGCAAGATCAGCAAACAAGCGAGAAGGCCATGCATGTAGTATATAACGTGGACCTTGATCAAAAACTAAGTTCGGACAAAAATGTCTGACTATAGCCATAATAAAACGAGGATAAACCAGAAATCTCTTTCGTCCCCTGGCGTTGATTTGATCAATAAATTCTTGATAAAAATATACCGAAAATGGATAAGGCCTATTATAAACCAATGCAACCATCTGCGACGATAACTGAGCAGAAAGTTGATCGAAACCTGCTTTACGATTGCTTAGACAAACCAATAAAGCATAAGCCAAATATCTCCAACGGCCTTGAAATCCGCTTTTATCAAATGGAAGCTTGATTGCACCTACATAGCCCATCCGTTGAAAGCAGCGATAAAGAAGATCAAATGAATATGTCATTTCGACCGCTTCTTCTGGTTCTGCACCTAACTGCAGAATATGACGAAGAGTTGCAGCATTGAATCTAAATGTAATCCCTGCAACTGTAGCTTGAACAAAGCTACGATCATTTACCATAATCTCATGAGCAGTTCTCCAAAAATCCTCAATATACTGCCTAATAAGTCTTGGTGAATGAGTAAACACAAATGATAGTCTTGAACGAGCAATAAACGCAAACATTTCATGATAATGTTCACAATTACGTTGATCTGGATCAAGATTGAGAGCCAGATTATGCTTCTCAAAAAATTGACGTGCAGCTAAAGCCATATCTGCAAAACAACCACATTATCGAAACAAATATAAAATAAGCATAGAGAATGATTTGCAGAATTCGAAAAACTTAATCAGTAAATTCGTAAGTTGACACTGTACGAAGATACTCGTTAAGTTCGTTATCACAATTAGAACGAACTTTAAATTCGTAAGTACAATGTACGAAGATACTCGTTAAGTTCGTTATCACAATTAGAACGAACTTTAAATTCGTAAGTTGACACTGTACGAAGATACTCGTTAAGTTCGTTATCACAATTAGAACGAACTTTAAATTCGTAAGTTGACACTGTACGAAGATACTCGTTAAGTTCGTTATCACAATTAGAACGAACTTTAAATTCGTAAGTTGACACTGTACGAAGATACTCGTTAAGTTCGTTATCACAATTAGAACGAACTTTAAATTCGTAAGTTGACACTGTACGAAGATACTCGTTAAGTTCGTTATCACAATTAGAACGAACTTTAAATTCGTAAGTTGACACTGTACGAAGATACTCGTTAAGTTCGTTATCACAATTAGAACGAACTTTAAATTCGTAAGT
The DNA here is from genome assembly GCA_034093135.1 of Erigeron breviscapus. Classification (NCBI taxonomy): domain Eukaryota; kingdom Viridiplantae; phylum Streptophyta; class Magnoliopsida; order Asterales; family Asteraceae; genus Erigeron; species Erigeron breviscapus. The sequence goes on along the minus strand of CM067169.1, from coordinate 103,820,887 downwards.
TGACACTGTACGAAGATACTCGTTAAGTTCGTTATCACAATTAGAACGAACTTTAAATTCGTAAGTTGACACTGTACGAAGATACTCGTTAAGTTCGTTATCACAATTAGAACGAACTTTAAATTCGTAAGTTGACACTGTACGAAGATACTCGTTAAGTTCGTTATCACAATTAGAACGAACTTTAAATTCGTAAGTTGACACTGTACGAAGATACTCGTTAAGTTCGTTATCACAATTAGAACGAACTTTAAATTCGTAAGTTGACACTGTACGAAGATACTCGTTAAGTTCGTTATCACAATTAGAACGAACTTTAAATTCGTAAGTTGACACTGTACGAAGATACTCGTTAAGTTCGTTATCACAATTAGAACGAACTTTAAATTCGTAAGTTGACACTGTACGAAGATACTCGTTAAGTTCGTTATCACAATTAGAACGAACTTTAAATTCGTAAGTTGACACTGTACGAAGATACTCGTTAAGTTCGTTATCACAATTAGAACGAACTTTAAATTCGTAAGTTGACACTGTACGAAGATACTCGTTAAGTTCGTTATCACAATTAGAACGAACTTTAAATTCGTAAGTTGACACTGTACGAAGATACTCGTTAAGTTCGTTATCACAATTAGAACGAACTTTAAATTCGTAAGTACAAAAGGAACGAAGTATAAGTTCGTTAGTAGAACTTGAACGAAGATAAGTGATATCTTCGTTAGAACAAACAGAACGAAATTAGAAGAATATTCCAGATTCAGCCAAGTCCATGAAAAATCAGTTTAACCTTAGAAAATTTCAGATTGTCCATCACTAATTTCCCATGACGCGATCGTTTACCTAATCCTGAAAATAATCAATCGTCATACAAACAGAGTTACCAACCATGACCATGAGACGGAGAACAGTTCACTAATCACTGAGTTGCTTGACGGCAAACCATCTTGAAACACATAAGTCCCATACCAGATGCCGTCTACAAAACTAACAAACAATGAGTAGTCCAAAATTCAATGAAGAACTTTATAAAATTTCCGGAGTCATGTCATAAGCCAAGATACAAAAATCAAAGGATCGAGTGATTGAAAGTGATTTGGAACGATTAGTTATAGGTGCTGGAAAGAGTTATATTCGTTTGAAAATTTTGAAAGTATAATAACCTAAAACGAAAAAGAACTCTATATATATGTACGGTGAAGCGGATCAACATGGGTCGGGTTAGGTATCCGGTCACGAACTTGTTCAAACGAAGATAAAGAAACGAAGAATAAATTCGTTAGAACTAAAGGAACCATAAATTTCTAACTATTTGAACGAAGATAAGTGATATCTTCGTTAGAACAAACAGAACGAAATTAGAAGAATATTCCAGATTCAGCCAAGTCCATGAAAAATCAGTTTAACCTTAGAAAATTTCAGATTGTCCATCACTAATTTCCCATGACGCGATCGTTTACCTAATCCTGAAAATAATCAATCGTCATACAAACAGAGTTACCAACCATGACCATGAGACGGAGAACAGTTCACTAATCACTGAGTTGCTTGACGGCAAACCATCTTGAAACACATAAGTCCCATACCAGATGCCGTCTACAAAACTAACAAACAATGAGTAGTCCAAAATTCAATGAAGAACTTTATAAAATTTCCGGAGTCATGTCATAAGCCAAGATACAAAAATCAAAATAAACAAGTATCACATTGATTATTTTCACTAAATACATGAATATTAAAGTAAATAACTACTCCAAAAGCACGTTCATGTATTATTCCTTCACGTGCTCATATCTGCAACACACCTATTGTCACTACACACCAAGGATCGTATCTCCATGATATCATCCGTATGAATAACAATGTATTTGCAGAAAACAGCACTCCAACTTAATCTTCTTAACCTGAATACTGCACACTTGCCAAAAACTCATTAACACATTGAGAACAAACATAGTAATGCAGAAAATTCAAGCTAAAAACATACAAAATTAGAGTTAACCAATACGAAATACCAAAATATCTAACAAAAGATCAAGGGAGGTCATTTCATTGTCAAACCCTAAAATGTCACCAAGTTATTAATTAAATTCGTAACTTGTAACAACTTAAAATTGTGAAATTTCAAACACTGTGACTTTTCACAAAACACTTGAAAGATCATTTTCTAAACTTAAACAAATTAATGTCCATATCAGAAAATCTTCTTTTGACACAAACCACACAACCTCATCAAGAATTCTCATGAATGAATTCAGTAAAACATATACTCAGAATTTCAAATAGAATCTCTCGTGCAATAAGAACTTATGAAAATACTATTTTGACTCAATAAAAAGAAAAATAAATCAAAATAAACAAGTATCACATTGATTATTTTCACTAAATACATGAATATTAAAGTAAATAACTACTCCAAAAGCACGTTCATGTATTATTCCTTCACGTGCTCATATCTGCAACACACCTATTGTCACTACACACCAAGGATCGTATCTCCATGATATCATCCGTATGAATAACAATGTATTTGCAGAAAACAGCACTCCAACTTAATCTTCTTAACCTGAATACTGCACACTTGCCAAAAACTCATTAACACATTGAGAACAAACATAGTAATGCAGAAAATTCAAGCTAAAAACATACAAAATTAGAGTTAACCAATACGAAATACCAAAATATCTAACAAAAGATCAAGGGAGGTCATTTCATTGTCAAACCCTAAAATGTCACCAAGTTATTAATAAAATTCGTAACTTGTAACTTAGACTGAATCTTAAGTTCGTTTTCAATTAATTATCTTCGTTTGAGCACTCTGTGATACAGATCATCACGGATTCAAAGATAAAATTAACTATCATTCGATTTTGCACACAATGCAGTACACAACTTTTAGAATTGAGTAAATTACACATAACCCATTCGTTTTTACAAAAGAATCAACGATCTAAAGGGTTAAAATCATGAACGAAATTAATCCCCAATAAAATAAGAAAAACCGACTGAGTTCATGTGAAAGAAGGGTAAAATCAGCCAATCTAATTCGAAATTTGTGAAGAAAATGGAACAAAAACATACCTAAATCACTAGTAACAATACTGATCGTAACAAAAATCAAAATAAACAAGTATCACATTGATTATTTTCACTAAATACATGAATATTAAAGTAAATAACTACTCCAAAAGCACGTTCATGTATTATTCCTTCACGTGCTCATATCTGCAACACACCTATTGTCACTACACACCAAGGATCGTATCTCCATGATATCATCCGTATGAATAACAATGTATTTGCAGAAAACAGCACTCCAACTTAATCTTCTTAACCTGAATACTGCACACTTGCCAAAAACTCATTAACACATTGAGAACAAACATAGTAATGCAGAAAATTCAAGCTAAAAACATACAAAATTAGAGTTAACCAATACGAAATACCAAAATATCTAACAAAAGATCAAGGGAGGTCATTTCATTGTCAAACCCTAAAATGTCACCAAGTTATAAATTAAATTCTTAACTTGTAACAACTGAAAATTTGTGAGATTTCAAATAACTTTGACTTTTCACAAAACACTTAAAATATCATTTTCTATTATCCCGCCAAATTGAAGACACCAATTTTAAATGCGCACATCACAGTAAAGAGCTCGAAATGGAAAACCACAAGGAGACTCCTACCCTTGAAGAAAATCCAAAGGCCTATGAGAGGGACACACCCAGAAAACCAGTAGAATTCGCAGTGGCAAGACAACAAAAGATCATTTTCTAAACTTAAACAAATTAATGTCCATATCAGAAAATCTTCTTTTGACACAAACCACACAACCTCATCAAGAATTCTCATGAATGAATTCAGTAAAACATATACTCAGAATTTCAAATAGGATCTCTCGTGCAATAAGAACTTATGAAAATACTATGTTGACTCAATAAAAAGAAAAAAAATCAAAATAAACAAGTATCACATTGATTATTTTCACTAAATACATGAATATTAAAGTAAATAACTACTCCAAAAGCACGTTCATGTATTATTCCTTCACGTGCTCATATCTGCAACACACCTATTGTCACTACACACCAAGGATCGTATCTCCATGATATCATCCGTATGAATAACAATGTATTTGCAGAAAACAGCACTCCAACTTAATCTTCTTAACCTGAATACTGCACACTTGCCAAAAACTCATTAACACATTGAGAACAAACATAGTAATGCAGAAAATTCAAGCTAAAAACATACAAAATTAGAGTTAACCAATACGAAATACCAAAATATCTAACAAAAGATCAAGGGAGGTCATTTCATTGTCAAACCCTAAAATGTCACCAAGTTATTAATTAAATTCGTAACTTGTAACAACTTAAAATTGTGAAATTTCAAATAGAATCTCTCGTGCAATAAGAACTTATGAAAATACTATTTTGACTCAATAAAAAGAAAAATAAATCAAAATAAACAAGTATCACATTGATTATTTTCACTAAATACATGAATATTAAAGTAAATAACTACTCCAAAAGCACGTTCATGTATTATTCCTTCACGTGCTCATATCTGCAACACACCTATTGTCACTACACACCAAGGATCGTATCTCCATGATATCATCCGTATGAATAACAATGTATTTGCAGAAAACAGCACTCCAACTTAATCTTCTTAACCTGAATACTGCACACTTGCCAAAAACTCATTAACACATTGAGAACAAACATAGTAATGCAGAAAATTCAAGCTAAAAACATACAAAATTAGAGTTAACCAATACGAAATACCAAAATATCTAACAAAAGATCAAGGGAGGTCATTTCATTGTCAAACCCTAAAATGTCACCAAGTTATAAATTAAATTCTTAACTTGTAACAACTGAAAATTTGTGAGATTTCAAATAACTTTGACTTTTCACAAAAAAGAAAAAAAAAAAAAAAAAAAAAAAAAAAAAAAAAAAAAAAAAAAAAAAAAAAAAAAAAAAAAAAAAAAAAAAAAAAAAAAAAAAAAAAAAAAAAAAAAAAAAAAAAAAAAAAAAAAAAAAAAAAAAAAAAAAAAAAAAAAAAAAAAAAAAAAAAAAAAAAAAAAAAAAAAAAAAAAAAAAAAAAAAAAAAAAAAAAAAAAAAAAAAAAAAAAAAAAAAAAAAAAAAAAAAAAAAAAAAAAAAAAAAAAAAAAAAAAAAAAAAAAAAAAAAAAAAAAAAAAAAAAAAAAAAAAAAAAAAAAAAAAAAAAAAAAAAAAAAAAAAAAAAAAAAAAAAAAAAAAAAAAAAAAAAAAAAAAAAAAAAAAAAAAAAAAAAAAAAAAAAAAAAAAAAAAAAAAAAAAAAAAAAAAAAAAAAAAAAAAAAAAAAAAAAAAAAAAAAAAAAAAAAAAAAAAAAAAAAAAAAAAAAAAAAAAAAAAAAAAAAAAAAAAAAAAAAAAAAAAAAAAAAAAAAAAAAAAAAAAAAAAAAAAAAAAAAAAAAAAAAAAAAAAAAAAAAAAAAAAAAAAAAAAAAAAAAAAAAAAAAAAAAAAAAAAAAAAAAAAAAAAAAAAAAAAAAAAAAAAAAAAAAAAAAAAAAAAAAAAAAAAAAAAAAAAAAAAAAAAAAAAAAAAAAAAAAAAAAAAAAAAAAAAAAAAAAAAAAAAAAAAAAAAAAAAAAAAAAAAAAAAAAAAAAAAAAAAAAAAAAAAAAAAAAAAAAAAAAAAAAAAAAAAAAAAAAAAAAAAAAAAAAAAAAAAAAAAAAAAAAAAAAAAAAAAAAAAAAAAAAAAAAAAAAAAAAAAAAAAAAAAAAAAAAAAAAAAAAAAAAAAAAAAAAAAAAAAAAAAAAAAAAAAAAAAAAAAAAAAAAAAAAAAAAAAAAAAAAAAAAAAAAAAAAAAAAAAAAAAAAAAAAAAAAAAAAAAAAAAAAAAAAAAAAAAAAAAAAAAAAAAAAAAAAAAAAAAAAAAAAAAAAAAAAAAAAAAAAAAAAAAAAAAAAAAAAAAAAAAAAAAAAAAAAAAAAAAAAAAAAAAAAAAAAAAAAAAAAAAAAAAAAAAAAAAAAAAAAAAAAAAAAAAAAAAAAAAAAAAAAAAAAAAAAAAAAAAAAAAAAAAAAAAAAAAAAAAAAAAAAAAAAAAAAAAAAAAAAAAAAAAAAAAAAAAAAAAAAAAAAAAAAAAAAAAAAAAAAAAAAAAAAAAAAAAAAAAAAAAAAAAAAAAAAAAAAAAAAAAAAAAAAAAAAAAAAAAAAAAAAAAAAAAAAAAAAAAAAAAAAAAAAAAAAAAAAAAAAAAAAAAAAAAAAAAAAAAAAAAAAAAAAAAAAAAAAAAAAAAAAAAAAAAAAAAAAAAAAAAAAAAAAAAAAAAAAAAAAAAAAAAAAAAAAAAAAAAAAAAAAAAAAAAAAAAAAAAAAAAAAAAAAAAAAAAAAAAAAAAAAAAAAAAAAAAAAAAAAAAAAAAAAAAAAAAAAAAAAAAAAAAAAAAAAAAAAAAAAAAAAAAAAAAAAAAAAAAAAAAAAAAAAAAAAAAAAAAAAAAAAAAAAAAAAAAAAAAAAAAAAAAAAAAAAAAAAAAAAAAAAAAAAAAAAAAAAAAAAAAAAAAAAAAAAAAAAAAAAAAAAAAAAAAAAAAAAAAAAAAAAAAAAAAAAAAAAAAAAAAAAAAAAAAAAAAAAAAAAAAAAAAAAAAAAAAAAAAAAAAAAAAAAAAAAAAAAAAAAAAAAAAAAAAAAAAAAAAAAAAAAAAAAAAAAAAAAAAAAAAAAAAAAAAAAAAAAAAAAAAAAAAAAAAAAAAAAAAAAAAAAAAAAAAAAAAAAAAAAAAAAAAAAAAAAAAAAAAAAAAAAAAAAAAAAAAAAAAAAAAAAAAAAAAAAAAAAAAAAAAAAAAAAAAAAAAAATAAGAACATTGTAGACATTTAAGTTCAGATTTAAAAGGAAACCTTGGTACTTTGTGCCTATCGATACATCATATAATGGTATCACTGAACTAAGCATTTATATTACGATTAAACAGGCTTAAAAGCTAAGTATCGTCACGTCTAATCATTTAGTGCAGTGACCGTACTTCATTTATTATATTTTTGGATTTTCCAATTTTTCTGATGTTTTTGGATTTTCAGACACTAGTTATATACAATACAAACATCTTTTTGTATTTTAATGACTTTCTGATGTTTTTGGATTTTCCAATTTTTCTGATGTTTTTGGATTTTCCAATTTTTCTGATGTTTTTGGATTTTCCAATTTTTCTGATGTTTTTGGATTTTCCAATTTTTCTGATGTTTTTGGATTTTCCAATTTTTCTGATGTTTTTGGATTTTCCAATTTTTCTGATGTTTTTGGATTTTCCAATTTTTCTGATGTTTTTGGATTTTCCAATTTTTCTGATGTTTTTGGATTTTCCAATTTTTCTGATGTTTTTGGATTTTCCAATTTTTCTGATGTTTTTGGATTTTCCAATTTTTCTGATGTTTTTGGATTTTCCAATTTTTCTGATGTTTTTGGATTTTCCAATTTTTCTGATGTTTTTGGATTTTCCAATTTTTCTGATGTTTTTGGATTTTCCAATTTTTCTGATGTTTTTGGATTTTCCAATTTTTCTGATGTTTTTGGATTTTCCAATTTTTCTGATGTTTTTGGATTTTCCAATTTTTCTGATGTTTTTGGATTTTCCAATTTTTCTGATGTTTTTGGATTTTCCAATTTTTCTGATGTTTTTGGATTTTCCAATTTTTCTGATGTTTTTGGATTTTCCAATTTTTCTGATGTTTTTGGATTTTCCAATTTTTCTGATGTTTTTGGATTTTCCAATTTTTCTGATGTTTTTGGATTTTCCAATTTTTCTGATGTTTTTGGATTTTCCAATTTTTCTGATGTTTTTGGATTTTCCAATTTTTCTGATGTTTTTGGATTTTCCAATTTTTCTGATGTTTTTGGATTTTCCAATTTTTCTGATGTTTTTGGATTTTCCAATTTTTCTGATGTTTTTGGATTTTCCAATTTTTCTGATGTTTTTGGATTTTCCAATTTTTCTGATGTTTTTGGATTTTCCAATTTTTCTGATGTTTTTGGATTTTCCAATTTTTCTGATGTTTTTGGATTTTCCAATTTTTCTGATGTTTTTGGATTTTCCAATTTTTCTGATGTTTTTGGATTTTCCAATTTTTCTGATGTTTTTGGATTTTCCAATTTTTCTGATGTTTTTGGATTTTCCAATTTTTCTGATGTTTTTGGATTTTCCAATTTTTCTGATGTTTTTGGATTTTCCAATTTTTCTGATGTTTTTGGATTTTCCAATTTTTCTGATGTTTTTGGATTTTCCAATTTTTCTGATGTTTTTGGATTTTCCAATTTTTCTGATGTTTTTGGATTTTCCAATTTTTCTGATGTTTTTGGATTTTCCAATTTTTCTGATGTTTTTGGATTTTCCAATTTTTCTGATGTTTTTGGATTTTCCAATTTTTCTGATGTTTTTGGATTTTCCAATTTTTCTGATGTTTTTGGATTTTCCAATTTTTCTGATGTTTTTGGATTTTCCAATTTTTCTGATGTTTTTGGATTTTCCAATTTTTCTGATGTTTTTGGATTTTCCAATTTTTCTGATGTTTTTGGATTTTCCAATTTTTCTGATGTTTTTGGATTTTCCAATTTTTCTGATGTTTTTGGATTTTCCAATTTTTCTGATGTTTTTGGATTTTCCAATTTTTCTGATGTTTTTGGATTTTCCAATTTTTCTGATGTTTTTGGATTTTCCAATTTTTCTGATGTTTTTGGATTTTCCAATTTTTCTGATGTTTTTGGATTTTCCAATTTTTCTGATGTTTTTGGATTTTCCAATTTTTCTGATGTTTTTGGATTTTCCAATTTTTCTGATGTTTTTGGATTTTCCAATTTTTCTGATGTTTTTGGATTTTCCAATTTTTCTGATGTTTTTGGATTTTCCAATTTTTCTGATGTTTTTGGATTTTCCAATTTTTCTGATGTTTTTGGATTTTCCAATTTTTCTGATGTTTTTGGATTTTCCAATTTTTCTGATGTTTTTGGATTTTCCAATTTTTCTGATGTTTTTGGATTTTCCAATTTTTCTGATGTTTTTGGATTTTCCAATTTTTCTGATGTTTTTGGATTTTCCAATTTTTCTGATGTTTTTGGATTTTCCAATTTTTCTGATGTTTTTGGATTTTCCAATTTTTCTGATGTTTTTGGATTTTCCAATTTTTCTGATGTTTTTGGATTTTCCAATTTTTCTGATGTTTTTGGATTTTCCAATTTTTCTGATGTTTTTGGATTAACAACAAGAATGTCTTCTAATCTTAATTACAATTTGCATCGACTTCTGGATCATTAATCTTATCAGGACACAGCCCATGATTAGTCTGAATGGGAGTAATTGCATCTTTAGCATCGGTCATTCGAAACCTTGTGAGAAGATCCTGAACATACTTGCTCTGATGAATAAAGAACCCATCCTTCAGTTGATCCACCTGTAATCCAAGGAAGAAAGTTAATTCCCCCATAGCACTCATTTCGAACTTGGCCTTCATGCTCTGCTCAAACTCCTTGCACATGGTCTTATCAGATGAACCAAAAATGATATCATCAACGTAAACCTGTACAAGCAAGTAGTCCTTCCCTTTCCATTTGATGAACAACGTGCTGTCAATAGAACCTCGAGTAAAACCATTTTCATGCAAATGAGTAGACAGTTTTTCATACCATGATCGAGGAGCCTGATGTAAACCATATAGAGCCTTATCAAGACGATATACTCTATTGGGGAAATCTGGATCCTCAAACCCCTGAGGTTGATCTACATACACTTCTTCTCTAATTTCTCCATACAAAAAGGCACTCTTTACGTCAAGTTGATACACCTTTATACCTTGATAACTAGCAAATGCCAGAAATAATCGAATAGCTTCTAGTCTAGCTACAGGTGCAAAAGTCTCATCGTAATCAAAACCTTCTTGTTGCTCAAATCCTCTAACTACCAACCGAGCCTTATTGCGAGTGACAACACCTTTGTCATCCTTTTTACAACGAAAAACCCATCGCGTAGACAAAGGAGATTCACCATGAGGTAAGTCAACTAACTTCCATACATCAAGCTTCCGAAACTGAGCCAATTCTTCTTGCATCGCCTCAACCCATGACGGATCTTTAAGAGCCATACCAACATTCTTAGGCTCAACCTGAGAGATGAAGCAATAGTACAAGTACCAAGTAATCGCCCCAGTATCCTTAACCTCAGCAAACATACTTGACATTTTCTTATGCTGATTCCTCGTGCGAGTAGAGGCAGAGGCATCACCAATAATTTGATCTACTGGATGATCCTTGTTGACTCTTGTCTGAGGAACCTTATCGACCGTAAGATCACTTCCCAAGTTTGTCTGCACATGATGTTCTGGAGTTTTAGGCTCTTCCTGATTTTCACCTTCCGTGTCATCAGTATCATAGAAAGGATCATCAGGTAGCGGTATATGTAAAGGATCAGTAAGATTTTTAGGAGCAGTATCTAAAGTAGAGTCTGCTTCTTTTGTCCCACTTGATTCACCAGATTTGGAAGCAGGCTCAACGAATGGTGAGGAAACAGGAGTGGAAACTGGAACCGGCCCACCATCAATTGGATCATGTAGAGTAACTACATCTTCCACAATCGGAACACCTGTAAAAGAAACAGGACCACGAAAAGAAGTGAAAACACCATCATAATCAAAGTCATTAGCAGGACCAATGTGCACAGCAGGTTTATGACTGACAATTACGACATTTGTACCAAAATCGACTTTGCCAGTTTTCTGATTGTACACACGCCGAATCGGTGTACTTGGCACATAACCTAAAAAGAATCCCTCCTCAGATTTAGGATCAAATTTCCCTTGAGGAAGAACTTTCAGAAAAGTACACGGAACACCAAACGGCTCAACATTCTGCAAATTGGGCTTTTTGTTGTGCAACAGCTCATAACAAGTCTTCTTAAACCGTTTAACTGTTAAAACCCGATTCAAAATGTGGCAAGCTGTATTCACCGCCTCTCCCCAGAAAGTAATAGGAAGCCCTGAATCAGCAAGCATCGTCCTGGCTGTTTCTATCAATGTCCTGTTCTTCCTTTCAGCTACTCCATTCTGTTGTGGCTCATAAGGTGCACTGAATTGATGTTGAATTCCTTTGGTCAAGCAAAATACAGTAATAGTATTATTCTTGAACTCAGTGCCATTGTCACTCCTGATTCTCTTCACTTTAATCTCATGGACATTCTCGACTTGTTTAATGAAATCCATAAATCGAGTAGCAGTCTCATCCTTGGTCTTCAAAAAGAATACCCATGAGAATCTTGAGTAATCATCAGTGATCACCAAACAGTAAGACATCCCTCCAATGCTTCTTATGTTCACAGGACCAAAGAGATCCATATGAAGTAACTCGAATGGTTTGGATATAGAATTTTGCACCTTTGATTTATGAGGATTCTTATGTTGCTTCCCTTTCAAACACGGTACACATTTATCTTCCATCCCAAACTTCTTTACCGGAACACCTTCAACTAATTCAAGACTGACAAGTTCATTCATCTTCCGAAAGTTGATATGTCCCATTCTTCGATGCCATAAGAGAGATTCCGACTCATTGGCCTTGCTCAACAAACAAAGGGGCTCCTTTGGATTATCAACACCTAAAACTAAACCATAGATGTCTCTCTTCCTAGGAGCTCTGAGCATAATCCATTCTTCAGGAATAACAAAACCCGGCTTCAAGATGAATGCCTCCTTTTCTGTGAAATGAACATTATTGCCCTTGTCACAGATCTGTGAGACACTCATAAGATTATGAGTAAGTTGTTCCACATAGTTTACTCGTTCTAGAGTAAGTTGTCCATTGACGACATCTCCTTGACCGGTGATGTTACCGCCCTTGGATCCAGCAAAACTAACATATGACCCATGTATATCAACATAATTGGACAAAAGCTTTTTGTCCCCTGTCATGTGCCTGGAGCATCCACTGTCAAGGTACCACAAATGAATTGGTTTCCTAGGAACTCCCTGCACATAAAATGAGATAAGTTAGTTTTCGTGTGGGACCCAAACCTTCATTGGTTTGGGTCGTCCCTTCTCATCCTTGAGAAGAAGTTCAGTCCAATATCCATTGCTAGAAGCCTTGGATGGAACACGTTTCTCATCTTGTCTTCTCACTGGAGAAGTCTTTGGACCTCTCGTTGGAGAAGTTCTAGGAGAATGAGGGCCAAAAGAAGGTCGAACACTTGAGTGAATGTTGTCATAAAATGAATTACAACTTGGAGATGTTTGAGACTGACTCGAACTCCCAGTGGGGGTCGTGAATCTATCTTCTCTAGGTGATATACTCCTAGATTCAGGAGATACTTTCCTTTTTTGAGTTGAATTCCTATGAACATTTCCTGTAAAATCTTTTGGCGAAGATGATCTTCGTTGAGGTATAGTAAACGGTTTTGGAGAAGATTGAACTTTAGTCTCATTAACCAGTTTATCATTACCCAACCCTCTTTTTCCTTCCGAGGTTGAAACCTTTGAAGGAGAACCTGATCTCCGAGGTCTATTAGGACAAACACTGTAAACATGACCTTTTTCATGACACGCAAAACAAGAAAGGACCTTGACCTTTTTCTTTGTATCTACCGTTTTATCGGTACCTACAGAATCAATTTTAGTCCTAGTGTCCACTGTCTTACTTGTTTTTCTAGTATCATCAAAGTCACGTTTAATTGGTGAATTCCTAGACTTTCTAGCATCATCTATCTCATCCTTACCTATTGGAGACTTCTTAAGTGCAGGCATAAGGATTTGCTTCAAAGTCCTAGTAGCTACTTCATCAACAGCTGATCTATCCTTAGATTTGCTAATTTTAGTCTGCCTAGCCAAAGGAGTGAGACGTGACTGACTTAATTTCTTCATGTCCTCAACAGTCACATCCCAGACTTTATCAATCCTTTTAGGGTCAATAGATTCTAAATTCCTAATTTGATTATTCTTCAATTCTATTTCATCATACATTTTATTCACAATTTTACAAACATGAACAATAGTATGTAAGGAATAAGATACCTGTTGGTCAGCTTCTTTACAATCGGCCATGTAGGCAACAAAGTCATCTACAGTCATCCCTTCAGGAATCTCAAAATCTTTCATCTGCTCTTCAATCGTCTTCTCGACCTTTTCAGCAGCAGAATTTTCATGAACTTCAGTAGCTTTTACCTCTGCAGTAGCTTTCACTTCCTCTTGGTTCTTATCATCTTCGAACTCATCTTCAGATTCGGAATCAGTATCATAAACACCCTCAGCAAAACTTTCCACTTTCGAACTTTGAACATTTTCATACAAATGCTCATCATTATGATAAACTGTGGTGTCAAGAAAGTCATCAGGAGAGTCCACAATATGAGCCATATCATCAACAATTTTAGCCAAATAAGCATTATTGGTCTCGTCCTGTGGAAGATTCCAGACATAAGAACCATCAGATTGAACAGCTACGATGGCCTTGTCATTTGCAGCAGTATCTTCAGTCAACACAAGTGCTCTATTTGCATTCTGATTGTATGGACGATTACCACTTCTGTCTTGTCGCGTAGGGGTAGTATTGACATCCCTCTTTGGTCGTTGACACTCTCTAGCAAAGTGTCCAAATCCATCACAGTTGTAACACTTAACCTTTGACTTGTCAAAGCCCTGAGTGCCTCCAGTAAGAGGTCGTCCTGTCCTTTTCATGAACTTCAGTAGCTTTTACCTCTGCAGTAGCTTTCACTTCCTCTTGGTTCTTATCATCTTCGAACTCATCTTCAGATTCGGAATCAGTATCATAAACACCCTCAGCAAAACTTTCCACTTTCGAACTTTGAACATTTTCATACAAATGCTCATCATTATGATAAACTGTGGTGTCAAGAAAGTCATCAGGAGAGTCCACAATATGAGCCATATCATCAACAATTTTAGCCAAATAAGCATTATTGGTCTCGTCCTGTGGAAGATTCCAGACATAAGAACCATCAGATTGAACAGCTACGATGGCCTTGTCATTTGCAGCAGTATCTTCAGTCAACACAAGTGCTCTATTTGCATTCTGATTGTATGGACGATTACCACTTCTGTCTTGTCGCGTAGGGGTAGTATTGACATCCCTCTTTGGTCGTTGACACTCTCTAGCAAAGTGTCCAAATCCATCACAGTTGTAACACTTAACCTTTGACTTGTCAAAGCCCTGAGTGCCTCCAGTAAGAGGTCGTCCTGTCCTTTTCATGAACTTCTGCACTCTTCTTGTGATCATAGCCAATTGCCATTTTAGGTCCATCTCTTCAACATCATCTGGATCAATTTGGTCATAATCTTCATCTATGAGTGCAGGATCTGTGATTCTTCCTGCAACAAACGCTTCATGAGCAGCACACATTGCAGCAAAGACATTCATCCGACCCTCAGCTGATTTCATATCCATTGGCATGGACTTGTAACCAGCAGCAGAAGATGTAATGTTACCGAACTTTAAACTTCCAGTCTTTACACCTTCAGCAGTCTTCTTACCTTTGTTCCCAGCATCCGAAGCAATGAAACCAACAAAATCATCTCCATCAGTATTCTCTGTTGTACCAGAACTACCAACTCCCGAAAAGAATGCATTTACATCAGCTGTTGGGTTCTTCATGGTGGCATGATACAGAGAAGGATCTTGAGTGTAATTATCTTGGAGATCCTTTGCTTTGTCTTTCATCACTCTGTTCCTAAGAGTAGATATAACCCCATCTATACGCAAAGATGCATAATCATCTCTTTCTTGTAGTCCATGACAAAACTCTTTATAGGCCTTCGGTAAACCATCCAAGAATTTATCCACAATTTCACTTGGAGAATACTTAAGATCAAAATACGCTAACTCGGCAAGCAGATGTTGATATCTCAGAATAAGATCTTCAACTTGTTCGTTCTTGGTAGCGTTGAAACAGTCAAATTGTTTCTTAAGCATTTTAATTCTGTTTTTCTTTAGTAGTGGATCTCCTTCACAATGTGCTTCAATAGCATCGAACAACTGCTTTGAAGTTTTGTATTCTTGTTTGGGAAACAAATGCACTAACTCTTGTGGAATGCACATCCGAAGAGTCGAAAGAGCCTTTACTTCGATTGCATATGCAGTCTTTTCTTCTCCTTTTAATTCTGTTTTTCTTTAGTAGTGGATCTCCTTCACAATGTGCTTCAATAGCATCGAACAACTGCTTTGAAGTTTTGTATTCTTGTTTGGGAAACAAATGCACTAACTCTTGTGGAATGCACATCCGAAGAGTCGAAAGAGCCTTTACTTCGATTGCATATGCAGTCTTTTCTTCTCCTTTTAATTCTGCCATCTTGTATGTCGAAGTAACGCCATTGACTGTAAGAGTAGGCCACTCATATCCCTCAGTAATCATAATCCACATATTCAAGTCTTCTCTTTGAATAAAATCCTCGAATCGACCTCTCCATGCCCAGAAATCAGCTAATGAGACTAACTTCGGTGGAGAATTAGTCCTTCCGACTAGATGATCATGATAAACCAGAGAATTCAGATATTGTGCAACAGCACTGTTGACAGACGATGTGGAAGCCATGAGCTAATATAGCAAAAACCTTAAAGGAACGAAGATAAGGTTGGAACGAAGATAGAAGATCAAACGAAGATAAGGTTGGAACGAAGATAGAAGAACAAACGAAAACGAAGATAAATTTAAGTTCGTACGAAGTTCTAAGTTCGTAAGGTGAAACAGAACGAAGATAAATCTAAGTTCGTAAGAGAGTTCAAAACGAAGATGGCCTAAATTCGTAAAGCTAACGAAGATAGGTTAGACTTCGTTAATAACTTCGTTGAAAAATAACTTCGTAGGAAGTTCAAAAGCCAAGGAACGAATTTAAGATTAAATTCGTTTGGCTAAGTTCGTAGAGGAAAACGAACTTAAAGGACAGTATGGGTTTTCGAATTTCTCAGAAAATAAAGAATCAAACAGACGATCTGAAACCTTCGATAAGATATCGAAATGCTCTGATACCACTTGTGAGTCCCTCGATAGCTATGGATCGCTCTCGAGATCGTCTATGGTTATGTCGTGAGTGCGGAATCCTCACGAGATAACTGTTTGATTAGTTATCTATATTATTGCTAATTAACAAGAGTGTAATCAGCCGTAATTGCTCTATATTCGTTTTGTATTGATTACCAACGAACTTAGAATCTGTAGGTGTGTGTGATATATCGACTGGATACCTCAATTTAGGGTTTCCAATCGTTTATATACGTTTATAATGGATATTGGGCCTGCTGGGCTTTGTTCTTACGAACTTAGCAGCCCAGCCCTTAGAACGAAGATAATCTTCGTTCGTAGCATGAGCAAACGAAGATAAATCTAAGTTCGTAAGGTGAAACAAACGAAGATAAATCTAAGTTCGTAAGGTGAAACAGAACGAAGATAAATCTAAGTTCGTAAGGTGAAACAGAACGAAGATAAATCTAAGTTCGTAAGGTGAAACAGAACGAAGATAAATCTAAGTTCGTAAGGTGAAACAGAACGAAGATAAATCTAAGTTCGTAAGGTGAAACAGAACGAAGATAAATCTAAGTTCGTAAGGTGAAACAGAACGAAGATAAATCTAAGTTCGTAAGGTGAAACAGAACGAAGATAAATCTAAGTTCGTAAGGTGAAACAAACGAAGATAAATCTAAGTTCGTAAGGTGAAACAGAACGAAGATAAATCTAAGTTCGTAAGGTGAAACAGAACGAAGATAAATCTAAGTTCGTAAGGTGAAACAGAACGAAGATAAATCTAAGTTCGTAAGGTGAAACAAACGAAGATAAATCTAAGTTCGTAAGGTGAAACAGAACGAAGATAAATCTAAGTTCGTAAGGTGAAACAGAACGAAGATAAATCTAAGTTCGTAAGGTGAAACAGAACGAAGATAAAGGTCTAATTCGTAAGATAGAACTACAAACGAAGATAAATATAAGTTCGTACGAAGTTCTAAGTTCGTAAGGTGAAACAGAACGAAGATAAATCTAAGTTCGTAAGAGAGTTCAACAACGAAGATAAATCTAAGTTCGTAAGGTGAAACAGAACGAAGATAAATCTAAGTTCGTAAGGTGAAACAGAACGAAGATAAATCTAAGTTCGTAAGGTGAAACTGAACGAAGATAATCTTCGTTCGAGCATAACGAAGTTTATCTTCGTTAGCTGTAATCCGTTTGTTATTTTCCAATTACTTAACATATAAGGAACCTAACATATATTACGTTTGTTCTTGTATATCATACATAACAAACATCATATATAAACATATATAACACCTAAATATGTAATCGATCATTACCAAAACGTTATGTTCATAATCTATCAATTACATATACAAATAAACGTCTAATCAAATCTAAGTTGCTGTTGTCACATCAACGTGCATCAACACAACTCTTTTGAATTCGACCTGTCCGTTATTGAGTACACCATATCCTTCAGTCTTTCCACTTTGATCATTACCAAACGTCACTGTCGGTCCATCTTGGACAGTGAAATCTTCAAGCAGGGGCTTACATCCGGTAATAGTCCGGCCAGCAGCGCTGTCCAGATACCAGATATTCTTCTTTCGATCGCCCTGCACACCCACAAAAATCATCAGTTATTTTTGTGAACCCATCTTTTCTTGATGGGTTCACTGGACTTCTCTACAGAAGTCAGAGTTGATTGTTGTGGTGGTAAATTGAAGACTACATCTGAATCTTTTTCACCAGATCCAAGTGCAGGAGTAACAACGATTGGTATTTGATACCTGCTCCCCTTTTTCTTATCAGATTTAGTTCCAGATGAAACATTCTTTTGTTTTGGTTTTGAGGAGGTTTAATATTTTGTTTTAAAACTGGAGGTGATGAACCTCCTTCCAGATTTTTAATCCGGGCAGTACAACTCTGAACCTGTCGAGACAAAAGTTGGAGTTGACTTTCCAGTTTAAACAAAATATTGTTTTCATCGGGCTGCTGAACCTTGGACCTTGGTTCAGCTGGAGTTTTAGTCTTTTGAGTCTTGGGCTCCTTAGACTTCTGAGGTAAAGGCTTGTTACCAGTGGCCTTTTTAACTGGAGCACTAGCCTGTTTGGCTCCAGGTTTAACCTCAATGGGGGTGGTCTCAATGGGTTTAGTTTCAACAGCTTCAGGTTGATCATAAGAAGTTTCAACCCTGAGAGTTGGAGGCAATGCATGAAGATCTGGTATGAGAGCTGCCATTTCCAGATCTCCAGATTTCCATGCATTTTTCTGGGCATCAATTGTTCTAGAAAGTGCATCATATTTCTTTCCAGATGCTTTTACCCATGACTTGATAATCATTTGTTCTTTTTCAAGATCAGAAATTAGTTTTTGATTATCAAATTCCAAAGCCTCAATTTTTAAAACTGACTCCTTGAGAGCCAACTGGACACTTTGTAAATCATTAAGTTGTGGCTTAACATTGTTTAGTTTAATTAAGATAGTGTCCAGATATCTTTCACTATCTGCTCTAACAGTTTCCACAAAAGTCAAATCACCACTTAATGATTCAGCAAGGTCCAATTTCAGTTCTGGATCCACCTGATTGTCATAATCACATACCTTCTTCAAAATGATGTCCACCCATCTTCCAGTGATGACATCTTCTTTTGCCACATGCTGCTGTGTTGATCTTCCAAGGCCATGAAACACATATTAGGCGGGAAACGTTATTTTATAATTTAAAATTGGGATAAGTGCACTGAAATGCAGGTAACTAAGCACGGAAAGTTATAGTGTGCACGAACTACCAGAATCTCTATTGTGTGCAACTTAGTAAAAGATTTCAAATCATGCAACATGGTATACGTGACAACCCATATGAGCTGCCACGTGCAAGTTTTTGATTGGCTGACCATAGTTAGTTTGATGACTTGAATATTTTTACCAAGTTCGTGCACATAATAGAGATTCTGGTAGTTTGTGCATACTATAACCTTTTCGTGCTTAGTTACCTACATTTCAGTGCACTTAACTCTTTAAAAATAAAGCATTATTATCATCCATATTTATTGAGATGATTCTATAAAATAAAATAGCAAGATTGCTATCAAATTGCAATGCATTCAAACGACATAAGACAATTGTGTATTATCTAAATAAATTAGGTTATATTTTGTCTAAATATATTAAGTAGAAGGACTAATGTTGTGTTACTTAATAATAAATTTGGTGATGATATCATTATTTTGATCTAAGGGTTGTAATTAAAAGTTTGAACTTATAAGTTATTGTTGTAAAAGGGCTGCTGTAGTTATTTTAAAAGTTAAAGGTAGATATTGTAGGTAAGTTTCATTAAAGGTATTATATGTAAGTAGATTTTATACGTATTTCAAGTGGAGATGTATAAAATAGTGAATAAAAAATAAGAGGTATTTTGGGTTATCAACTATTTTTTTCTTTTTGAAAAATAGATATCAACTACTTAATTGGAAAAAATAGAGGAAGTTAAATGTTTTATAATATAAACGTAGATACAGATATAGATATATGGTAGATTGTAGATGATTATGGATTAATACATTCCATAATGTCAATTAAATCTTTACAAAAAAATAATGTCAATTAAATAAAGAGGTTAAATCGTGATATTTGTGACGTGGTGCATAGTCATTAGTAGTTAGGATTATTCACGAGAATTTGGTAATGATTTGATATTACCTAAATATACAATTATGTAAAATATAAGGACTAAAGTTGTGTTTACTTAATAATAAATTTGGTAATGATATTATTATTTTGATCTAAGGGTTGTGATTAAAAGTTTGAACTCATCTAACGGTCCTTACTTCTTCATAAAGGAATTTAGGACCTTGTTATATATATATTGGTAGAAACTTAAAATTTATGAAGATCACGATACATATAGATGATTTACGACAAAAAGAAGGTAGAAGAAGCATATATAGTGCAATACAATGAGTTTGCAAAATTCTAGAACTAGCTCTTCTGGTGAATTAAAGAAGCATAAACCAGCTCCATTTTCGACAAACTTTAAAATTAATGCTTAATTTGATTACATATCGTTAAAGTAATTAAATTTTTTTTAACTAGAGTATTAATTTACGTCCAGTAATCCCTGTCAAGGCCTTAATTCACATCATATACATCAAAATTACAAATTAATGACAAACAAATAACTTGCGCTTAATTAATTAACAACCATATATCTTACAAAAGCAGTTACTTCACAAAACAGTACCAGTTTTTTGAATTCAATCTTGTTGAATTGATATATGTAATTTGTGCTTATGTTGCTTGGCGGATACTACTTTGGCATTTGAGAACATTGATATTTTTTTAACAAAGTATTTGATTACGTACATTCAATTGTCATTCGGAATTTTGCTATTAGCACCCATCCAAAAGCTCATTTGCCCAAAATGTACGTTGTTCTTTTTGCCAAACATCATATGATTCGTTAAGTTTGTATATTTCAATATATTAATTATATATTTATTTTTGTTTTATTATCTATTATATTATATGTAAACTCTTATAGAATAATAAAATATGCCATTGTATGATCTATATCAAAATGTAAATAAATATAAATCATATATAATGGTATATTTTAAATTCTAAAAATTTATATATATATAATAAGTTATGCATCTAAAATCTATTTTGATGATGACAATATAGTGTTAAACTGTTAATAAGAGACCCTTTTGATAATAATCTATGAAATATACACAAAAAAAGATTAAAAGAATAATACGTCGAACTGTCGAAGTATATATAGCTGTCATTTTTATGGTCGAAATGGAATCCTAGATTGCATTTAAAGGAAAGTCACATAATAGTACTTTCAACCACGTGCATTAATTTGAACCTTAAATTTCACATACTTTTGAAATAAAAAATAGGATCGTAAACGACAAGTATTTGACCAAGTTTACGAATATTCATTCCATCCCGACACTAATGAAACTGCCAGGAAGTAACACAAATGTTCAACTTTATCTACATCCATCCTCTTTAGACAATGATTTAAAACCGGATCAGCTACTACACGAGTCTGGTTTATCAGTTAGACAAGTCACTTCGGTGTCAAACCTGACCATCTACTAAACCAGTCTGGTTAGACCAGTCACATCAGTCTCAAAACCGTCAATTTTACATCATAATTTTGGAGATTTAGCTTGATCTCATTTTGAAACGAATAGAGTTTGCAACTACAAATTTGATTCAAAGTTTGAAGACCAATGATTTGCAGGAACGTCTAAAAACTACTATTATGTTCATACTTTTATAAGAACAAAACTTTTGATAAGAATACAGAAGATAAACAGCATACTCGATTGTAATTTTTTGGCTTCGACCAATGTCAAATAAAATGACCTCTTACATTTTCTCCCTTTATCCAATCCAAGATTACTTATGAACTATACTAATTTCTTTAAAAATTTCAGTACAAACAGTGTTAGCTAAAACCACAAGAACAGATGCCAATTATCTTATAAAGTTACTATATCGCATCCAACTTCCAAATCTTGATTGTGCCGTCATCACTTGCAGATGCCAGAAGCCGGCTTTCCTGCATACAAAGATTTGCATATTGTGAGATCAACTGTATAACTATTTATGTTTATGTCTTTTTATAATGTAGTTGAAACTGTGAATTTTATTTGATGACTGAATTTTGAAAGTGCTTGATATCACTATCCAAATAGATGTTTTTAGGTCCTAAATCAAATTTGTATACCATGGAAAGGTGGAAAAAAATGGAAATAAGTTTTCCTGTATATTGTTTACAATATATGGTAAACAGATTTTAGTTATCCAAAACATTGCCATTCACAGGAGATGTATACAGAGTTTGCCATTCTAAAGCTAAAACATTAAGACCCTAAAGAGATTACCGTAGGGCTCCATCGCACTGAATTTATGTCCATATCATGAGCCTTCTCTTTCTTAAGAAGCAGTTTATATGAAGGTCCATCAATCTGTAAAATTAGAGAAGAATGACGAGTTATGAAGGTTTTGTTCAATTTTAATCATTCTGTAAAAGGTATTTCCTAAAATAAAATCAATTTGTAGATGTTTCTCAATCTTTTTTGTTGAGCTAGTACTTAACCAAATATTTCCATTAATTTCACATTTTGCACGTCGTTTTGATAATGTTCATCCGTCCGTCCGTTTAGATGAACGAGTGATCTTAGATTCTTAACGAATACCAAAGTACTGAACTCTATAGACAACTAATGGTAAAATCAAGTAAAAGTGAAAATTCATTATGTTAACTCAAAAGAAAGCAACATTAAAAAGAGACATATGTTTAGAAGAAGTACAATTAGTACATAAAATTGAAAAGAGTTACTTACCGAATGATCCTCAGACTCGACAAATAAGCATATGGAATCATCTGCTGCTCCAGTTGCTATTATACCTTCCCTATAACATTCACAAATTAAATGAATAAAAAATCATTATATATCCCTACAGATAAAAGAAAAGCGAATATGCTAACCTTGACCAATGGACCGCAAATATAGTTCGATCATGATAACCAGATAAAGTGCAAAGATGTCTCCTGCCAAACCAAAGAAGCAAAACACAACATTCAGATAGCATGTGAGTGGGCAGGTGTTTCCATATTTATATAAGCATTTCATCGAAAACAAACTTGGGTAAATTAATCACTGATTAACTGAACAAATTCATCTCGTTATATGGCATAATATATATTTATATATATACTCAATTTATATAAATCTTTTATACATATACATACTATATATATATGTACACACATATATATAGATCACACATGCATGCGATGCAAATCAAAAATCAAATGCCAAGGTGCTTTCGTCACCCGATTGCATTTATATATATATATATATACACACACACACATACATATACTTAAGGTGAACATGCAAGCGATGTGAATGAATAATCAAATGAATAAAAATGGGATAGTTCTCACCAAGGTGCATTCCCTTCACCCGATTGCATTCTTACAATGTCCACATCCCAGACCTTAACGGTGAGATCATCACTGCAAATTTAATCCACAAGAATGAGTTACTTTTAAATTAACTCATCAGAAACTAAATAATGATATTACAATTCACATGTGATGTGAGTAAGATGTAAAATCGGATTGACCCGAAAAACTATTCACACACAAGAAAACTGTTTTATATACAAAAAAATGAGTTTCACATGATTATCAAAAACACATGAGTATATCAAAATGTGTTCGTTATTTATTAGTGGAATATTTAAACATAGAAATGATAATAGAAATGATAAGGTAGAGGGATAAAACAGTATTTTTATTGTACTTGAAGATTCTAAATTTTAGACATTGTCCATATGCTTTATAAATGAGTATAGATATAGATAAAAAAAAATTTTAGAAAGTTCAATGCATAGGCAAAAGCCGCAAGACACTTTGGGCCACTCTAATCCATTTGACTTGTTCGACCCATTTGGCAAGTTTCCTTTTCAGCTACATTACTTGATTCGACCCATTAGAGATAGTCCATAACCCAAATCGACACATTCATACGTAAATGGGTCAAATTTGTCGCATGTAAGGGGGAACAATGATTCTGACCAACAAGTGAAAAGACCCCATCATACCTGCATGTAACCATTTTGTCTCCAGTAGCATTAAAAGATAAAGCCCACACCGTAGATGAGTGTCCACTGGTATTCATTACAACAGTTTTATTAGTTTACTATATAGAGTAGTTGATATAGTTGCAAGAATACGAGAGTAAGAAAAAACATAGCAGTTGCTAGGTTTAAGAAGACAATAGAGTAAGAAAAAATAGTTTCACACAAAGTCACAAATAACAAAAAGGTTCAGCTAGTACCTATTAGATTCACCTAAAGTCTGAACACAACGCCAATCATCACTATCACCATCCTCCGCCCAAACCTGCAGATGTAATTAAATTCATTGTGGAGTGACCAACAATATTTACCAAATTCACTATGAGCAGGTATATATATTTTTTAAAGTATGAATATTGGAAACGGGTAGAAACTCGAAAGTTGCTTAAAGTGTTTTTGTTTAATGCATAAAACCTCTTGAATTATTTTATTCAAAAAATTATGAGGGAAACACTATAAATAATCATACTTGACAGTCATTATTAAATAATACAACTATTTTTGAAAAGAAGTGCTTTGTGCCAAAATTACTCGTTTGACTAATTCCAACCCGCCCATTCCACCAAGTCTACAGTTCATGCATGTTGCAACATGGAAACATGAAGTTGTGTGGATTACCTTTATAGTGTTATCGTAGCTACACGAGAACAGAACATCCACAGTTGGATGCCACTCGACCATTTTAACATCTTGTGTATGTCCTTGCAGCACAGAAACGCAATCATACTCATTCCCTGGCAAAACTTCCCATATCCACACACATTTATCTCGGCTACAAGTTGCAAGCAGTGAACCAGATGTATTCCAGGACACGCTTTTAACTTCGTTTTCATGACCCTATACATGTAAAACTTAATAAAGATGACTAACAGGATAATCAATAGTTATGCAAGGGAATTCCCAAGTCGTAAACTTGCTTCAAGTATAGACAATCAATACTTATTGACACAAAATTGCAAAGAGAGGTGCTCATATGACGTAGGGTGTCCATATTTGCGTTCTAAAATTGGTTATCAATTAGTGTGACTTGAAAGTTGTTCGTATGCGGATAAGCAAATTCTGCTTTTACTTATCAGATTATTTGGGGTCAAATAATCAGTTTCATACCAGCTTCAACAGAATCGTTTATCAACTGGTAATTTTTTTTTATTATTTACCAGTTATAATCAAAACCAATAAATATACAACTATCTGATGGGTAAATTTCTTTAGGGGTAAATCAACAAATAGCTAGTTAGCTACAACAGAATCGTTTATCTAATGGTAAATTTGTCAATGTCATTGGCTATCTGTTAATTTCTTATACAGTCAAACACTCAATTAATCATCTATCTGATTATCAAATTTACAGCTTCAAAAAGCAGAAGCACATTGACACACTACTATCCTTCATCCTGTCGCATTAAAGCTGGTTATCTAAATTTCTTTTTGAACATAGAAGACTAGCTTAGAAAACACACATCCAAACGCCTCCGTAAAAGAATATAAACGCGGTCATAATATTTATAAAAAAAACAAGAAATACCTCTAAGGTGGATACACATTCAAACTCATCCCCAATCTGTTCCAGAATAGCGGTGGTTGCATCAAAACTTGCAGTCGCCAATTTATCACCGGACGGTGACCAGGCACATGATCTAACTGTCCGAGTATGAGTCTCTTCTAATACTGCCTGCACTCAGTCAAAGATTTCCGTTACTAAAAAACCCGAAAGCAATAGCAAGTAAAAACCTAAGATCTCAACCTACATCCACATTTTAGTCACTTTTAACAAAATTTGCTATTTGCCTATTATCAACGGGTTCTATTTCCCTTTTCTTCATAAAATACCAACTTACTTTTGAATTGTACTGTTTTAGACATTCTACTTTTTGTTATGCACATCAGGTCATTAACAGATGGTTTTGTGTGCAATACAGCTTATCCTGTAAACAATAAACCCACTTTTAAAATTAACAACTTTTTTGTATAAACGTTATATTTATACATCAAAATGCTACATTTATATGTATAACGAAAAATTTAATGTACAAATTTGTACATCTTATATTCTAAACCATGGTTGTAATACTTGCTGTGGGTACTCAAGTGGTCGGCTACCTTGTAGCGAGTAATCAGCCTAGCAGGGAGTACTCGAATTTAGAATTCTTAGATATATATTCGAAATTGAATGTAAGGAATGTACGTAACTTTACTTGGTAATTTTAGTATTTTACTGGTCCCGATAAGTACCAATACCGAAATAAGCCAAAACAAAAACCGATACCACTCAAACCGATTTTTGACCGAGTTCGGTAACTGACCATGTAATCCAATTTTATAAACACTGTTCTTACCAGCTGTATACTTGCATAGTTAGCTCAACTAAACTTTTTCTAAGCCTATATAATGTATACAAAGGTCATATATACCTACCAAATTTTTGTATATATTTACCACTATATAATGTATCAAAATAAGTTGTAAGTATATCACTTTCCATATAATAATTCCAAATTCACATAAACCCTAATAATTAAAAAAAAATTAAAAAACAAAACTGAAAAATATGAAAACAAACCTTGGAATGAAAGGAAGAAGAAGAGGATGGAGTACGCTGTTGCCAGATTCTAACAGTTTTATCGCCGCCGCATGAAGCTAGCATGGCCGGAACACCACCGGTGCCGGTAGCCGGATTCCAAGAGAGGCCCCACACCCTGTCAGTATGACCTAGTAGGGTTTGAACTTCATTAAGTTGTAATCTATCTTCTTCTTCAAGTAGTAAAGTCATATTGTTTGACTGACGGAAAAGGGTGTTTGGATCGGAAAATGGTGGTTTGGGTTATCGCCGGAGATCGTGGCGGCGGGAGTGTGGTTGACTCGTGGGCTTTTATTTTGATTATTTTAGTAAATTATGTTTTTGGTATTACTAGTTTGATGAACGTTGCCGCGGGACACATTTTTTATACGACAAAGTTTTGGATACGAACAATATATAGTAGTATTAGTTTAATGCAAATACATTGATGTCAAATCTTAGAACCCAAATTTAAAAAAGGTAAAAGATATGAAATAATACTAAAAGTAACATATAAGAACAATAAAAATTATAGGGTGTATAAAAGCATAGAATTAAAAAGTACTATACTAACGCAAATAATGACACTCTGACGGCAGTGATATAATATAATGTCTTACTTTTAATGTTACATGAACGTATAACATTAGATGATGAAAAATATTATATATTATAAAACGTTATATATATAACCAAATGTCTAAAAAAAGTGAACGTAAATGTGTGAAAGTAGTTGGATAAAAACATAAGAACTCAAAAGTTTAGTGTCAAAACTAAAAATGAAATCTTTGATAAGGGCTAAAAGTTAAAAGATAAAAACAATAAAGGGTAAAAAGGAAATGAGTCAAAAGTAAAAAAGTGTTAAAGTTATATTATGATTGGGGTAAAAGTAAAAGTTAAAAGATAAAAACAATAAAGGGTAAAAAGGAAATGAGTCAAAAGTAAAAAAGTGTTAAAGTTATATTATGATTGGGGTAAAAGTAAAAGTTAAAAGATAAAAACAATAAAGGGTAAAAAGGAAATGAGTCAAAAGTAAAAAAGTGTTAAAGTTATATTATGATTGGGGTAAAAGTGAAAAGTTAAAGTTAGTATGTGCTTCAATAGCTTGTACCTTTCATGCTTAAAAGGCTTGTACATAGCATCTTGTACAAATCATATTAGTTTTTAGTATATATAAAAATTTTAGGGGGTTAAAACGAAAATTGGTTAAAATTTAAGGGGTTAAAACAAAATTTAGTTAAAGTTAGTATGTGCTTCAATAGCTTGTACCTTTCATGCTTAAAAGGCTTGTACATAGCATATTAGTTTTTAGTATATATAAAAATTTTAGGGGGTTAAAACGAAAATTGGTTAAAATTTAAGGGGTTAAAACGAAATTTAGTTAAAGTTAGTATGTGATTCAATAGCTTGTACCTTTCATGCTTAAAAGGCTTGTACATAGCATCTTGTACAAATCATATTAGTTTTTAGTATATATAAAAATTTTAGGGGGTTAAAACAAAAATTGGTTAAAATTTAAGGGGTTAAAACAAAAATTGGTTAAAATTTAAGGGGTTAAAACGAAATTTAGTTAAAGTTAGTATGTGATTCAATAGCTTGTACCTTTCATGCTTAAAAGGCTTGTACATAGCATATTAGTTTTTAGTATATATAAAAATTTTAGGGGGTTAAAACGAAAATTGGTTAAAATTTAAGGGGTTAAAACTAAATTGGTTAAAATTTAAGGGGTTAAAACGAAATTTAGTTAAAGTTAGTATGTGATTCAATAGCTTGTACCTTTCATGCTTAAAAGGCTTGTACATAGCATCTTGTACAAATCATATTAGTTTTTAGTATATATAAAAATTTTAGGGGGTTAAAACAAAAATTGGTTAAAATTTAAGGGGTTAAAACGAAATTTAGTTAAAGTTAGTATGTGATTCAATAGCTTGTACCTTTCATGCTTAAAAGGCTTGTACATAGCATCTTGTACAAATCATATTAGTTTTTAGTATATATAAAAATTTTAGGGGGTTAAAACGAAAATTGGTTAAAATTTAAGGGGTTAAAACGAAATTTAGTTAAAAATTTTAGGGGTTAAAACGAAAATTGGTTAAAATTTAAGGGGTTAAAACGAAATTTAGTTAAAGTTAGTATGTGCTTCAATAGCTTGTACCTTTCATGCTTAAAAGGCTTGTACATAGCATCTTGTACAAATCATATTAGTTTTTAGTATATATATATATATAATATATGAAAACGAAAACTTTAATGTGGAGTAAAAGTTAAAAAAATAGAAATTTTAGGGGTTAAAACGAAATTTGGTTAAAATTTAGGGGTTAAAACGAAAATTGGTTAAAATTTAAGGGGTTAAAACGAAATTTAGTTAAAGTTAGTATGTGCTTCAATAGCTTGTACCTTTCATGCTTAAAAGGCTTGTACATAGCATCTTGTACAAATCATATTAGTTTTTAGTATATATAAAAATTTTAGGGGGTTAAAACGAAAATTGGTTAAAATTTAAGGGGTTAAAACGAAATTTAGTTAAAGTTAGTATGTGATTCAATAGCTTGTACCTTTCATGCTTAAAAGGCTTGTACATAGCATCTTGTACAAATCATATTAGTTTTTAGTATATATATAAAAATTTTAGGGGGTTAAAACGAAAATTGGTTAAAATTTAAGGGGTTAAAACGAAATTTAGTTAAAGTTAGTATGTGCTTCAATAGCTTGTACCTTTCATACTTAAAAGGCTTGTACATAGCATATTGGTTTTTAGTATATATATATATATAATATATGAAAACGAAAACTTTAATGTGGAGTAAAAGTTAAAAAATAGAAATTTTAGGGGTTAAAACGAAATTTGGTTAAAATTTAGGGGGTTAAAAAGAAATTTGGTTAAGATTAGTATGTGCTTTAAAAGCTTGTACCTTTCATGCTTAAAAGACTTGTACATTGTACATATTAGTTTTTAGTATATCTAAAAATTTTAGGGGGTTAAAACGAAAATTGGTTAAAATTTAGGGGGTTAAAACGAAACTTGGTTAAAATTTAGGGGGTTAAAAAGAAATTTGGTTAAGATTAGCATGTGCTTTAAAAGCTTGTACCTTTCATGCATAAAAGACTTGTACATTATAAGTTGGTTTTTAGTATATATATAATAATATAAATTTTAGGGGGTTAAAAGAAAATTGGTAAAAATTTTAGGGGGTTAAAACGAAAATTGGTTAAAATTTAAGGGGTTAAAACGAAATTTAGTTAAAGTTAGTATGTGATTCAATAGCTTGTACCTTTCATGCTTAAAAGGCTTGTACATAGCATCTTGTACAAATCATATTAGTTTTTAGTATATATAAAAATTTTAGGGGTTAAAACGAAATTTAGTTAAAGTTAGTATGTGCTTCAATAGCTTGTACCTTTCATGCTTAAAAGGCTTGTACATAGCATCTTGTACAAATCATATTAGTTTTTAGTATATATAAAAATTTTAGGGGTTAAAACGAAATTTAGTTAAAGTTAGTATGTGCTTCAATAGCTTGTACCTTTCATGCTTAAAAGGCTTGTACATAGCATCTTGTACAAATCATATTAGTTTTTAGTATATATAAAAATTTTAGGGGTGTATATAAATCGGATCGTGTATATATATATATACTTTTCATTGGGATCCATACGAATCTTCTCTCAAAACCCACCCACCTACCGTCTTCTCCACCTCAAAATCAACCAAAAAAACCACTGTAAATCCACTTTTTTAGGGTTTCTTCATCATCCACACTTTATGAAGGTATGTCATGTGTTTTTTCTTTGTGATTCGTGTTTTTTTAGGATTTCTTTTTTTCTAGGGTTTCCCTTTTTTTAGGGTTTCACTGTTTTTTCAGGGTTTCTTCATCATCCAACGTTTATTTTGTTTAATTTATTTTGTAGAAATGAGAGAACCTAAAGAATTCAACGTTTATTATGATGGGATGTTCATGTTTCATCCTTTTCGCTATGTTGGCTACCAGTTAAGGACTTTGTATGCCCCAGAAATAGGGTATGAAGAGTTTGCTCACTATATAGAGACTGAAACAGGTTGTCCAGTTACTGGTCTTTATTTTGCTTTTCATGGTTGTGGAGTGGAGAACATGATGGCAATACGGTGTGATAAGGATTGTCAATCTTCCTTTGAGTGTCTCGATTCTTATGGTAAATTGAATGTTTATGTAGACCATTTTACTTTGGACTTAACTGAGTACGCCCACCATGCGCCAATGAATGATGATGAGGGTCAGGATGGTGAGGGTGAGGATGGTGAAGGGGAACATAATGGTGAGGATGGTTCAAGGGGAAGATAATATATATATATATATATATATATATATATATATATATATATATATATATATATATATATATATATATATATATATATATATATATATATATATATATATATATATATATATATATATATATATATATATATATATATATATATATATATATATATATATATATATATATATATATATATATATATATATATATATATATATATATATATATATATATATATATATATATATATATATATATATATATATATATATATATATATATATATATATATATATATATATATATATATATATATATATATATATATATATATATATATATATATATATATATATATATATATATATATATATATATATATATATATATATATATATATATATATATATATATATATATATATATATATATATATATATATATATATATATATATATATATATATATATATATATATATATATATATATATATATATATATATATATATATATATATATATATATATATATATATATATATATATATATATATATATATATATATATATATATATATATATATATATATATATATATATATATATATATATATATATATATATATATATATATATATATATATATATATATATATATATATATATATATATATATATATATATATATATATATATATATATATATATATATATATATATATATATATATATATATATATATATATATATATATATATATATATATATATATATATATATATATATATATATATATATATATATATATATATATATATATATATATATATATATATATATATATATATATATATATATATATATATATATATATATATATATATATATATATATATATATATATATATATATATATATATATATATATATATATATATATATATATATATATATATATATATATATATATATATATATATATATATATATATATATATATATATATATATATATATATATATATATATATATATATATATATATATATATATATATATATATATATATATATATATATATATATATATATATATATATATATATATATATATATATATATATATATATATATATATATATATATATATATATATATATATATATATATATATATATATATATATATATATATATATATATATATATATATATATATATATATATATATATATATATATATATATATATATATATATATATATATATATATATATATATATATATATATATATATATATATATATATATATATATATATATATATATATATATATATATATATATATATATATATATATACAAATGTATAATATATAAAACTTTGTATGCATGAAAATATAATATATATATGGGAATATATCAGGTGTATCCAATAGGATTGGGAAAATGATGTATGCCCAAATATCAGGAAAAAGTTAGATGGGATTAAGAATGGTAAGAGTGAGTGGATGGTCATTCATGCAGGTGGGAATAAGTTTGAAGTTAGGAACTATTCAAATGCTTACAGTGTAGATATAGATACAATGTCATGTAGTTGTAGGATGTGGGAGCTAAGTGGCATCCCTTGTGTGCATGCTGTGAATGCAATCTATAGGTTGAACAGAGAACCAAAAGATTACATATCATCTTGGTTTAGGCTGGACTTTTATAGACAAGCTTATAACAAGTATTTGAACCCTGTAGAAGGTATGAAAACATGGCCAGCTGCTGATCCCAATCTTAATATACCTTTTCCCCCTAAACCCAGAAAGATGCCAGGTAGGCCCTAAAAGAAAAGGATCAGGGCATCACATGAACCAAGAGTTGGCCAGAGCAGGGTGACAAAGCATGGAAGTGTAATGACTTGTCACAAGTGTTGGGAAGAAGGTCATAATACCAGGACATGCAAAAACCAAGAGAAACCAAGGCCTGCTCATATAAGAAAGTCAAATTGTAAGTATAAAAGCAAGTCTAATGTTCCCAACCAAACTGCAACTCAAACCAGTGCCCATACAAGTCAACCAAATCAGGATAACATGGCTGCCCATGATGAACATGAAACTGCAACTCAAGACAATGTAACTGCAAACCAAGAGAATGTCACTGCAACTCAAGAAAATGTCCCCACAAACCAGTGAGAGGGTTTTGAGACAAAGACTAGCAAACATGTCAAGGGACCAGGGGAAACACCTGATGATGCCATGGTGGTTGAGTAATCTGTTATTATGGTCTGTATTGTTAAGTAAAACTTCTCTTTTGATGAAAACTTGTTTAATTATGTATGTGCAGTGACACTAGCTAAATATGTGCAGATTATGGTCTTTTGGGAGCACATTGTATGTGCAGTGACACTAGTCTTTTGGTGAAAATTTGTATCATTTTGTATGCATTGCTATGAAATATCGTATGCAGTTATGACTGTGAATATATGTAGTCTTTTGGCCATTTTTTTTTGCAATGTCATGTTGGTAATTCATTTTTTTTTTTTTTTTTTTTTTTTTTTTTTTTTTTTTTTTTTTTTTTTTTTTTTTTTTTTTTTTTTTTTTTTTTTTTTTTTTTTTTTTTTTTTTTTTTTTTTTTTTTTTTTTTTTTTTTTTTTTTTTTTTTTTTTTTTTTTTTTTTTTTTTTTTTTTTTTTTTTTTTTTTTTTTTTTTTTTTTTTTTTTTTTTTTTTTTTTTTTTTTTTTTTTTTTTTTTTTTTTTTTTTTTTTTTTTTTTTTTTTTTTTTTTTTTTTTTTTTTTTTTTTTTTTTTTTTTTTTTTTTTTTTTTTTTTTTTTTTTTTTTTTTTTTTTTTTTTTTTTTTTTTTTTTTTTTTTTTTTTTTTTTTTTTTTTTTTTTTTTATTTAATTTCATTATTGGTTCTATGTTATTTGTTAGTACAAAACATAATGTGTAGGTTGGTCAGTTGTTTAAATCACATAATCAGTTAAGGGAATGCTTATCTTATTATGGGCTTGCCAATGGGTACTCAATCTGGTTTGAAAGGTCTTGCAAAGATAGCATGATAGCTAGATGTGGCACTAGGCCAGGTAGACCCCTCAAGGATCCATCTTTAGGAAAACAGAGGAAGGCTAAGAGATTTCCAGTTTACGTGTTATGCTACTTGGATGAAAAGTAGGATTCAAGAGTGGTTGTAGGAAAGTAGTTGCTTTGGATGGTTGTTTTCTGAAGGGTAGCTGCAATGGGGAGCTTTTAAGTCTTGTGGGAAGGGATGGGAATAATCAGGTGTATCCAATAGGATTGGGAAAATGATGTATGCCCAAATATCAGGAAAAAGTTAGATGGGATTAAGAATGGTAAGAGTGAGTGGATGGTCATTCATGCAGGTGGGAATAAGTTTGAAGTTAGGAACTATTCAAATGCTTACAGTGTAGATATAGATACAATGTCATGTAGTTGTAGGATGTGGGAGCTAAGTGGCATCCCTTGTGTGCATGCTGTGAATGCAATCTATAGGTTGAACAGAGAACCAAAAGATTACATATCATCTTGGTTTAGGCTGGACTTTTATAGACAAGCTTATAACAAGTATTTGAACCCTGTAGAAGGTATGAAAACATGGCCAGCTGCTGATCCCAATCTTAATATACCTTTGCCCCCTAAACCTAGAAAGATGCCAGGTAGGCCCAAAAAGAAAAGGATCAGGGCATCACATGAACCAAGAGTTGGCCAGAGCAGGGTGACAAAGCATGGAAGTGTAATGACTTGTCACAAGTGTTGGGAAGAAGGTCATAATACCAGGACATGCAAAAACCAAGAGAAACCAAGGCCTGCTCATATAAGAAAGTCAAATTGTAAGTATAAAAGCAAGTCTAATGTTCCCAACCAAACTGCAACTCAAACCAGTGCCCATACAAGTCAACCAAATCAGGATAACATGGCTGCCCATGATGAACATGAAACTGCAACTCAAGACAATGTAACTGCAAACCAAGAGAATGTCACTGCAACTCAAGAAAATGTCCCCACAAACCAGTGAGAGGGTTTTGAGACAAAGACTAGCCAAACATGTCAAGGGACCAGGGGAAACACCTGATGATGCCATGGTGGTTGAGTAATCTGTTATTATGGTCTGTATTGTTAAGTAAAACTTCTCTTTTGATGAAAACTGTTTAATTATGTATGTGCAGTGACACTAGCTAAATATGTGCAGATTATGGTCTTTTGGGAGCACATTGTATGTGCAGTGACACTAGTCTTTTGGTGAAAATTTGTATCATTTTGTATGCATTGCTATGAAATATCGTATGCAGTTATGACTGTGAATATATGTAGTCTTTTGGCCATTTTTTTTTGCAATGTCATGTCTAAACTTGGTAATATCATTCCATTAGACAAACTTGGTAATATCATTCCATTAGACAAACCAGTACAAAGGTTTATGAAACCAAAACATTACAATTCATGATGAGAAATACATAGCAGTCTACTCATTCTTCATTTGCAATCAACAAATTAACAAGTACAAATATTACAACACATAGCAATGACACAACCCCAATCAACAAATAAAAGACTTTATCAAAGACATTCAATTTTGACTTCAAACCAGTCAACTCATTCTTCACTTGCAACAATTCATTGCTTGAATCACATTCTTCAAAACCCAACCAATTTCCTTGTGAATGGAGATTAAACAACAACTCCTTATAGTATACACTTGTTATCTCTTCATCTATAAAGAAAAAACTTGTACAAGAAGCACTTTTCACCTGAATCGGTTAGTAATACTAGAAATCAGTGAATGATTTCAATTACGAGTAGAAAAGCATAATATTAAAGGAAAAGACTTACTTTAGGGCATTTTACGAATCTCCTACCAGGATTTTTCCTAATCCAAGCTGTGAGGATGGGTATCTTCTCACCACATTTACAACACATATACGAAGCAGCTTTGTTAATGGAAGAAGAAGAAGATGAAGCAGCCATTGAAGGAGGAAGGAAGAAGAAAATGGGGAAAGGGGGAAGAAAAGGGGCGGGAAAAGAGAGAGAGAAAGAAGCGGGAGTATAATTGTGTGAAAAGGGAGGGAAATACTGATTTTATAGCCAATATAATGTATTACGTGGCAGCTGACATGGATAAGTTTAGGCACAACCGGTTACTTTTCAATGGTAACCGGTAACATACATACTATAGACGAAAATACGTAGTTTGTTACATTTCATAAACGTTTTTCTAGTTAGTTACATAACATAACCATTTTGGCATAGTTAGTTACATTCTCAGGTCATAACCCCTTATTTTTAAGCAGATCTTATAAATTTCATACACATCCCAAAACTACTGTAGTAATAGTTTAGGTTGATTAATTGTTTTTTATAATAAAATTTTAAATTTAAAAATTATTTGCCAAGTAAATTTGGATTTATTTATGTATTTGCATTGTATTATCTAATCTCTAACACACAACTTGATTTAGATTTTAGACTCGTATCAACTATATCATATATTAATTAATTTTTAAAAATAAAAACGAATTATTGAATATAATAAACAAAAAATTATAACTTCAAATATGAAAATATAATATAAAAACATAATAATTAAAATGCAAAGAATATGATTGAAAGAATATAATACTGAAAAATTAAAGAATTAAATGATAAAATTTCATCCAAAATGTTCAAATGAGCGTCAACTTTCTCGTTTCACTATTGCAGAAAAACTGACAAAATATAAGTGGTTTGAATTTAAGTTCAAACTCTACAAACCGCTTTTTTGATATAAAATTTCTGACTATATTTCATAACATTTGTTACTAAAATTTGTTTCCGGAATAGGTGAGGTGCTTGTACCTGAAGACTACCATGGGGAAAGCTGTTACGAATCTATTAGGGCATTGGCATTGGATGGAAGATAGGCGAGTGGTGGGCGTGACACCACGCTGGAACACCGCCGCCAACCTTCCACCACGAGTGGTGGCGTCAAATTGAGTGGTCAGACCACGCACCCCATATTCCATGGGAGCAACTTACGAGGCATCATTAATGGCTAGATTCCTTGTGATTTAACTTTTTTTAAGTTTACTTTTTTTAAATTGTAGTGAGTGGTCGGATACCAACAAAATTTGGATGAGTGGTGAGTGAGTGGTGGAGTTGAGGTGGCATAATGTGATTGGTTAGAAGTGAGTGGTAAAAAAGGAAGTGGGAGGTGGGATGCCATCCCTCTTAGTAACCGAGATTAATAATCCTTTTGAGACCAGGAGTAGGGTGAAACAAATGCATCGGTATTTTAGATTTGAACCAATTCATTGTTATTTTTGTAATGTTAACGTGACAATGTTTTGTTAGTTTTTAAAATTTCCTATACGCTTGGCTTTGTTCTCTATCATATGAAAGTTTCATGGGTACGAAAAATTCACAGGAAATTCTAGCCGTGGACAAACATCTTTCCTTAATTGCTAACTTAGATATCATCTTTCCGTTAACGGGTTAACCCACATAGGGGTGTTTGGGTGGCTTACAAATAGATTTTGCTGAATTTTCTCTCTATGAGAGCGAAAGATAATCACTTTTGTGCCAAACACTTTTTACACATTTAGATGTTTGGTTTTCATATCAGTTATTACAATATTTAGTAATTAAAATAATATATACAATGCTATCAAAATGATTGAAATTCAAACTAGACAGGTACACTATTTAGTTTTTACCATCAAATACTAAAAACTTGGATACAAAACCAAAGGCATGTAAGCTTTACAAAAGGTGCCATGTACAAAAAGAGGCCTAAAATTTCATCAAAAACTGACAATGCTTGAGATTGATGGCAAAGACCGATTTTAAGTTTAAACTACTACAAGCAACGCTGACTTGTTACAGTTAATTCCTTTCACAGTGTACGCCCTATCTTTACCTGTGCAAAATTTCAATCTATCAATCAAATTTCTTGACATCCATGAGTCTCCTATCCCACTCCTGTGAATCATACTCTTGTTCAAGAACGTCTTTTTCAGTAGTGTAAACAATCTGATCATCGCCAATTACAGTCCTCTCAGACATGTTTCGAGCACTGAGAATCTGTGTACATCATACAGGAGTGAGTTAATAATGCCAAAATCCAAAGAAACAGAAATTTAGAAAATAATGTCATATTCCGATTCTAAGATATGCATAACATCATAATTATTTAACGGATCAGTGAGTAGCAACAAGTAGCACGATAGACGGGTTAGTTAACGGATCAAAAAGAGTTCAGGTCAAAAACAGGTGACTTCCTAATATGGCAGAGGCGGATTGGGTAGACCAGTTATCACATTTTCTGCCCAGATCTTTAAACTTTTTTAATGAGAAAAGGTTATATGCATTAACAAAATAGACCTTGGGTGACTTTTAACCCGTTCAAGGTTCATCCAATCTGGCATCTTCCTCCATGTAGCTACATGGTTTGGTATGACCCGTTTGAGATAAAACACTGCCCCTATCGACCCTTTCACAAGTAAATGAAATTATATGGCATCTCTACATGCGATGATCAGTAGATACTCCAATCAAAGCATATAAATTTTGACCCCATAATTAATTGATCATGAATATTTAGCTCATATAAAGTTAATGTAAGGAATAACCCTTAATACATACCTTTCGCCTGAGAGAGACATCTGCCAATTCAAGTGTTGCTCTTGCACGCAGCTCTCTAGCTCTGTTCCGCTTTTCTATTTCAGCATTTGTTTTTCGAATAAAATACCATCGTACCAAAGGTATAACAAAAAAGGAGGCAGCATAGATCTGTGCAAGTTCATCATGTTAATCAGTTAGTATGGTTAAAATGTAATATTGTATTAGAGTTTAAAACTATAAGATGTTTGACTCTTCTTTATACTGGAAAATCAGTTCAATATCACACAGATTTAATATCGGCATTTGTGAAATGGTAAAACTAACTATAGTTAGTTGTTGCCAAAGTTACATCTTGGAAAAAAATGGAGCATACTATATAGGTAGTAAGAAACAGGTGAGTTGGGTAACAGATCATAAAGGTTAAAAATTAAAAGCTTCTAGTTGGGTTGACCTGCCAACACTTTGATAGACAAGTGGCTATTACTATATTATATAAAAGTACAAAAAAGAGTATAAGCATTTAGAGTAGTCTTGAAGAGACTGTAAACACTTGATATGCTTTGGGGACTATCGAATAGTTTCCATTTGGCAACAAAATTTATTTACCCCTTTGACACGTGTACAACAAAACACCATCCATATTAAATTATATATAAATGGGTTGAGATTGCTGTCACATACCTGAAGAAGAGGGAAGATTTTAATTACAAATGAAATGAATCCGTTTGGTTCGGTGATCGTCAAATCCCTTGAAATACAGTCATAGAGAAATAGTTAGAGACTTGAAGAAGAAGAAGAATTACGGATATTATATAAGATTTATTTTGAACGTACTTCAGCATGGCACCAAGACAATCACCCCAAAGAGATTAAGTCCGCCCAAACCACCAACCACAGTCCTCTCTGAATCGCTAATTTTGCTGCATGATGAGAGCCAACAAATCTCAAAAGGCTAGATGAAACAAAATAATACTGGTGGCAATTTAAACCCATTTACTTACGAACAAGTCAACTGTGATTGTGTTTTATCTCAAACAGGTGAAATAAAAAAAACTTAGCTCCTAAATTAGTTTACTCAAAAGAATTTGATTATTATTCTAATAATATTGTTTTTGTTATTATAACTAACACATTCATTATCCTACAAAACGACAAAATAGTGTTTGCATGTCAAGCCAACCCGACCAGGCTGTTTCAACCAGTACATAAATGATTAGTTTCAAACTGAAACCTTTTCCATACGCTAACCAACCTGCCCATCTTGCAACTAAGCCACCTCCACAAAATATGGAAGGAATTAAATAATAATACATTATAAGACCTGAAAGTCCATTTTTTTTCCTTTATGAAATTAGTGCCTCCAACCCGTTCACTAAACTGTCTACCCAACTCTTTCTTTTTATCCCTTTCTGAAGCAGCTGTACGTTGAAGTGATGGAAAGCGATACAAGATATTCCCCTGAACAAAGAGATGAGACTTAGACCAGCAATAAAACAATTCTAAAAATCTTACTGTAATTTTAATCCATGAAACCTACAGAACCATTAATTTATTGAAAATTAGACATTTGATATGATATAATTATTGTAATCAATGTTGACCCACTAGACTTAAAATTAAATTAAAAAAGTAATTCTTTTTTCAAAACAAAGTGTCACGACTACCCAGCCTGCATATTATGCCACCTTTACTATAAGATACACGATGGGATAAAGAAAACATACACAATTAAACGAATATAAGTTGAATGGCACAGTTGTAAATGAAATTCTGTTTATTTCAAAATTCAAACGAAAATACAGTTAAATGATTATTCATTGATAAACATACCTCTTCATCCACTTGTGGTTGACCATTGAAACGCAGAAGAACAGGTAATATGTATGAGTCATCATCCTGTAGCAAAATTAATCAAATAATTTTTTTAAAATGGAAAAGCTTGAATAACTTGCATATAACCACCCTATGACATATAGCTTGATCAATAATCAACAAATAAGTTTTTACTTTTTTGATTTAAACAGAAAATAATGTCACAAAATTGATAAAAATGAAAAAGTTAAATTATTACTGAAATTATATAAAAACTTTATACTCAACCTGACACACTAACTATTTATACAAATTTAGCTTCTTTCAGAAAAAGGCGTTTCGGGTCAACCTGACTCGAATGATTGCAAGTACTATCCCATCCAATTCAGCACCACGCACAATATATTTGTTCTGTTTGATATTATTCCTATAGTAAAATAAAAGTTGTACCGTCCTCTGTGCAGTTTCTACATCAAGATATGGAGTAAGTTCCTCTGCTGTAACAACACCGCCATTTGATCCAATGTACTGACCAATCTGCAATAAAGTGATAATATACTGTTATTAGATTACCGGTGTAAAATACAAGCATGAAAAAAGAAAATCAAAATACAGATGTACATAATAGAAGAAAAAGATGAACCTTATACAGTAATGCAAAACTGTGAAAGCACAACCAAGATATACATATAGGCTATATCAAAGAGTTCAAAGACAAATCATTAAAAGCAATTGACAACTAAGTTAGAGCTCAATTATTACCAGCTTCCACCTTGCTTCTTCAATACTTTCATTTGGATCACCATCACCAAACACAAAAGAAAAGACCTACAAAACATTCAATTAATGTACTAGTTGATTGTTTACGTCAGCAAATAATTAGCATACAAAATTACTATTCTGAGCTTACAGGTTCAATGAAACTCATTCCACTATTTCCATATCGATCTCGCTGCCTTCGATGATAATATGGATCCCAATACCTAAAAAAGAAGTACTACTTTCATATCACTTTTCTTTGACATGATTTTCTATAGTTAACATGAACAGAAATTACAAATAGGTAGATATCAAAAAACTTACCAGAACAACTCAGATCGACTAGGATACAAATCAAGTAGTGAACCAAAAGAAATTCTTCTGCTTCTCTTCCGATCATCTTTATCACTGTAATTATCAGAAATATGTAAACCGTCTATATTACGAATCTACAGATAAACTCTTTTACCTAATTCAGATATAAAATAAGAATGTACTTAATAATATCAAAAACGTATGAAGAGTATAACCAATCACCTACAACTTGTAAGAATAGCAATGATTGCAGTAAAAACAATAAGGATGGAAGCAATTAATGCTGTTCCAAAAGTAACTCTGACCAAGTATTCAGCAACAGACTGAAAAAAATCACATTTGGATTCAAATCATAAGGAATTTGGACCTCATATTGATACCTAATTAGCATCATATACGAACAACACTTAAGAGATCAGACTATATACCTTTGTCTTCTCAAGATAAGGCTCTGTTCTTATCCGAAGTGACCTAGCTGCAAGCTTTGAACGATAATCTTTTGGAAACACATAAAGAATATCACCTTTATCTGAAACCTGCTTAAATGATACTGAAAGTTATTGCACTTACTACATCATAAGAAAACTACAATGAGCAACCTAGATGATATCTCCATGTATGTTTGTTTCAGTAACAAGGTTAACTCTAAAGATGTTTAGCATGTCAAAAATAAAAGTTATAAAAAACTTTATTTCACTGAGGAGAACAAAGAATGTGCATACAGATGAAACCCAAAAGTGACAATCTTCATGAAGCTAACAGTCCACTATATATATCCCAACATCGCCATGAAATGTTTTCAGATGTTCAGTATTAATTGCAACATGTAAGCCAACATTGTCTCATAACATAAGTAACACCATTCCACAAACAAAAGAAACATGCTAACCTTGTGTATTTTCCCTCAAAGCAAATATTGTTGGAAATTATAATTCGTTTAAGACTTGAAGGGTGTAAAGTGTAAATGGCAGAAAAGGAAACGGTGGCAACCATTACAAAGCATCGTATCTGTTCAGAAAAGAGGCCAACAGTTTTGGGCCTCACACAGCAAAGGACACGACGATTCAAGAAGGCATACCCGTTCGTGAAGCAACGTGATGGTTAGAGAATAACCGCCAAAATAACTAGTATAAATAGAAGTAGATTTCATTCAGTTTCGTATCCAACTTTGTAATCAAATCGTTACAGTGATTGTAAACATATTTGATTCAATATAATTGTGTGATTCAATTATACACTTTATTCTTCAATTCAATAATCATACCTGGGCAACAATGGTATCAGAGCCGATGGCTCCTAAGAATTTCAAGATTTTGCTTCCGATTTTGGTTAGTGAGGGTCATCTTCTGTTCGTTCGGGATTGGCGGAAAAAAAACAGAGCATCGGTGGTGCGATGCAATAAGGAAAGTGAGAAGGGTTGTAGGCCTTGGGCCTGTTCGTGATGAACAAAAACCATAATTACCTTTTTCGTTATTACATACTTTCGATCGTGAGGGTCGTTTATGGGTCGTTTCTTCGTTCAAGCATAAGATACGGGAACAGAGTGCAACATGCTTTTTCGAAAGGATCGATATTTGGTTCCATTCGGGAAGGACAAAGAAACATATGGCTGTTTTTTTTTTGATAAACAGCAACCAGAAGGCGAAACAATTAATCGAGTGACTCGATTACGAAGAACAAGAAAACAGGGACGATTGGTTGTTGTTCGCGGTGTGAAGCCACGAACAGGGGGCAACATTTTTTTCTTAAAAAGAAGACTAGGAACAAAGATTGTTATGGGTTTGTTTTGATTGTGATAATCAAGCAAACAAAGGGAAGAACTGTTGTGAAAACAATTGAAACAACAAAAGGAACGAGAGGTTCTTTTGAGGAAAAATTAAAGGAAGGAGAAGGAACAAACGGCAGTGAGTGCCATTGATTAAAAAGATCGAGAAGAAGAAAAAAAAAGGGGCAGCAGTCTACAACAACAATTTTTCAAATTCCCAAAATTTCGTGTGATACGAAATGACGTGTGATGGATACAAATGTGAAGGACGTGTTGTGAGAAGCAACCGCAGATAAGTTTAACGTGTGAGACTTTCATGTGAAGACAATTGATCATGCGATGTGATCAAACCGCGAAGCAGTATCCAAAGGAAAAGAAGATTGGTGTGAAGCCAAACAATCAAGAGGTTCGTGTGATATGAACCAAAGATACAAGATCGTGTGACGCGATCAACACAAAACCGCGTGATGCGGAAAAGTAACCTGTGATGGGTGGATTGACAAGATTCAGTGATTGGATCAAGTCATCAAGTTAAAGCAACGACCGTGTGATGCGGGAAATAACCTGTGAAGGGTGTAGTTAATTCAGTGACTGAATTATAAGGAAACACGTGTGATGTGGTTTCATTCCGTGAAGGATCAAAATTCTGTGAGAGAATTAAAGGTTGTGTGAAATAACCAAGTATACCGTGAAGGATGGTTCGTGATGAACAAGGTCAGTGACTGATCAAAATGCAAATGGTGTGATGCCAAGTGGTGAGAAACCAGAAAACAAGTTTGTGTGAAGCATACTCGTTTGAAGCAAGTTTGTGT
This sequence comes from Erigeron breviscapus, assembly GCA_034093135.1. Taxonomy (NCBI): domain Eukaryota; kingdom Viridiplantae; phylum Streptophyta; class Magnoliopsida; order Asterales; family Asteraceae; genus Erigeron; species Erigeron breviscapus. Next base: position 103,777,316 of record CM067169.1, on the reverse strand, counting down.
GAAGCAAACTCGTGTGAAGCAAAAAAAAAATTTGTGTGACGCAAATTTGTGTGAAGAAAAGTTCGTGAGGAACAAAAGATGGTGTGACGTCATCAAAGAATTATGGAAGACAAAGTTTGTACTGCAAGTCGAGAAGATTTGGGTCAAGCAAGAGAATAGGCGTGATGCAAAGACAGATGGATATCTGAAGATTAGAAGAGCAAGTCTAAAACAATTAGGGGGGAGAATGTTGGAATTTGTAATTGATTTAAGACTTGAAGGATATAAAGTGTAAATAAAGGAAAAAGAAACATTGTGTCTGTTAAGAAAAAGGGCCAACGGTTTGGGCCTCTCACAACAGAACGACACGATGGTTCAAGGAGGCACCACGTTTGTGAAGCAATGCAACGCTTTAGAGATAACCTCCAATTGTAATTGTATAAATAGATTAGAATGTTTCAGTTTTATGTATCCTCTTTTGTACAAACGATAGTGATTATTGTTTAATTATTATGGAATCAATTCTTGCAAATTCTTGTTAATTCGATCTTGTGGAGTCATTCCTGTGATCTCAACAAATATTAGGGAAGCATGTACGATGTTTGGCATAGTTGAAACCTTTGACGAATACTAATCATAACTATTTATACACAACTACCATTGCAATGTTGATGGAGTAGAGACGTAACGATTAAAACAGATGCAGCACGGAGTCGGCTCAAAATATAAGGATTTCTTAGGCCTCTCCCTATCCTGACGCCGTCATCACCTCGTCTTGACTACCATCAGCTATCTCTCTCCAAGACACAACCAAGAACTACCCCCTCCCTATCATACCCTCATCTTCACCTTATCCTCAATTAAAATATTATAAACCCCCACACACATACACTCTCTCTCCTCATCCCGAAATATAAAATAAATAAAATCATACACACATAAATTGCCTTCAGGCCCACTTTTGCTCGTCCAATGCTTTCTAAAACATTGGACGTTAGATAAGATGAGTAAAATGATGAGATCCTTCCTACCATGTTCTCGTCATAGATGATGAAGGGGTTATGACCTAAGATAAAAGGGATAATGACCTGTGAGTGTAGCTAACTAAGCCAAAATGTCTATGTAATGTAACCATCTTTAAAGTCGTCTATGCAATGCAACGAAAAACGTATTTGTGTCTATGTGATGTATGTAACCGGCTAAGCTACCAGTAGCAGGTCACTACTTTAAAAATATTCTAACTTTTATCCCATGTGGCACTTTGACTCAGCTTCTGCTCATATTTCTCCACCACCGCCTGTAACAAAATCACCATCATCATACGATAACAATAACAATGATAAACCCCCATTTTCATCCATTTCTTCTTCTGGTGGTGGTGGTTTTAAGAAGAAATCCCAAAACGACGCCGTTTCACCATCACCGCCTACTAAAACAAAATCACCTTCATCATCATCATCCTCATCACAACAACAACAATGTTCCTCATCACAACAACAACAATGTTCCTGAATCAAACCACCGTGATATTGATATCTTGGACCACTCCTTTAATTAACCCACAAATATCTTGGACCCACCGTGATTTTTCATACTTAATTTTTTAACTTCGATCAAAATTAACCCACAAATATCTTGGACCACTCCTTTAAATCGAAAGCTAAGAACATACCAGAGATTAAAGCCGCCGCCTTTCAGTTGATGTTTCCGAAAACCGGAAAGAAAAAACCTAGTAATGGGTTTGGTAACTCGGAATCACCGAGAGAAATAGTAGAGGTGGGTTCATGCTCTATTTCTGAGTCATGTGCTAACGTGTTCACAAGGTGTTTAGTAGCTTTTCACGATGCCGAATGATGGTAGTTAGTAGCTTTTTAAAAAGGATTTTCTTTCCACACCCAATTGCAACAAACATATATGTTTCTCACCGATTCAATTGAATTCAAGTCTGATGTGATTTGATGAATCACTTGATTGAGTTATTAATATTATTATAATATACGAATTTATGATGGATAAGTTGAATTTTGGGGCATTAGGGGTTTTTGAATTAAAATGGCAACGTGAGGGAGAGACTAGAAGTGTGAAGAAGAAAGAGATAACTGTGAAGAAGAAAGGGTGATATTTGTAACCTTTTTTACACATGATTGATTTACATATATGGGATTGAAAGAGTATGATACTAATGAATCTGGGTCAAAGCTCCACCTCAGCAAGCCATGTATTATAAAAATAAAAGGAAAAAAATTGGTGACCGGTAACCTATAGATTAGCCGGTTACATACATCACATAGACACAAATACGTTTTTCGTTGCATTGCATAGACGACTTTAAAGATGGTTACATTACATAGACATTTTGGCTTAGTTAGCTACACTCACAGGTCATTATCCCAAGATAAAATGACCGTCCTTAGAAAACGTACAAGTCTTTAAATCCAAGAACAAATCATTAGAACCAACTCTGACCTAAGTTACAATTCTAACTAAAGAAGACATGAAGTTGACCCTTCTTAGACTTAACGAAAACAAGAACCGAAACTATAAGAGGCCATTACAATCTATTATTTCTGTTTTCTATTTACACGATGTCTGGGATTGCATTTCGGGAGAGATTGTCCGATTATAGCATTTGAAAAACGCATATAATCAGAATTTAATGTTTAGCAAACCGCTTGGAAAAAAACTCATCACTCACACCAAGAGAAAAAAACACATAAGTGACATAACATGCTTCTTTCAAAACGCAATTTTACACTAGCCAAAATCTGTCTTGAAAACGCAATCCCACCCACAGCTACTAAACATCTACAGTTATTCACTCAATTCCATTCCATATCTAAATTAAATAATTACGAAGCCTTATTGTGTCCACCACCACCACTAAATCATAGTATACAATTCTCAAAAACATTATCAACACATTTCTCCACACGCGAACAAACACATAGCACAAAATCAAATCATACAAAATTACAAAAACAAAAATAATCAAATAATTGTATATATATATATACACACCTGTAAAAAGCCATTAGTATCAGCAGCAATTGCCTGTAACGCTTTTTGAGCTTCAATCAACTTAATCCAGCCTTCCTTGCCACGTCACCAACAGTCACTCTCCTTCCATAACTATCCACAGCTTCCATCGTCCGTTTCCGTACATCCGTCGGTAACTTATCGCTCTCGATTATCCTCCCGGAGCTAACCTTATCTTCCACAGTCGCTTCCACATCAAAACTAGCCCTAATTTCCGTACAGAAATTCCTACCTTTACTACTACGACTACTAAAACCATTAGTTATATAATAACTGTTTGGATGTTAGTTTCAGAGATTTAGTGGTATGAGAAATGTGCTGATTTTGAAGCTTAATTGTTGAATTGGCGGGAAGTTTTAAAGTGTAGTGATAGTAGGGTTTAGGTGTGATTTTGAAGCATGTTGAAATTGATGCCATTAAAGTACGTAATTTAAAAAAGAAGGTAAATTTGATTTTACTGGTTTTGAAAAGGTTAAAAAAGATGACATGAGGGTGATTTTAGGTATTTTATAGTGACGAATTGGGACAAGCGGATGATAATGATTCATGATTCATCATCAGGAACTAAATATCATTTTTGTAAAAGAAATATATAATAAAATAAAAATTATTTTCAAAACATACCATTCTAATTTACTTCTAAACTAGTATATAACCCCCGCGCGTTGCGGCGGGGTTCAACACTTGCAGGTCGTATGTATTGGCATTCATATATACATGTCGTTGGTAGTGCAAGCAGGAAACTTTGAAGATCCATACACTTATAACAACTATGTTACTGACACTACGCATATGACGAAGAAATCCTTTGACCAGCCTTTTAGTCTACCTGGTAGTATTTGTGCCTATCACATTAAACATACCGTCGAGTGTCAACCATCGCAAATTTCACCACATTTTTTAAGACTGTTAATGACACTGAATTTACGTCTATGTATATGTTGGAGTGCCTTGACTGGATGGCTATCAACATCTGAAAAGTCAATACCTAGTCTTGCATTCATTAAAACACCTGTAACTTCAAAAGTCATGATCCAAACATCCCATGGTTAGTTATCCATGTTAATTCCTCTATTGCCTTTACTATATCTATCAATGAATTATGTTTAAAAAAATAAAAAATAAAAAATAAATAAATTTAGATCCTATACAATTGATACTAAAGGTGCCATTGTCCTTTTATATTTATTATATATATGACAAATGAAAATTTGTCAACCTTGATTAATGTAAAAGTATGGACAAAAAGTGTATCTGGGTGCTTTACCAAACATCACCCGTTCCGACCTGTTAGCAACCTAGGCGAACCACCCATTTGGTGACTCTTCCAAGAGCCATAAGAATCCAAGAGACTGCCAGCAGCCTTTTGGGGAAGGTCATAGCTTTACACAGAACAACATGCTTATTTGCAAGTTGTGCCCTGAGAATTCAACTAAACTTGGTGACCTTTTCAGCAGCTGCAATACGTAATTTCGCTTCGTTATCCCCAAGCAACCTCACATACGCTGGAACCAAATCTGTCATATGACAATCAGACAGACATTAAAGCAGTTAACAATGAAAAATTTACAAATAATCCGAAAATATGATGACATAGATCACATAATTTGAAATAAATAATTCCACTACAGATTCTCAACTGTTAAAAAGATTTGAACATAGTTGGTAAGTTAGTACAACGGATTGCCAACCATATAGCAATCACGCCAACACTTATCCTGATATAAGAGAAACGATTCATCGTAAATACGTCAGAGTACTACGTGGATTATACATTATAAAAAATCAGCAATTATAAATTAATAATGTAGGTCTATGGGAATATATAAAAGCAATGCTAGCTTAATACTAATCTTACATAAGGCAGAACAACAAAAAAACAAATAATCTGTATAAGATTTTAATTATAAATAGCTAAAATAATATGTAAAAAGTGGTTGCTGACTGAAATCAAATTTGCATATATCACATATCCAATTCAGATCCTAAATAACTAAAACATATTGCAGTATTGCTTTTAAGAGGTATCCTTATATCAAATTTGTATATCGCATATCCAATTCAGATTACACTTTTTTTTTTCTTCTTTCACTCAGACAATTCACCGAACAGCAGGCGTTTATTAACAAAAATAACTTTCACTTCATTCTTAATTGACCACAATTTGAAACCTACAGTACGCATCTTCTCAAACCAAGCCATAAACATTTTATTATGTAACTGGAGTTTACATCCTCTAATTATCAAAAACTAAAAAGCATGAATTGTAGGTTACTAACCATTCACCAGAGAAGAATTCTTTTCTTAAAAGAGAATATAGAACAATCCCAATAGCAAGCTGTTTGAAAAGAAAACTATGAAGTTAAAAATTAGTGAAAAATCACTTGAATCCATAACCACCATCGTCCCCGTTGTGTTCCAGTAGTCTATGGGCGTATGGCGTCCCTTTTTCCACCATCTACAATCAACTATATCAATTTCCAATCTATCAAATTCGGAATTCACAAACCCTAATTTAGAAAACTCAGATAAACATATATACATGCTAAAAGGGAAGTACATTATGCTCATAGTTGCTGGAGGTTGTTAGTTTTGTATTGTTGTATATGAAATCTTGTGAATCTAAATTAGTTGATATAAAATATATGCATATATTGATAGAAGAGTTGTAGTGTGCTTGTTACATCAACAACTGTTACATATATCATTGTTGTTTTACAAAAATATGGCCTAGTGGTAGTTACAAAAGTATGTCTTCTTCAGGCAGTCTTAATGTACAAAAGTGATGCATTCCATCATTATTTTAAAATACCAACCTGACGATACATGTGAATATGCGTTACAACTATTCTAGCTATCCTTAATGAATATAGTCACCCAAGTGCTTGTTTGTAACAGATCGATTGACAGAAAACCTTTCAAGTATAGTAATATGACAAACCTAAAAGACTTGCCACCATAAAAGGATAAGTTGACTGAAATGAAGATTAACCGAAACCTACTTTCTTTCACTTTAAAAATCGCTTGGAATCGAAGGTTATGTTTGTTATCTAGCTTTACTGAAGTCTGAAAAGTGTAGCCATGGTTCAACTTCATCGCTTGATCTATTAAGCTAATCCGACATCATAAGGCAATAATTAAATGCGACCACAGATAAGAAGACTTGGCAACCAAAACAGATACCGTATTTTTATCTTCTTGTGTGACTGAAAGATGAGAGCTTTTAAGACCTTAGACTTACATGGGCTGGGGGAATCAGCTTTCCAGTTCCACGAAGCCAATCAAGCGGTATTGTCCCAAAGCTGTTAATTATGATCTGCTATTACTTTACCTGCTGCCATATGGAAGTATTTTACTAAAAATTATGGATTTACAATAATGAATACTTCCTCAGAGTAAAAAAAATAAACTCGTGTATATAAACAGAGGCATCCTTACCTGATCAGATAATACTCTATAGACATTAAAATCGTGGTAGAAAGATCGCCCTTTGCTGCCGCAGTAATCTGATGCTTGTGCCAAATATAACGCCACTCGTAACCACATAGGCCATTTAAGAGGTCAAACACCTGCAAGAACTTCTAGTTTTACTTCAACCTGTTTGTAATATCAAAATGTCTTTGTAAGTCACATATTCTACAATTTCTATCATCAATTTATTCAGGCTATAAGGAACCTGGTAAACTCCTTAGGTGACCCTAAAGACATGTTACAACCATTTAGAGCTTAATTTCCATTGACAAAACTTAAATCATTACAAAATTCGCAGAAGTCATTCGAGCAAGTTATATACATCATTATTTATCATTTAGTTGATAAAAATACTATATCATGACTAACTAATCATACGACCTGAACGTATACAAAATGGGTGAGGTATCGAACCAAAGGTAGAGTACACGGTCCAAATAGCTTATTTCCATATGAGTAAACTCATGAGTTTAACGAACTCAGTTAGTAGTTGTGAGTTTTGTACAATTGGTTGTTAGTGTTATTAAAAACACAAAGGGGGTTGTTCTTAAATCATAATCTTCAAATATATACCAATTTTCCATACCACAATAACCTCAAAAGTTGGAAAAACTCAAATTAAAAAATTCAACATTTTTCAAGAGAAACAACAATAAAATTATCTCAATTCAAGATATACCCTTTTCAATTTAAAAAAAAAAAAAAAAAAAAAAAAAAAAAAAAAAAAAAAAAAAAAAAAAAAAAAAAAAAAAGAAAAAAAAAACCTAACCTCATCGTCTTCATCATGTAGTGGTTCATCAGTGGTAGCGGTAGCGTTGTCGTCGTCAAATTTAGAATTTAAAAACCGTAATTAAAACCCCCAAAATATAATATATATATATATATATCACAAACATACATAACTTTGATATTTTTATATATATATATATATATATATATATATATATATATATATATATATATATATATATATATATATATATATATATATATATATATATATATATATATATATATATATATATATATATATATATATATATATATATATATATATATATATATATATATATATATATATATATATATATATATATATATATATATATATATATATATATATATATATATATATATATATATATATATATATATATATATATATATATATATATATATATATATATATATATATATATATATATATATATATATATATATATATATATATATATATATATATATATATATATATATATATATATATATATATATATATATATATATATATATATATATATATATATATATATATATATATATATATATATATATATATATATATATATATATATATATATATATATATATATATATATATATATATATATATATATATATATATATATATATATATATATATATATATATATATATATATATATATATATATATATATATATATATATATATATATATATATATATATATATATATATATATATATATATATATATATATATATATATATATATATATATATATATATATATATATATATATATATATATATATATATATATATATATATATATATATATATATATATATATATATATATATATATATATATATATATATATATATATATATATATATATATATATATATATATATATATATATATATATATATATATATATATATATATATATATATATATATATATATATATATATATATATATATATATATATATATATATATATATATATATATATATATATATATATATATATATATATATATATATATATATATATATATATATATATATATATATATATATATATATATATATATATATATATATATATATATATATATATATATATATATATATATATATATATATATATATATATATATATATATATATATATATATATATATATATATATATATATATATATATATATATATATATATATATATATATATATATATATATATATATATATATATATATATATATATATATATATATATATATATATATATATATATATATATATATATATATATATATATATATATATATATATATATATATATATATATATATATATATATATATATATATATATATATATATATATATATATATATATATATATATATATATATATATATATATATATATATATATATATATATATATATATATATATATATATATATATATATATATATATATATATATATATATATATATATATATATATATATATATATATATATATATATATATATATATATATATATATATATATATATATATATATATATATATATATATATATATATATATATATATATATCAAGATGAGTTGCGAGGTATGTTGTTTTGTAATCACTCTTTGATTAAAACTGATGGTGCACTATCTATATATCATGTTACCGATATTGTTGAAAGGAAATATGGGGGCAAAAAAAAGGTTGTATATTGTATGAGTAATGATGCACTTGAATGTGATATCCATTGTTCTTGTCATTTGTTTGAGTTTCGAGGAATTGTTTGTAAGCATATGGTGAAAGTGTTGATTGAGAAAGAAGTTCAAGAAATTCCTTCACGTTATATTTTGTCTCGATGGAGGAAAGATGTGAAACATAGTCACTACTTTGTGAGAAATTGTTATGAAGATTTGAAGAGTGGGGAGCAAGTTAAAAAAATTGATCACTTATGTGCTAACTTTTACGAACTTGCACAGATTGCCAATTCGCAAGAAAAGTATAACTACTTGATGAAATGTATAAACATAGCAAAAGATAAGCTAAATGATGATTCAAATTGGGTTGGTAGCAATGTAACTTTGATTTCTGAAGATGTTCATCATATGCACGACTCGACTAAAAAATTGTTAGAACCCATCAAAGTGAGTAGTAAAGGTCGTCCGCCATCAAAAAGAAAACAATCCAGAGTGGAAAAAATTGTGACGAAAAAAAGAAAGAAAAATGTATTTTTATATCCATGTATTCTTGTTATCTTTAAGTTCTACCTGTTTCATATTACATCATTAATTAGTTTATCTAATGCAGGTGAATGAAGACATAAATGGCAAACATGCAAAAACTTGTCTTAATGATAACCAGTGTATGGCAAATGAAAGCTTTGATCTTAATATGTGAGCAAACAAAATGTTAGTTGAATATGATTTTAAACTACAAGCTATACTCTTGATGAGTTTTTCATGGATTCATGATAGTTTATAACATTTTTGTGCAGATGGTTCTTTTGGGCTTTGACAGCGAGCATGGCCTTTTTTTTGTTAACATTGATCGTGGCATATGACACCACATGGGTTTTTTGTTTATGTAATCATCTAGTTTGTTAAGGATGATTATATACTAGTTTAGATTTATGAAATAGATCGTGGATTTGAACTCATCTTTCTATTAGCTATTGTTTAAGCATAAATTTACACGGGCCTAATATGTATATATTATACTTAATTTCAGGGGGTTTAATCTTGTTTAGAACGTGAAAAGGTTAAACGAGGACTTGCTAGCGGTTCCCAGTTGGTGTGGAGGTATGTACAACTTCCACGCTACCAAGTATAAAGTGTGTGTATGAGTGTATATTGCATGAATGTTGATTGATCTGGGTTGAGTGAATGATCTGGTATTTATAGGCACCAAGGAGGGGTGGTCCTTGGTGCATGACGTCTTCGTAGCAGGACACCGTTATTCGGTGTGTCGTGTTGCTTAACAAACTTTGTCTCTTTGGCTCAGAGGTCCCAGTACGACTCTGCAATGTACGAATGTGGACGTCATTGGATCGTGGTACAGTTGGCTACGGATTAGGACCAGGTCCCGCAGCCTTAATGATGTCCGTAAGCTAAGCCGGAGGGCGTACGTCATCAAGCCCCCCAGCCTAGTGTTACGGTCTTGAGAGTGACACTGGGCTTTGGACCACGCCTGTTGATTTTCTTCGGTGCCGAAGCGTTTCTGTTTGGGGTAACGTGAAAATTCGTGCACGTGGCATTCACGTGTTCCTTCCCCCAAAAAAAATTATTATTTTATTTTTTTTATATGTGGAATTTAATGTTGGGCCACGTGGCGGCCACGCCAGCAAAGTGCGATTACACGTGGCGCTCATCCACGTCGCATGTCTAATCAGCTTCCGCTACAGTGTCGCTACAGTACCCCCAGATTTCGCCTATAAATACCCCACTTTTCTCACTTTTTACTTTACACTTTTCCCTTTTTTGCTCTCTCTCCCTTCTTTCTGCTCCGTTCCGTAGGGCTTCCGGCTTGGGTACAGGTAGGTTTTAGTTGTTTTTCGTAAGGCTTGCTCCTTTTTTGCATAGATCCGTAGGTAGGCTCTAACAATAGTAAATGGGTAACCGTAGGGATAAGAAAACTACTTTTGTGCAGATGGTTCTTTTGGGCTTTGACAGCGAGCATGGCCTTTTTTTTTTTTTTTTTTTTTTTTTTTTTTTTTTTTTTTTTTTTTTTTTTTTTTTTTTTTTTTTTTTTTTTTTTTTTTTTTTTTTTTTTTTTTTTTTTTTTTTTTTTTTTTTTTTTTTTTTTTTTTTTTTTTTTTTTTTTTTTTTTTTTTTTTTTTTTTTTTTTTTTTTTTTTTTTTTTTTTTTTTTTTTTTTTTTTTTTTTTTTTTTTTTTTTTTTTTTTTTTTTTTTTTTTTTTTTTTTTTTTTTTTTTTTTTTTTTTTTTTTTTTTTTTTTTTTTTTTTTTTTTTTTTTTTTTTTTTTTTTTTTTTTTTTTTTTTTTTTTTTTTTTTTTTTTTTTTTTTTTTTTTTTTTTTTTTTTTTTTTTTTTTTTTTTTTTTTTTTTTTTTTTTTTTTTTTTTTTTTTTTTTTTTTTTTTTTTTTTTTTTTTTTTTTTTTTTTTTTTTTTTTTTTTTTTTTTTTTTTTTTTTTTTTTTTTTTTTTTTTTTTTTTTTTTTTTTTTTTTTTTTTTTTTTTTTTTTTTTTTTTTTTTTTTTTTTTTTTTTTTTTTTTTTTTTTTTTTTTTTTTTTTTTTTTTTTTTTTTTTTTTTTTTTTTTTTTTTTTTTTTTTTTTTTTTTTTTTTTTTTTTTTTTTTTTTTTTTTTTTTTTTTTTTTTTTTTTTTTTTTTTTTTTTTTTTTTTTTTTTTTTTTTTTTTTTTTTTTTTTTTTTTTTTTTTTTTTTTTTTTTTTTTTTTTTTTTTTTTTTTTTTTTTTTTTTTTTTTTTTTTTTTTTTTTTTTTTTTTTTTTTTTTTTTTTTTTTTTTTTTTTTTTTTTTTTTTTTTTTTTTTTTTTTTTTTTTTTTTTTTTTTTTTTTTTTTTTTTTTTTTTTTTTTTTTTTTTTTTTTTTTTTTTTTTTTTTTTTTTTTTTTTTTTTTTTTTTTTTTTTTTTTTTTTTTTTTTTTTTTTTTTTTTTTTTTTTTTTTTTTTTTTTTTTTTTTTTTTTTTGGGTGCGATTACACGTGGCGCTCATCCACGTCGCATGTCTAATCAGCTTCCGCTATAGTGTCGCTACAGTACCCCAGATTTCGCCTATAAATACCCCACTTTTCTCACTTTTTACTTTACACTTTTCCCTTTTTTGCTCTCTCTCCCTTCTTTCTGCTCCGTTCCGTAGGGCTTCCGGCTTGGGTACAGGTAGGTTTTAGTTGTTTTTCGTAAGGCTTGCTCCTTTTTTGCATAGATCCGTAGGTAGGCTCTAACAATAGTAAATGGGTAACCGTAGGGATAAGAAAACTACTTTTTGCAGCGTGTGTCGGGAAGATCTCATCTGGTTTTTGAGTAAATATAGGTTTCCCCCGTCGTTAGGTTATACCGTTCCTCTTCCTACTGATACAGCCAAAGATGCTCCGGCTGGAAAAATTGTTTTATATTTTCATACGTTTTCTCTGGGCAATGTTCGTCTTCCTTTCACCAAATTCTTCCTAGCCGTTTTAAATCATTTTGGGTGTCACGTTTCTCAGCTTACTCCTTTTGGGGCCTGCCGGATAACCATGTTCGAAGCTTGGTGTCGTGCTCATAAAGGTGAGCCGACGGATACCCTATTCCGGAGGTTTTACAAATTGGGTTGTGCCGGTGACTGGTTCACGATCGAGAAGAAAGCCGGTTCTGCGGAAGTGGTGAAGGGGGTCAAAGATTCCCAGAAAGGGTGGAAATCAGGATTTTTTTATGTGAATTCCTCTGTTGTCCATTCTGACTATCCTAATGCTTTAAAATTTCGTAGCACTATTCTGACCAAAGGTGCAATGAACGATCCTATTCCTCCTGACGGTTTTAACACTGATTTGTACAAAATTCTTGCTCATTCCCCCGTATTCTGGAGGCCACTCCCGGAGCCCATTTTGTTTCTTGCTCGTTTGAGAGAAGGCTGGCTGCACTCTCCGGCCAATCCTATAATCAGGGGTCTAGACGGGGAGGGTACGGAGTCATAGGCCTTGTTACTTTTACTTTTCCTTCGTTTTTTCTTTTTGTTTGAGCTTACGGCGTTTTTCTTTTGCAGTGATGGATTTTACCCAGTTTTTGAATTCGGGCTACGAAATGGCCGACTTTCTCCCTGATGTTCCGGAGGGCCAGAAACCTGAAACCCAGAAGGCTCTTGATTATGGTCCCGAGTAATTGTTCTGGAGGAGAATGTGTCGTCTGCTGCCGTTGATGAAACCGAAGGGTCTTCAGCTCGTGTTCGTGGTGACTTCAAAAGAAAAAAACAAGCGTGTTACTGAAGAAGATGATAGCGCTCCTGTGAAGAAGTCAAAAAAGAATAGTGGTGTTGTGATCAGAGAATCCAAGAAGGGTGTGAACAAGGAATCTTCCGGTGGGAAAAGTCGTTTCCGGAAGGGTATTGAGATGACTCCAGACTTCGTCCCTGGCAAAGGTAAATCTCTTGCTAGCCTTCGTAAAATTCCCGGCTTTCGTCCGGATGTTGAGAAGCAATTTCTGGCATCATCTTCTAGTGAAAGTGATAGCCTTCCTGGGGGTTTTTATGCTCCTGACCCAGATCCGCCTCTTCATCATACAGATGCTGCCCATCCAGATTTCTCGATTCCTGACCTTCCGGAGGACGATGGTCCTCTATGCATTGCTTTTGATCGTATATCCCTCCGGAGTGGTCTTCGGAAAGATGATGAGCGTCTTGAGTATGTGACGAAGGTGGTTGTTCCTGTCAGGATGAAGAAGTTGTCTGACCTTTCCGCTGAAAACTTTCAAGACTATGCCAATGATGCTGCTATCCGTGGAATGCATGTTCAGGTATACCCGTAGCTTAACCCGCAGCCTGCTTGTTTTGTCTTTTTTCTTCCTTTCTTACACCTATCTATTGTTGCAGGCTGAGTATGTTCGTAGGATGAGGGTGTTGGAGGAGCATTCGGGAGTCATCATGAAAGAAAATGGTATCTTGAAACGCCAATTAAGGAAGTTGGACGATGATGAGGTGGAGTCCAGGATTGCAGATTTGAAAGCAGATGTGAAGTTTGAGAAGGAGAAGACTGAGATGGCTGAGAAAGAGTTGGTGCTTCTCCGTGAGAAGTTCTCCGCTCTTGAGGTTGAGAAGAGGAGTTGGGAGCAACGCTGCAGGGATGCTACGGGCAGGTGCGAGTCGCTCACGGTTGATCTTTCTAAAGCTTCTGATGTTGAGAAGGACTTGTCTCGCCAAGTGGAATCCCTCTCCCAGGAAAACAAAGAACTTCGATGTGACAAGGCTTCCATCTTGAATGTTATACCGGGCTTTGTCCGCAGACTTCTTGGTAGCTTTGAGTTTGCGAGGGCCATGGGTGTCATACAGTCTAAGGCCCTTGCTTTAGGTGTGCATCGCTACTTGGAAGATTTAAAGAAAGAGAAGCCGGAACTCGAAGTCGAAGCCATGAAAGGTTATAATCCTGAGGCGCTGACGGAATTGCAGGAGGCAGGTAAGAAGCTCGTGGACACAAAGTTCCCATATCTAAGCGAACTTGCTGCTGGGAATGAGCTTTCTTTCGCCGGTTTGGTAGCCATTAATCCTACTCCCTGGCCAACAAAAGGTGCTATCGCCGCCCCTGCCACCGAAAGTGCTCCGGTTGCTTCCACTGCTCAAGCCACCTCCGCTGTTGTTTCCTCTTGATCACCCATTGGTTCGATGTTGTTTCCCCTGGTCTCTTGAACAATATGATGATGTTTATGTGCCTTTGTTGGCAAAAACAATTATTAATCATGGTCTGTAAGCCTCTGTTGGCATCGTACAATTTGCTTTATTTATGTTTATATATATGTGGGCCGTAGGCCATATTATTGTGCTATGCAGGGTATTATGTCTGATATTGATGTGATTATTGTTCCTCCCGGAGGTGCATTCTCCGGCTGCTAAAGGATGTGCTGGCTTGGATTGCTTTTTTGCTGTGCTCCCAATTAAACTGTTTTAATTCGCATTTTGCTCCCTTTGGCCGGGGCATGCATGTAGAAATAAGATATTTATATAAAGGGCTTCTTATTTGAAATACTTTAAAATAATTCAACATTTTTGTATTTGTTTCGTTAGCCGGAGCGTGTGCGGAAGTAAAATATTTTAGAAATAATTCAACATATTTGTATTTTATTTCGTTAGCCGGAGCGTGTGCGGAAGTAAAATATTTTAGAAATAATTCAACATATTTGTATTTTATTCCGTTAGCCGGAGCGTGTGCGGAAGTAAAATACTTAAAAATAATTCAACATATTTGTATTTTATTCCGTTAGCCGGAGCGTGTGCGGAAGTAAAATACTTAAAAATAATTCAACATATTTGTATTTTATTCCGTTAGCCGGAGCGTGTGCGGAAGTAAAATACTTAAAAATAATTCAACATATTTGTATTTTATTCCGTTAGCCGGAGCGTGTGCGGAAGTAAAATTCTTAAAAATAATTCAACATATTTGTATTTTATTCCGTTAGCCGGAGCGTGTGCGGAAGTAAAATACTTAAAAATAATTCAACATATTTGTATTTTATTCCGTTAGCCGGAGCGTGTGCGGAAGTAAAATACTTAAAAATAATTCAACATATTTGTATTTTATTCCGTTAGCCGGAGCGTGTGCGGAAGTAAAATACTTAAAAATAATTCAACATATTTGTATTTTATTCCGTTAGCCGGAGCGTGTGCGGAAGTAAAATTCTTAAAAATAATTCAACATATTTGTATTTTATTCCGTTAGCCGGAGCGTGTGCGGAAGTAAAATACTTAAAAATAATTCAACATATTTGTATTTTATTCCGTTAGCCGGAGCGTGTGCGGAAGTAAAATACTTAAAAATAATTCAACATATTTGTATTTTATTCCGTTAGCCGGAGCGTGTGCGGAAGTAAAATACTTAAAAATAATTCAACATATTTGTATTTTATTCCGTTAGCCGGAGCGTGTGCGGAAGTAAAATACTTAAAAATAATTCAACATATTTGTATTTTATTCCGTTAGCCGGAGCGTGTGCGGAAGTAAAATACTTAAAAATAATTCAACATATTTGTATTTTATTCCGTTAGCCGGAGCGTGTGCGGAAGTAAAATACTTAAAAATAATTCAACATATTTGTATTTTATTCCGTTAGCCGGAGCGTGTGCGGAAGTAAAATACTTAAAAATAATTCAACATATTTGTATTTTATTCCGTTAGCCGGAGCGTGTGCGGAAGTAAAATACTTAGAACATGATGGCTAAGAAGTTCGTACTAACTAAATGGACATCATCGTTTCCATTTCATTTGTCTCAAAATTACAAATATTTCCCATGGGCCCAATTTACTAGCCGTAGGGTGTACTTAGAATGACTAATCATATACGAACTTGATTGTGACAGATTACATGTAGCACTTTTTCAATTGATTTGCATTCCATGTTCTTGGGAGCTCTTCGCCATTGATGGTGGCCAGCTTGTACGCCCCGTTGCCGGTGGCTTCTATAACTTCGTACGGTCCTTCCCACTGTGCACTTAGCTTTCCGAGTTTTTCGGCCTTGCTTGCTTCGTTGTTTCGAAAAACTCGATCTCCGGGTAAGAAGGCTTCCTTGCGGACTCTACTGTTATAGTATTTCTCCATCTGTTTCTTGTAGATGGCCTCCTTGATGAGTGTTGCTTCTCTTCTTTCTTCCAACAAGTCTAGGTTGTTTCTTAGCTCCTCCTCGTTTTCCACCACATTGATGTTCCTCCGGAGGGTTGGTATGCTGATCTCTGCAGTAACCATTGCTTCCGTCCCATAGGCCAAGCTGAATGGAGTTTCGCCATTGCTTGTCTTTGGGGTAGTCCTATGTGCCCACAGTACGTGATGAACTTCGTCCAACCAGCCGCTCTGGCATCTCCCTAGCCTTGCTTTGATACCCTTCACAATATTCTTGTTTGTTGCCTCCACTTGTCCGTTGGCTTGCGGGTGGGCTACGGACGTGAAAGACTGTTCGATTTCCAGACCTTGGCAGAATTCTTTAAAAATTCCATCTCTGAATTGTTTCCCATTATCACTGATGATGGTTTTCGGGACTCCAAATTGTGTCACAATTTGCTCCCAAACGAACTTTTCCATCTGTTTCCCAGAAATTGTTGCCAATGGCTTGGCTTCCACCCACTTAGTAAAATAATCAATTGCAACTACCAAAAACTTGAGGTTGCCTGGGGCTTTTGGGAAGGGTCCAACAATATCTATCCCCCACTTCATGAATGGCCAAGCTGTCGTAACAGGTATCAAGTCGTTCTTTGGAGCCTTTGTGGTGCCTGAATGGATTTGACACGAGTCGCATGAAGGGAGCTCGTTTGCAGTATCCTTGTGCATCGAGGGCCAATAGTATCCTATTGTCATCATCTTTCTCACTATCGTCCTTGGTCCGGAATGGAGGCCGCAGGCGCCTCGGTGTAACTCTTGTATCACTTATTTCGCTTGCCGGGGACCTATACATCTCATCATAGGACCAAGGTACGACTTTTTGTACAGATTTCCTTCCTGGAGTGTGAATTGAGGTGCTTTTATTCTGATCTTTCTTGCTTCATCTTTGTCATCCAGTTAGGTCCTTCCTCTTCCACTGGTGCCGTGATATCTTCTTCTTCGATTGAGCTCCTTTCCAAAGTTTCTACCAACACTTTCTTGGTTAGATGGGCAAAGAAGGTTGAATCCAGCTTGCTTAATGCATCAGCTATCTTGTTCTTTTTCCTGCTTATATTCTGTATTCTGGAAGTTTTGAATTGCTGTTTTATTTCCAATATTTCTTCTAAATACTTCTTCATTATCGGTTCTTTTGCTTCATATGTGCCATCAACTTGGAAAGCCACAATATGTGAGTCAACACACGCATGGATGTGATCTACCCTCATTTGCCTTGCAATTCTATGTCCGGCCAGGAGTGCCTCATATTCGGATGCATTATTGGACGCTTTAAAATTGAACCGTAGGGCGTATGTGAACTCCTGCCCGTCGGGGTTTGTCAAGACCAATCATGCTCCGGACCCATCAGCGCTAGATGCTCCATCTGTAAAGAGTTTCCATGGTGTTGGTAATGGTGACTTAGGCTCATGTGGCTCTTCTTCCAGTGGGATTTTTCGTTTCTCTCCCTTTCCTTCATGAGGTACTTCGGCTAGGAAATCTGCCAGTACTTGTCCTTTGACTGAAACTCGTGGACAGAATTCGATTTCATGTTCACCCAGCTCAATGGCCCATTTTGCCAACCTTCCTGACATTTCCGGCTTGTTTAAAACTTGCTTGATAGGCTTTCCAGTTAACACTTGTATCGGGTGAGCTTGGAAGTATCTCCGTAGCCTCCTTGCAGCATGAACTAGGGCTAGGACCAGCTTCTCTATTTCCGGGTATCTTGTTTCCGGTCCCTGGAGTACGCGGCTGACATGATACACCAGGACTTGTTCTTCTGGCCGGGTCGCGACTAGTACTGCACTTATCGTCTCAGCTCCGACTGACAGGTACATTTGTAAGGTTTCTCCCTTGACCGGAGCAGTTATCATTGGGAGTTGGCATAAGTACTCTTTTATCATCTGGAATGCCTTTTGTGCTTCTTCAGTCCACGTGAAATCTTTTTTCTCCAAGCAACCTTTGATGGTTTTGAAGAATGGAAGTGACCGATCTGCTGACTTGGATAGGAAACGGTGAAGTGCCGCAAGCTTTCCGTTCAGACTCTGAACTTCTTTGATATTTCTTGGTGGTTGCATATTTTGGATGTCCCGGATCTTATCTGGGTCGGCATGGAACCCTTCCTTTGTTACTATATGTCCCAAAAACTGTCCTTGCTCAGCTCCAAACAGGCACTTTTTCGGGTTTAGTTTCATATTTATGCTTCTGAGTGTCTGGAAGGTTTCTTCAATATCTTTCAACATTTCTTGTTCATTTCTGCTTTTTATCACCATATCGTCCACATATGCTTCCAGATTTCTGCCTATCTGCCTTCCGAATGCTTTATCAATCAGTCTTTCGTAAGTTGCCCCTGCATTCTTCAAGACGAAAGGCATTTTCTTGTAGCAGAAAATTCCCTCATTTGTGTAAAATGCAGTTTTGTCTTCATCGGTTGGGAACATTTGAATTTGATGGTAGCCTTTGTAGGCGTCTAGAAAACATTTCAGTCGGAACCCTACTAGGGATTCGACCTTCCAATCTATCTCCGGCAATGGGTAGCAATCTTTACGACACGCTTTGTTGATGTCAGTGAAATCGACACACATTCTCCATCCGCCATCATGCTTTTTTACCATCACTGGGTTAGCCACCCAACTTTGGTATTTTACTTCTCTCAGAATTCCTGCTTGGACAAGATCGTCCACTTGCTCTTTAGCCGCTTTGCTTCTGTCCGGAGCCAGGCTCCGTTTCTTTTGCTTGATAGGTTCAACATGTGGCATCGTGTTCAACTTGTGTTGAGTGTCGAACTTCTCTCCCGCGATTTCCAGTTGCCGTGGGACTCCCGTCATGTCGGCGGGGGTCCATGCAAAGACATCCTTATTCTGCTCCAAGAGTATTTTTAGTTTTCGTTTGAATTCTTCCGGCATTTGACGCCCGATCATGATGTGCTGCTCTGGGTATTTCTCATTAATAAACAACTTTTCTTCCGGTCCTTCTACGGTACTTACTTGATTGCTCTGCTCGGTTTCCATTGTCTCTCTTCGAGACTCGATTTGAATGCACTGCCGTGGGGTGTTTGCTTCAGACCTTAGGCATACGATACCGTAAGGAGTTGGGAGTTTCGCCATGGCATGTATTGGTGAAGCGATAATGCCAAAGCGGCGCATTGCGGTTCTTCCCAAAATGATATTATATGGTGAGTCTGCCTTTATAATTATGAAAGTTAAAGCTTCCGTTCTCATTTTCATACCTTCCCCCACGGTAAATGGCAATGTGATCTCTCTAGAGGACCATGACCTTTCTCCGGAGAAGCCGGTCAACGGACTAGAGCAATCTTTTTTCAATTGTTTTAAAGATGGTTTCAACTTTTGGTAACAGTGTTCATACATAATTTCGCACCCACTCCCTGTGTCTAGATAGATTCTTTTTACCGGGTGAGTGCCGACCACTGCACTGATCACTATCGGAGCTTCAGATGCTTCCGCTTCAGGGATTGGTGGGAAGTCAATTGCGGCTGACCTCCATGCTTCTTTACTTGTTGCTCTTTCTTCACTTTGTCTAACATCGGCAATGATTACGTTGATTGGTTCATCTAGTGGTTCCGGTTTAGCTTCCGGGATACCCACATGTTGCTTCCCTTTGCTTTGTCGTTGATTTGGCTCTCTGATGCCTTTCAGCAGTCCGGAGAACTTCCCGGTTTTCATTGCTTCTTCTAATCTTCCTTTGAAAACCAAACACTCGTTTGTTTCATGTCCATGGGTACCATGGAACTCACAGAATTTTGTCAAGTCCTTTCCCTTCATGTTACTTCTGCTTCTTGGTGTCTTTTCTGTGGCCAGGACATCCCGATGTTGCTTAGGTGGTGTATGCAGGACCCCGTGACTGGTGGAGGGGTTGTTTGTGTTTTTTGGGTAGGGAGATCCGCGACCTCTGTCTTGCCTTGGATTCCTTCGATCCTTCCCCCAATGCTTGTCTCTTCCATCAGTGCTGCCTGCGTACCCCACATTTCCGCTTGTTTCTTGAGCGGTCAGGAATATATGAGCCTTGTCCGTAGCTGTTGTATATGTTTCCGGTAAGTCCATTGAGAGGAACTCTACCAGAGCTTTGTACTTCAGGACATGTATAAATCCGGACACTCTTTGGTTTTCACTTAGTCCTCTTATCAAGGAGGTTTCGTCTGTGTATCTTGCAATGTATTGCCGGACGCTTTCATTCTCTTTTCTTTTGATATTGTGAGCTTCTAAGTGTATTTTCTTGTATTTTCGCTGTTGACTAAAATGAGATCTGAATTTTGTTTTCAAGCCTTCGAAATTCATCACACTCCCTATCGGCAAACTGTCTAACCATGCCCTTGCGGTGTCTTTCAGTGTCAAAGCAAACATGTGACATGCCACTGGTACTTTCCATTTCTGCATTCTTATCATGCCATTGAAATGCTTCAGGTGATTATCTGGGTCGTCCTTCCCGTCATACATCTCCATCCCTTTGGGTAGTCCACCCCACCAGTGGCGGAAACGTGAGATGCAACTGAAACGAGCTTGCAAATGGATATTACTCAGAGAAACTATATGATGTTCATACAAGACTACAAGTTGTCATACACGAGTCAAATACAACATATAAATCCCATGAAAAGGGAGAGCAAACCGAGGCATCGTGCCCGAGTCTAAAGATCTAGAATGCAATCAAAAGATCCTTAGGTCCATCTATATGCATCAACTCCTAGCTTGCAAGCGATTTCTCTTATACCTGAAAAGATACTCAAAAACGTCAACACTAGGTTGGTGAGTTCGTAGGATCACATAACATGTTCATACGATCAACAATTTACAACAACGAACATAAATGATCATATAACCTTGATACGAACATAAATGATCATACAACCTTGATTGATCAATAAATGATCATACAACCTTGATTGGATCAATAAACGATCATACAACCTTGATTGGATCAATAAATGATCATATAACCTTGATACCTTGATTTGATCAATAAATGATCATATAACCTTGATACGAACATAAAACGATCATACAACCTTGATTGGATCAATAAATGATCACATAACCTTGATACCTTGATTTGATCATAAAATGATCATATAACGAACATATAACCTTGATTCGATCAATAAACGATCATATAACCTTGATTCCTTGATTTGATCATAAAATGATCATAAGTCAACACTACGTGTCCGTTAAGTCTCTAGGAGATTTAATGCTTAGATGTGTTTAATGTGCTAAACGTGTGAGGCTTGAATGCCTTAATGATTGATGTGATAATGAGTTTAAGGTGTATTTATATGCCTTTAGAGGTGCTTGAAGTGTTTAATGAGTTGTAAGTAGTCCCTAAAGGTGTTTTGAGCTAAATATGAGTCGTTTGGAAGCTTAGGGACTAGTTTTGACTTATGTGGAAACTTAAAAACGGGATTTGGGGGTGTTTAAACCCTAATTCTTTCTTCATTCAGTTCCCAAAACACATTCTTCCAACCCTAGAGCCGCCCCTTCCTCTCCTTGATCGATCCTTATGCGATTTCTTGTGTTTTCGAGTAGATCAATGATCAATCGGTGTATATAATCGATCCGGCTATCATCCAAATAGGTATAGCTCGAAATCTTTGATAAATATCATTCATTTCAATCCTTAAAATTCGTTCATACCTGGACCTATTGAGTAATGGTTGATTGAAATCGTTTTGTTGTTAGATTTACCGATTTCGGGTCAATCGGTGATTGTTATTGCAATCATTTGGTTTCTTTGGATTTCCTACAGGTATGAGATTATTGTTAATGTCATTTTGGTACTCAAATAGAACCAATATAGAGTTAATATCTGATCTTGATGTTTGATTTGGATTCGATTGCGTTTGTGAGTCGATTTAGGTCAAATCGGGTGTCAAAACAATTGTAAAATGTGTGTAACGAATCCATGAATCAAATGATGGTATCTTAATGATAATTAAGTCATATTTTTGTGTATATTAACTGTAGAGGTCGTAGTTATGAGCCATGTATGTTTGATGGTCGAGATTGCTTTTAAAACGAGTTGGATTTCCAGGCCTGAAATTGTTGTCATGTTGAAAATTTCATATCTTTCTTATATG